>JAWDJX010000023.1:0-405197 GCA_033117895.1 Extremus antarcticus
TATTCCTCGAAGTCGCTATAGCTAAGCTATAACTATACCGTAACCTAGTCCTTTTCTAACCTACCTATTATCTTTAGTAGCGTATAACTAAGCGTCCGTAAGTTTACCTAGTCTAGAGTCTATAGGTAGATAGTAGAGACCTCTAATAGCGGGTATAAGAGTAGTAATAAATAGGAGGCCTCGTTTACGAAGGGAGTACTACGTAACGGTAGTAGGAGTAAGGAAGCCGTCTAAAGAAGTCTTAATAGCGGTAGTAGAGAGATTATAGCCTTAAGAAGCGCTTATTAAGGCCTATAAGGCGATTTATATAGTAAAGGGAACCTATCGAGATTGCTATCGCTATCTAAAGTATAACTACTTAGGGGAAGGCCTATTAGACTACGACTCTAGATAGATAGCCTCGGCGTCTTCTATAGTATTAAGGTTAATAAGACGGTACCGTTAAAGTCGTCTACGCCGTCCGTACTATCGCTTATATAGCCCGAATAGCGTCGTTTATAGCTATAGTACTTTTAGATACTATTTAGCTACGACTAATAGAGGTTTAAGTAGTACCTACCTCTATAGTATATATAGGTAGCTATAGAGAATACGACGCGTACCGTAACGCGTAAAGAAAGGTCGAGTACTACCCTTAACTTAAGCCTTAGGTTAAGGTTAGGGAGTAATAGAGAGCTAGAGAGCGTAGGGAGCTAGGGAACGAAGGCTTAAGTTAAGGGCGTACTCTTAACTTAAGCTTAAGGTTAAAGCTAGAGGACGCTAGGGAGTATAGAGAGCGTAAGGAGCTAGAGAATAAAGGCTTAAGTTAAGGCTACGCTCTTAACTCGAGCCTAAGGTTAAAGCTAAGGGACGCTAGAGAGTATAAGGAGCGTAAGAGCGCTAGGGAGGCTAGGGAGCGTTACTTAAGGTATCGTCTAACTCCTACTCTACGGTACTCTCTAGTACTCTCTACGCTCCCTAACGACCCGTAGCTAGACGTTCTTCCTAACGTAGCTATTTATATATATTAAGTTATCTTACCTATAATACCTACTACTACCTACTCTTTAAAGAAGTACTTACGTAATACTACCTTATAGGATCGTAATAGCCTATTATACCTCTTAAATTTAGATAGATTATCGTTACCGCTACTATTATATAATCGAGGGTAGACGTCGTTTAGATATAGCCGCTAATACTACTTAAATAGGCCTTCTATTACCTCCTTAATAATATTTACCTATATTAGATAGGTATCGTTCTACTTACTAGTAAACTACTAGTTCTTATACTATAGATTAAGGTAGATTACCGCTCGATAGGCCGGTATCTTATCTAAGAGGGTATAGTACTTATTTAGCTTCTTCTAGCTAAGATTAATATATACTTTAAAGTAAGTATTAGCCTATCTAGCGTAGAGTTACTTCTATCGTTCTAATTACGTTATAAGGAAGTCTATCGTACTAAGGTTCTACTATAAGGCTCTATAGTTACCTTTACTTAGATTAGCTTAAACTTAAGTACTTATAGTAGTAATTAGCTCTAAGGCGTCTTTAAGCTTAATAGCTTAATAGATTATATTATAAGTACTATTCTATTAAATACTACTATTCGTAGCGAGCCTATATACTAGAAGTATCTTATTAACGTCCCTTTACTTACTCTTAAAGAATAACTAACGAGCTAGTAAACCTCGTACGTAATAAACAATATTATAAAGCTTACTAATAGGCTCTTTCTAACGCTAGGTTTATAGAGCCTTCTACTCGTTACTTACTATAACGTCGTATTTAAACTACTCGATATTCTTATCTATAGCCTTACTATCGTCGTCTACTAATACTCGCTATATTACTTTACTAATATAGTACTAGTCGGTACCTAAAAGGATAGCCTTATAGATAAGGTTAATAATATAAGTAATATAGTATAGTCGTTACTTAAGTAGCGTAATATTAAGGTCGTCGCTAAGTAGCTAGATAGCCTTATCGTTATTCGTTACGTAATTAGCGACGAAGTAGCTAAGTTTATCGCTAATTTAATAGTCTTAAATAGTAGAAAGTAGCGTCTATACTATATTAGAGCTAGTATATAGACCTTAAGTTAGTATAAGGCGTAGAACTACTATTCTAGCCTTATAATTAGCGCTAATATAATACGTAACTATACTAAGAAGGTCTATATTACTCCTACTTATCTATCTATTAAAGGATAACGTAATACGGCTATAGGAGCTACCTAGAGCCTCGATAACCTATTCCTTTACTAGAGGATAGAAGTACTTAATCTATAAGCGGATTATAGATAGTAATTAAGGTATAGTATCCTTTATAATAGGGTTACGCTCTATAATAAGGTCGTAAAGTTAGGTAGAGGTTACTTAACGTATTAATAGCTACTATATAAGAGTAAAAGTAAGATAGATAGCCTTATAACGCTATCGGTCGAATACGGTATTCTACGCGCGCTTCTAAGCCTATATCTAGTTATATACTATTCTCTTCCTTTTTATTAATATCGTTAAGTACTTATAGCTAGTAGACGTAATACTATAGTAGTTAAGAAGGTAACGGCTAGGTCTAGTAGTTAGATTAGACGGAAGCGTAAAGAGGATCCCTTTCTTAAAGTAATAGCTATAAAGCTATAACTATATTCTATCGTAAACCTTTATAATCGGTTTACTATACCCTTACTTCTATATCTAACTAGCTAGGCTACGCTTAGTCGGTAGTATTAGATAATAGCCTTTAGTAAGTCCTTTACCTACTAGGAAGCTATTCTTTATATAGCGAGGAGTATACGGTATAGTAAGGCCTAACTAGCGATATATCTCTATAAGATTATCTCTTAATATTAGGGAAGAGATTCCGCTATCGCTTAAGGCTATATTAATATTATAGCGTAGTAGATAGATCGAGGTAGTTAATAAAGAATTTAGAGTATATATTTAATATAGAAGTAGATAGGAGGTTAAAATTTAAGTTTAGCTAACAACGCGATAGACGCGATATTTAGCTCGGAGGGCTCGGCTCGCGGCGGTCCGAAGCCGGCCGGCGCTAGTCCGCTTTAAGAAGGATGTTTACGCTATCTTAGCCGCGGAGGTATTACTACTATACATCTACCTCCGCGCTTAGTAAGCCTTACTTACTTGCTACACTCACTACTTGCTTGCTTATACTTAACAGTAATCTATACTTACTTACTTGAATCCTACAAGTAAGCCAAGTAAGCAAATCTGCTTGCTTGGTGGACACCCTGATTTATACTAAACAGATCTTGTCAGCACTAGGCATAGCCTTCTTCCGGAGTGGTGGCGAAGCCGCTGCCAGGCACGCATTCACACCTCAGGCTTGAGAAAGCCTCAAAGGCCCTTGAGGTCGTAGAATACCTAAGGAAAACCCTGAGGGGTCGTATTTGACCTGCGAGACGGAGCTTACGCGCCCAGATCTAGAGACAGGGCGCCAACATCCGCGGTCTGTACTACCAGGGACAACTCTCAAGACAAAGATTACGAAGAACTCACTGAGCTTACCTACCTTGTTAGGTTGTCCAGAAACTCTGTTTTCCCAGATTACTGATCCCACGCTGACGCCATCAATGTCCCATCAAATCCGGAAGGAAGAGAGCTCCAAAGCTTCATCTGCGGCGTCGGCCTCGGTCTCCAGCTCGAGGAATTGCTAAGCAAGACTTCGTCAACTTGTAGTCTGTTACTTATAGAGAGGCTCGTTACTCTGCCTTGAAGTCAGTGATCCATCATCTAGACTTCTAGACTTCAGTACGGCTCAATCCACTTCTCAAACAGCAACTGCTCGCCTAGCAGCCCACACGTCCCACCTCACCACATCACACGACATGGCATCCAAAGCTTTCGCAGTAGTCGCAGGCGTCGGCCCAGGCACTGGCGCATCGGTTGCACGCCGCTTCGCTCAAGCATACCCTGTAGCGCTGCTCGCCCGTAGTCCCGAGAACTTCTCGGAACTTGTAAAGGAGATCAACCAGAGCGGCGGTAAAGCTATCGGTATCTCCACCGATGTCTCGAGCGAGGAGAGCGTCAAGAATGCGTTCAAGAAGATCAAGGAAGAGTTCGGAGATGCCAATTGCGCCGCAGCAGTCTTCAATGCGTCTGGACGATTTGCGAGGAAGCCGTTCTTGGAGATGACTGTGAAGGACTTCTCCAACTCATGGGAGGTCAGTGTGTAAGTGCTGAATCAAAGCTGGGTCAGATCCTGGAGGTTGGAAAAGTATTGCTGACACCTGACACAGTCAAGGAGCCCTCATCTTCTCCCAAGCAGCGCTCCCGGGCCTTCTTAAGCATGCTGAGGACAAGTCAGCCAAGTACCCACCCACACTCATCTTCACCGGTGCAACCGCTTCGGTCAAAGCCAACGCTCAAATGTCCGGCTTTGCGGCACCCAAGTTTGCCCTACGGGCCATGTCGACCTCCCTAGCCAAAGAGTTCGCGCCGAAGGGCGTGCACGTCGCTCACGCGGTCATCGACGGTGTGATCGACATCCCAAGGACAAAAGACTGGCTGAAGGACATGCCACCAGAGGCGAAGATTGGTGCGGATGATATCGCACAGAGCTATTGGGCCTTGCATGAGCAGAGCAACAGGTGTTTCACGAATGAAATAGACATCAGGCCGATGTTGGAGAAATGGTAGTGTGAGATGATGAGATAGTACATACTGTAGACGTATCGTGCTAGAAGTGAAAGGTCGGGATCTCGTCCGCCGCTTTGGCCTTCCGCTTCGCCTCTCGCTCCTTCCGCTCCTTGTCTGCCTTATACTTCGCACGCCACTCACGCGCAGCTGAGTCGTCGGAGGTAGCGTTCTTAGTGCTTTGATCTCCAGAGTTGGAGCTTGCGGGTGGTGCGGATTTCTTGGCCGGCTTGGTAGTGGTAGGCGCTCGCTCTGGCGAGACAGTGAATGTCGAAATCGTATTGCGAGTAGTGTCTGAACTGGGCTTCGCAAACTGTGCGAATATAGAGCGGCCTTTCTCTCGCGCCACGCCGTTGCTCTTAGGTTGCGGCGACGAATCACCGGCAGTCGACTCTACCCGCCTCTTCTCAGCTTTTGCGTAGCTGGGCCGGACTGTCCGAGCTGGTGGTGCGTCCAGATCTCCGTCCTCCTCTGAGTCAGGCTCAGGCGGCTGCGCCTTGCGAGTGCCTCCTGGACCCACGTCGTCCGAGATAGCAGTAGACCTCACCGACGTGGCGTTGCCCACCATATCTCGTGTCCTCTCCACATTCTCTGGACTCTGCAGAAAGCCCGCCGCCGCTCTCGTGTTTGCCTTGCTTTGATGCTTCCTCAGTAGATTCTTGCCAGCACCCTGTCCCTGCACACCGGTCATCAGGACAGCAAGCTGTGGATCCTGCATGAAGTCGTCTTCCTCCTCGCTACTATTCTCATCATCGCTATCCTTCATCGCCGCCTTCCTCTTCTTAGCCATGTCCTCAACCTCCAACTTGAGCTTCATCTCCCCACTCTGCGCCGTCTTCCCATCAGTCGCACGAGCAACAGACTTCAGCGTAGCTGCGCCTCGTGATTTTGCCAACCTTCTAAGTCGCAAGTACTCGGCGCGGTGGATATGCTGGGTGAACGTCTGTGCCGTGGAGTAGAACTCGTCCTCGACCATGCGCCAGATGTCGTCCGCTTGGTAGCCTTCGCGCATGTAGACGGTGGCTGGAGCTGCTGGTGGTGGAGACGTTGACGGTGAGCGGTTTCGTTGTTTCTTGGGCCTCTTCTCAGGTGGAGGCGGCGTGTGAATGGGGTTGAGATCTGAGTCGACCAGGTCTTCGTCTTCCTCCTGGTTGACAATTGGGTTACGTTTGGGCGCGGGTGATGATCGTGGCTTCTTCTGCTTTAGCTTCTTGTCCTCCTCGTCGACCTCCCATGGTAGCACTCGAGGCATTTTGCCAGATCTGGATACTCAAAGTACGGTCATCCAGCGCAGATGTGTTGCGATACGCGTTTCCTCCGCGTCCTCGTTGGCCAATCCTGTTGTTGTTCTGGGAAGAGCATCGCGTTCCGAAACTGTGTCCGAACAAATAGTGAAGCCTACTCGTTCCTTGTGCTGCAGGTGGATGTTATCACAAAGGTGAATCGCGTGGTACCGAACGAAGGCAACAGCCTGCAGGTCGATTTAGGGTGGACCAACCCTAAGCAAACTACACATCTTCATCGGCCTCACTTGAGAATTCCTTCGACATCAACATATATCAAGATGTTAGCTCTAGCCATTACCGCCGAGCTCAATGGGTCTGTCAACTCGACTCACACTCCGCACTCAAACACAGCTAACATTTCCCAGCGTGACCGATCTTCATCCGGACGATTCAGAAGACAACCCATTCTTCTACACCTTCAAAGTCCAGTGCACATCATGCCGCGAGGTTCATCCGAACTGGGTCTCTCTCAGCCGCTTCGTAAGATACTTCTTGACTTTGATCAAATTGAAACCGTGGCTCTGACTCTGTCACAGGAACAGAACGAGCAATCCGGCAGCAGAGGGGAGGCCAACTTCGTGTGGAGGTGTAAGAATTGTAAGGTCCGCCTTGTCATCTCTTGAACTTCCGTTGCTACACGCTTAACTGACACAAACGTAGAGGGAACACTCGGCGAATATCATGGATGCTCCAAAGGTGTACCCCCAACAGGACCCGGCTAAGGCGATGAACGTCATCACGATCGACTGCAGGGGGCTGGAGTTCGTTGAGTTCAGAGCTGATGTACTCTCATCTTTCCGTGGTATCAGGCGTATCAGGCTAATACTTCACAGGGCGACTGGAAGGCGGTCGGCTTGGAGTCCGGCACGAAGTTCGCCGCTATCGATCTCACAGACGGCGAGTGGTTTGATTACGACGAGAAACCTGGAGAGGAAGTGAGCATCGTCAACGTGAAATGGGAGATCCGGAGGGCATGACGGCAGTGATGCCTTATGAGTGCCATGGATTGGCTCGAGACCATGCGATGAACGTGATAATGATACTTCCATGTGGGATGGCAAATGATTTGGGAGCCAATAGCTTCAGGTAATCTTCCTTCGGACTACAGAAACATCTTCACCACTCATTCATGCAATAATGTACCTTCAGTACTGGCCCACTATACGACTTTCTTTTGCCACCATAGAAGTAGAGCGCACAAGCAATACCCACAAGCCCCAGGAACAACATAATGGCCCAGTTGAACTCGCCCGCACCTCCGACTTCCCGTACAGGCCAGAAGCACCAGAAGAAACACCAAGCAGCATAAGCAGTCGCCACGCAGTTCACCGGCAAGCCAGCTCTACCAAGTGACCACCGCGCACGTGGTAAAGGCTGCTTGCGAACGCGCCTGAGCATGATGCAGCCAACACAAAGTCCGTAGGACGCCATGAGCGCCGTTGTTGCGAGCGAGAGGACGATGTTGAAGGCGATGCGGCTACCGAGGTTGATGAGGGAGGTAAACATGGTGAAGCCAATGCTGAGCAGGATTGAATTGCTTGGGACACGGTAGCGTGGCGAGACTCTTCTGAGCCATGGCGAGAAAGGAAGGCCGTTGTCGCGGCTGCCGTCTTGTCAGCCATGCAGCACGACAGAAGCTGGCTTGGGTACTAACGCGAACGCAAAGATCTGTCGAGATGCGGACGCCAATGCGCTGATGGTAACCATGATGAGAAGTATGAGGATCATGACTGCGAAGCCGGTTGCCGGTCCTGCAGCGGGCATAGCATTTCGTAAGACGTATACTGGATACAGCCGATCTAGTCAGCACATACCGATCGAGTGCACGAGAAATTCCTTCTTTGGCTCCCTTACTTACCAAGCGCATGTTTAGCCTGTACAGCTTCCTCAATGGAGCCAATGTTGAAGCAATAGGTAAGTAGTACGATCAGGGTGAACGGCACACTCTATAGCGTGATCAGCCACTGGCCGAGCCAGAACATACGTCAAGCACATACCAGAGCATAGGTCCACACCATCGATCGTGGCACAACGACTGCTGCGTCCTCGACTTCTTCGGAGAGATGTGCCAGAGCATCGCTGCGCGCGCAGGCGAACACACCAGTAACCTGCCCTGCGAGGACCGAAATCCCAAGGCTCGACCATGTTCCGGTGTAGTCCCTGAATTGACCGAACATCTCGGCGGTTGACTTGGTTGGCGACACTATGACCCACAGCATCACCACTATAGGTACGAAAGCGAAGAAGCGGCAGGTCGCGAACACGCCTTCTGCGATACGTAGATGTCCGGCAGCAAACACATCAAACGCAGAGACACCAGTCACCAGAGCCATAATGATCAGCGTCCCAGCCCATCTGGTCGGGACGTAGTTCCGATCACTGACCACGACGAGAGCTTGTATGAGATCGGCGATGATGAAGCAGTCCGCAGCAATGGTGGCCTGCCAACCGATCGCCGTCGTCCAGCCGGAGAGGTAGGAAAGGAAACGTTGACATCCTTTCGGAGCGAACTCTGACACCTAGTGAGATTGTCCGCCCGCCGTAGGTGCCATCGACGCCATCTCAGCCAGCGAGAGGACCACGAAGAACTGGCCGATAGACGTCCAGACCACAGACCAGAATAGACCGGCCAGTCCGCCGTGCATCAAGGCTGGCGTGTTCGCGGTGAGGAGGAGTTCCTATGTGCCCAGCACACACGAAGCGAATCCGACGGTCGAGAGGAACTGGAATTTCCGATTGAGCTCCTGGCGTTTGCCCATTCGCTATCGTTATGTTAGTGGCATGGCTAAAGGCCGTCTGGTTTTGTCACGCACCTGCCTGTCAATGTTGTCTTGCGTGCTGCTCAGTCTTCTGCGAGGGGTTACGGGACACAGCTCTACATCTTTCGTATGGCTGGCTGAGTCGCCATCGGCCGCGTCCTCGGTGCATTTGGAGTGTGCTGAGAACCTGCGGAAGATAGGCGAGGAAGGCATTGTGGTAGGAGACAAGCGTTGCTGAGGAGTAGGAATACAATTATGGCAAGCAATCGCGTCCAAAGAGATGTATGCCTTTCTTGATACTCAGTAGACGAAGCGGCGTGGTAGCATGAATGGAGCCAAGGAAAGTGGTACCTACCCGGCCAATCGTGCCTGCTGTCCTCAAGGCACTGCAGGAAGAAGAGCAAGAGGGACAGACAATGCGCTCCTGCTTTGGCGCACTGCAAATATGGTGGAGCACACCACACTACTGTCCTTCAGGAAAAACATGCACTGCGTGGTCGCAACACGTACTGGCTCAAGTCTCGCAAGCGCTGGCATACTATCAGCTGCGCCTCAAGAAGCTGAACTCGCGATTGAACACCTCTGATTATGTGAGAGGGCCTGGTGCAAGTTCTTATAGGCATCCTTCACGGCACAAGGCTGGCTGCGAACAGCGCGTGCAGGTCCACTCAGAGCTTCTAGAGCTGTTCCTGCAGCCTCAGTGGAGATGGTGTGCCAGGATGTCATGATGGCCTCGCATAAGCGTGCGATCAGGTGATGGTTAGGTGTCCAACCTCACTCCATCAAATCTTCGAAATCGCAACCGGTGGTCGTGCTGTTTGTAAGTTGTTGGAGCGCGATATACAGTCTGACCATATCGTGCCTAATCTGGAAGGTGATCTGCAATCACTGAGTAATGGGAGCTCTCAGTTGTGGCGTGCTGTTGGTGAGAATCAGGAGAGCTCTTTTAGCGCCTGTGAAGTAGACAATAGCGCTTGAGAATCGCTTCGTGAACCAAGACGCCTGCGTCGTCAGTCTCGTGAGCAACGCGACAACCAGCAGGATGAGTAGAGGTTTCGCGAAGATGCCTGCAGCACGTGTGCATGTGCATGAAGTTCCTGCCGGCCACAGCTACCGACGGAGGAGCTTCCTGTCGATCGCCACGCGAATGCAGGTTCGCGCAGGATCAAATACAGCCTAGCGATGCTCTGGGCAAGGTGGAGGACAGACCGTAGCCGCGGAGGCCGGTGGTGAGGGGGTGATGCATCGATATCGCTATCACCCGCCCGATGGTGGGGTGGGATTGGAGTGCATGAGCGTTTTGGTTTAAATATTTCCCGCAAACGTGATGGTGGTAATTGAGGTGACATGGCGTTTGGAGGTCGAGATTGGCAGAGGCTCTCGCGCGCTGTGCCGACTGCCACAGGCCGGAAGGAAGGCCTATCATCGCAGCGTGGCGAGCGTGGCCTCCAGGGGGGATCTGGAAGAGCACAAACAGCGCTAGAAGGTCTTCGCGGGTCGCTAGCAGCAGAAAGGATGGAACCCCGAGCCCTGTGCTTGAGAACCCTGCCTGTCACCACCGTTCTTCGGCGTTGGTGGTTCTGCGTCTTCGCCTGCATAAACGAATGGCAAAAGGACTTCTCCAGACTCTGCCTTTCGTTTCGTCCCATCCTACCCCTTGCAAAAGTCCAGCAACCCCTCCCCATATCTGCAATCTCTACTTCATGGGCCAACATCGCAATCACTTCGCGTGTAGAAGCCGCGGCCCGCTGAATTAAAGCTGCCGACTCAGGGTTCTTCATTCGTTTACGGCCCAGACGCTCGACTTCACCGCACGCTCCATCAGTAGTCCCTGGCTGCACTTCAGTCGACCACACGGCCGCCAATCAGCAGAAGCACACCTCCTTGCCTCGCCGTTGACCCGCCCTCGCCATTCGACTTACCTTCCGATCACCTCGAACCACAGTTGCGATCTGCACAGATTTCCAGTACTACGAGCATAGACGTCGGCAATGGCTTCCAAAGTATGTTGAGAACTGGTCGCGAGCCACTGTCATGCTCAAAGCCGGCTAACATGTAACTCAGTTCCTCCGGGAATACAAGCTGGTGGTGGTGGGAGGAGGTGGTGTGGGGAAGAGTTGTTTGACCATTCAACTCATACAGAGCCACTTCGTGGACGAATACGATCCTACAATTGAAGGTCCGGCGAAGCCTATGCTCATCTATCTGCTTATGGACTGACGTGATCTGCCCGCAGATTCATATCGCAAGCAATGCGTGATCGACGAAGAAGTTGCGCTTCTCGATGTCCTCGATACGGCCGGTCAGGAGGAGTACTCCGCGATGCGCGAACAGTATATGCGGACAGGCGAGGGCTTCCTACTGGTCTACAGCATCACATCGCGGCAGTCATTCGAAGAGATAGTCACATTCCAACAACAAATATTGAGAGTCAAGGACAAGGACTACTTCCCGATCATTGTGGTCGGCAACAAGTGCGATCTGGACATGGAGAGACAAGTCAGCATTGAAGGTGGGTCATACATCTTTCTTATTCGCGATTGTCAGGCGGAGATGCCGGCATAGTCTTATGCACTCCAGGCTAACACATGCTTCTGCGCTCAGAGGGCCAAAAACTAGCACACTCATTCGGCTGCGACTTCATCGAGACCTCAGCAAAGAACCGCATAAACGTCGACAACGCCTTCTACGACATCGTACGAGAGATCCGGAGATACAACAAGAACATGTCCGGCTACTCAGGCGCGCATACTGGCAGACCCGGCGGCCCTGACCATAAGCTGGACATGGACGACCGGGACGAAGATGCGGGCTGCTGCTCGAAGTGCGTGGTCATGTAAGGCGGCCAGCGGGCAGTTGGGATGAGGCGCAAGGCGATGGAAATGCGCATGAGATTCGGAGAGGACCACGCACCATTGAATACGACGACGGCAGTGCAAACCGCAGACGGCCGGCTAGACCACAAAAGGCGGAGCGGAATAGATATGGGTGGTGGCGGAGAAGCAAACCTCACGGGACTGCATCCAGATATCCTGTTGTTTATTGATTGATATCCCTTATGCGCGTGGGCAGAGTACGGCGCTTTTCGGACGGGCATGGCAGATGCAGAGGTCTTCGTTCCTGGCGCAAGGAACGAGATACAGCATCCCGGTACGAGGAAGCGCGTTGTGTCACGGTACCAAGGCCTTGCAAGATATACAGACAAGGCTGTTATGGTATCGAATTAGATCTCAAACTCTCCTCCCTCAGATTGTCCGATCTTGCACGTGATCGTCGCGCTTTTAAGCTTTGTTTTGATGTCTGCAACTGCGTGTTGAGGAAGGAACGACCACAACTGAATCTCCCTATAATGATAATGGCGCAAGGACAGGCGAGCAATCTCGACCTCGTGGCATTCTGCGATAAGTATATATCAGGACCTACGCTTCCTCAAGCACGGACAGCACTAATGAGACTCAGCTACCCGTACGAGGAATCGGTACTTCCAGAGGTGATACGCGAGCCGCTATACACGCTCTATCTTCCATACGATGACCGGCCCCATGGAGAACTCTTCGCTTCAAATGTCCAGCTCATGCCATGGTAAGTCGGACTGATTAACAAAAGGGCTCTCGAAAACACAATCAAGCACCATTCGCCCTGCTGCACGAGCGTTGAACTCGATTGAAAGTCCGAGACATCTGTTAAGTGTCCTTGCTAAGTCTTTTGCACATCTATTCAGGACCGAGGACTTCGAAATAGACCACGAAATTCACACGGTCAGACTCAAGGACTCGTCAAATGGATCCCACACGTCTTCAGCTTGTACCGCGGCCTTTGCAGATGTCATCAACGAAGCGATTGATAAGGACATCTTTCGTACCATCCACGAGCAGCACAGCGAGATGTTCCCGATCTTGGGAGCCAAGTATCCTGTTCGGCTGGAACGGTTTGCTGCCGATCTGTTCGGAATCACTGCTCGAGGTGCGCATTTGACCGTCTACACCATGACCAAGGATGGCATGCGCATATGGGTACCAAGACGTAGCCCGAGCCTGTTTACTTACCCGGGCAAGCTCGATACGACAGTGGCGGGGGGAGTCAGTGCTGGCGAGACACCGATGCAGAATATTATCCGCGAGGCTCAGGAGGAAGCATCACTTCCGGCTGAGCTCATCCAGAAGGGCATACGCACGACGGGTCTTTTGACTTACATCAGCTACGAGCTCGAGAAGCCCGGTGGGAATGAGAGCTGTGTCGTTCCTGATATGATCTACGTGTTCGATCTCGAGGTCGCTTTAGACGTAATCCCGGTACCAGAAGACGGAGAGGTCAAGGAGTTCTATCTTATGAGTCTGCAGGAGATCAAGGAAGCTCTCGCAACGGGGGAGTTCAAGACGAACAGTGCGGTTGTCATGCTAGACTTCTTCATCCGACATGGCATTATCACGCCGGACAATGAGAAAAACTACGCAGAAATTGTCATGCGAATGCATAGGAGGCTGCCATTCCCTACTTCGGCATGAAGCAATGGCAAACAGCTGCACTTGAGCACGACAGACGGTTCGTAAGTAACGCATTCGAGCAAAAATCAACCAAGGCACGTCTGCATGGCTCAAATTCACTCTTCACCCTTCAGCCTCTCCTCAATGGCCTCCAAGTCGTCCGTCGAATCGATCTCGACGATTCGGCCCACCTCCGCTTGATTCCGAAGCAATTCCTTCGCGCTGGCGTACAACATGCGCATCTCGCTCGAGCAGGTTGGTGGCAGGTAGTTGATCATCACGTACGGTACTGACAGTCTTCCAGAAGCCTGCCTCATAACATCAGCACCTCCAGCACGAGTCGCGAATCAAGTGCTACCGTACCAAAGTCAGAGGATAGCTCAGCAACACGAACCGCGGCGAGTTGTCGGGTAGCTCGTCCGCGAGTTCGGTCATCTTTGTGTAGACATCATCTTCGGCTTGCGAGATCTCAAGGGTCTTCTTGTCGATCTGGTCTTCTTTGCCACGGTCAGTGGAGGATCAGGTCACGGGAGCCCGAGTGGATTGTGGCATACATATGACAGCTTGCGGGTCCTTAGCTCTCGATGTGCTAAGGCGAAACTTCCGTAGTTTCTCCTTCGTCTGTGGTGTGATCAGCATACATTCAGGTCATATCAGCATAGCAGAGGAAGCAATCTACCTCTGGGGAGAAAGTGTATAGACGTGACTCGGACGCCTGCGTGACGTTAGCTTTCCTGGCTTCATGAGGTCCATGGGGAATATTCGTACCATAGTGGACAATTCTCTCGTCTGTGGACTCGTGATGTAGGTCTGAAGACGTTGAATATGCGCGATGTCAGCCCGATCCACCCCACGACGCTTCATCATGTTGTCTCAGATCTCAGACCCAACCCCGCCTTGGGTCGTGCATCCATTGACGAGCATACATCTCTTCCCGCCTTCACTTCTACTCATATCTCTACTTCGTGGCATTGAGACCTCATGTTCTCCCGTCTCAACCAACTAACCAGGCACCTCTCGCGACCACTGCCGAATTATTTACACTCTTCGGCGGCAGCATTGCGTATATCACCTACGTCACGAGCTATGGCG
The DNA here is from genome assembly GCA_033117895.1 of Extremus antarcticus. Taxonomy (NCBI): domain Eukaryota; kingdom Fungi; phylum Ascomycota; class Dothideomycetes; order Mycosphaerellales; family Extremaceae; genus Extremus; species Extremus antarcticus. The sequence continues at coordinate 14,264 of JAWDJX010000023.1, forward strand.
GACGGCAATAAGAGAACGATCAATACGGCGGCATGCCTGATTATAGGAGATGAGGTACTGGGCGGCAAGGTACATATCCCCCAATGACATGCCTACATCCTCACGACAACGCGCTGAATGCTGAGACACAGACATGAGTAGACCGTCGACACCAACTCCGCATGGTTCGCCAAATTCTGCTTCTCCCTCGGCATCAACCTCAAGCGCGTTGAAGTCATCGCCGACGATGAAACCGAGATCATCGAAGCCACACAGCGGATGTCAAAGAACTACGACTTCGTGGTCACCTCCGGCGGCATTGGACCTACACACGATGACATCACCTACCAGAGCATCGCGAAAGGGTACAATCTGCCATTGGTCTTACACGAGACGGCGCTGGAGAAGATGAAGGCGCTGAGCAAACCGCGCAAGAACGATCCGGACTTTTCGTGGGATGTGGATAGTCCGCAACGGAAGGCAAGGATGCGGATGGTGGAGCTGCCGTGGGACAAGAAGAAGAGTGAAGAGGACCAGATCGTCTTCTCGGCGGAGGATCTGTGGGTGCCGATCAGCATTGTCAATGGCAATATACACATCCTGCCGGGTATTCCGAGGCTGTTTGAGAAGATGTTGACGGGGATGAAGCCGAGTCTGCTACCACGGTTGACTGATCCGGAAGGCAAGGGTGTGCACCGGATCTTGCTCAGTACGCCGTTGCCGGAGAGCGGAGTCGCTGGATACTTGACTGAGCTATCCGGGAAGGTGGAGGGGAAGGGCGTGAAGGTTGGCAGCTATCCGAGATGGGGTAAGAGTCGGAACACCGTTACGCTTGTTGGTCGTGATGTCGAGTACATGGAGTCGTTGGTGTCAGAAGTCGAAGAGGGAGTAAAGGGACGGCGAATCAAGGTTGAAGGAGAGGATGACGATGAGGGCAGTGACAAAGATAAATGAACGCAATGTGGAACGTGATCATTGCTGGTCCTTCAAAGATTTTTAAGGAGGCTTTGCTGTACATAACCAAATAAACACAAGAAGATGCTGTGGACCTCAGCAACCAGAACCGCGGTGCCGTGATTCTCTGGTTGCATCGGCTAAACCTCGGGCTACAAGTCTGAAGATACTTATACGATCACATAAATGCCAAGACCAGCTGTAGCGGCTCCACTGAACGAAGCCTTGCTTACTTGCAGCTTCTCCCTTTCCAATCCAGCAGCACGTGCCCAGTTCGAACTCCGTGATGGTCGTCCACTCGTCTCGGTAACGGACGATGCTGGTGCGGCCCTCAGCTTCTGAAGAAACCTTCAGCCGAGCAATCGGGCAGAGAACTTCAGACCATGGAGTGGCGGCGCTGGAATACACGCACTGTCGGCGGGATTTGTCTGTGAGATCTATGGGTTTGGCGACGTTCTTTTGCTGCTTTTGTTGCATCAACATATGCCCATCTGTATGATGTTTGGTCTGATATTTCTTCTCATACGGCAGGTACGCTTTCGTTGTAGCAAGCCTGGAAGACTTCTAAATTGCTTCCAGCTGTGCTGTCTTTTTTCCCGTACGTACAGCTAGGTATCATGACCTCTCCCATCCTGTGGCAGAACGAACAGAAAACAGTGACGCTCATCGATATACCACGCTCAATCGAAGCTGCCCAAGGCACCATCCCATCTCGTCATCTGCAGTCCACTGTACCCTTGGAGACTCCGTTCGCAACGAACGAGCCGAAGTCAGCATCGGCGAAGGCCAAGCTACAACGACACGACATTGACGACAGCCTCCATGCTGAATATCACGACATATTGAGGGCAGCCATCGATGAAGTGCGTGCAGCTCACTCGACACCTTGGTGCCTTCCACGATCCTTCGTAACGGAAACTCCGTCGATTTCTAACAAGCGAAAGTTGAATCAAGACACTCCTGAACGCGGGTCAACATCACAAGTGGTCCAGGCCTCGGAGGCATCAGCAGTCGTGCGTGGCACACCTGGAGACCCGCTCCCACATCTCGCCAGTGCGTCTGTGAAATTTAGACACTGCCTGGCGACCTCCCCCAACAGCCATCTCGACGATGTCACTGATAGACTCGAGCATACTTTCTCTAATATCCCAGACCGAGCCACTACCATTTGCGCAATCGACAACAGCAACAAGGACCGCAATCGTTGCTCTTTTTTGGTGCCACCAGGCTCGTCCTTCTACCTTGGAAATTGCGCAGACGCAAAGCCATTTCGAGACGCAGTACGGGAGCAAGCTCTAGTATCGAATGAGCGACACCATTTCGACCTCATCCTCCTCGATCCACCATGGCCGAACAGCTCTGTGAAGCGCACGCATCATACACCAGGTTCTACATACGCTACCTCACCTTCAATGTCAGAGATGCGCAACCTGCTATTAGACACGAAGATCGATCTGTTGATGGCCAAGGACTGTCTGGTAGGCGTGTGGATCACAAACCGGCCTGCAGTTCGAGACCTTGTGCTTGGCGAGGACTGCCTGTTCGAGTGCTGGGACGTAGAGCTTGTCGAGGAGTGGATCTGGCTGAAGACTACAGTGCGTGGCGAACCTGGGTCTGATCTCGACGCGCTGTGGAGAAAGCCATATGAGGTCCTGCTGTTAGGCAGAATACGTCAAAAAGCTACTACCATAGATCGTGAGGAGGCAGAGGCGTCACAAAAGCATGTGAAGAAGAGAGTCATCATCGCCGTGCCAGATCTACATTCGCGAAAGCCGTGCTTGAAGGAGCTGATCGAACCACTGATGACCGATTCGAAGAAGTACAGAGCATTAGAAGTGTTCGCGAGATGCTTAGTCGCAGGGTGGTGGAGTTGGGGAGACGAATGCATCAAGTTCAATTGGGAAGGTTACTGGCGGGAGGGGAAAAGGGAGAGAACAGAGACAAGCGGAGTTCACTGAGGACTGGTCTATTCGATTGAATGTGCTGGTCTCTAGTAGATCGCTGGTCCACTTCGCTCCAGCGCTGCCATCGCCTGCTCGATGGTGATGACATCGACCGGAAGCTTGGGCAGGATGCCTTCCAGAATGTTCGTGTTGATGTCCGGAGTGTTCGGTGGTGACTCGATAGTGTTGTTCGCGATCACGTATCTGCATCATTGGTCAGAGATTGCCATCGAATGGCAGAAGATTGGGCCCAACCTGGTTGTCTACCAAGCGTGTCAGATAGCTCATACATTGGCCTTGGTATTGCGCATGATCTCATCGCATGGACTCGTTACTCCGAGCCCGATCATGGCTCTTTTCTCCGCATGGAGTCTCCGCAAAACTCAAAGCAACCTTCCAGCACGCGAGTCAAGACATTTCAAGACTTCACAAGCCTCTTTTCTTGAACGCAATCACCTACAAGCCTTCTATCAAGAACACAAGACAATTGGCAAGGACTTTTCGTTGAGCCTTCTCTTCGTCCACATCTTTCCATGTCGACATTTGCTCTACCAGCAGCGCAACAAAACCTTGAGGCTGACGCCCGATATGCGGGAATAACGGCCGGATATCTAACGCCGCCGCTGCATACTCCTCTTCTTGGCCTACGCGATGTGTATCAATCAATCGCCGAGGGCGTCGGAACGTCGATCAAGGTAGGCAAAGCCGTTGATTGACTTACAAGTAGCCGAAGTTTATTCCACGAGGTATCTGCTCTTCCTTACTTTCTTCCTCTTCTGTTTCAACATCCTCCTTCCAAGAAGAACGCATCGACGTCTGTTACGACCAATATGGCACCTAAACTCCGTGGGGCGCCTCTGCGCACCGCAATCTATACCGCCTGCTTATCAGCCTTCCTCTTCTTTGGCTACGACCAAGGTGTCTTCAGTGGCCTGCTCGAGAATCCACACTGGCTCAATCAGTTCAAAAATCCTGTACCGCTTTCCAACTCCCATACAAAACGCATTGACTAACGCTTCCACCAGAGCCCAGTCATCACCGGCATAACCGTGTCTTCCTACTGCCTCGGCGCCTTAACAGGATGCGGCATCAATTTCATGATCGGCGACATCTTTGGCCGCCGAAAGATGATCTGGCTCGCAATGGGTCTCATCCTAATCGGAGCCTCCCTGCAGACATCGGCGTACACGCTCGCTCATCTCATTGTTGGGCGAGTCATTACCGGCTTCGGAACTGGGATTGATTCGAGTACTGTGCCTGTGAGTACGCTGTTGAGCAAAACCCCCCTCTAAAAACATCTGAGACATTGACTGACGGGTTCTCCTTATGAACCAAAGATGTACCAATCCGAGTTGTCCAAGAAGGAGTACCGTGGCCGGCTGGTCTCATGGGAGATTTGGTTCATCGGAGTCGGGATCGTAGGAGCCTACTGGATCGACTATGGCTTCTCTTATGTCGATAGCCAGGCTGCGTGGCGGACGCCCATCGGGATTCAGCTGATCTTTGCGATTGTGGTGACGGGTGTCGTGTTCTTGTGTCCGGAGAGTCCGAGGTGGTTGGGTATGTCGAGCTTCATGACCGCGGCGATTCGAGATTGGGAGCTGACGGTTACGCAGCCAAGAAAGGTCGCTACGACGAAGCCGTGGATGTTCTCTGTCGCGTACATGATTTGCAACCGACGGATCAGTATATCGTAGAAGAGATGGAGGCCATTCGAGCCACGATCGAAATGGAGACGTCTGAGGGCAACAGCAAGTTTAGCGCTTTGTTCAAGAACGACAAGCTGCAGACGAGACGGAGAGTGATCCTCGCGTACTTCGTGTTGTTCATGAATCAGATGGGCGGAATCAGTATGCCTTCTGTACCCAGCACATCGGTGGGCATTGGCTGACCTCTTTCTTCTTCCAGATCTGGTCGTATACTGCAAGTCCTCTGCGGCTCCACGAAGCCCAATCCAATGCTAACCAAGCTCACATAGACATGCCGTCCGTCCTCGTGACCAACGTAGGCCTCAGCCGCCACAGCAGCCAACTGATCGCTGGCTTCGTGGAGTTAATGTTCATCGTGGGCAACACTTTGCCCGCCCTGGCTCTGGATCGTATGGGCCGACGAAGGACGATGATGATCGGGTGTGCCCTTCTCGCTATCTGCATGATGTAAGTCGGATTGACAAGCTGCAGTGTCCTTCGTGAGCATGCTAATCATTCTCTAGGATGATCACGATCTTGCTGTCAATCGGCCAGAAAGCTACCTCCTCGGCAGCTATCGCGTTCTTCTTCTTGGTAAGTCCATTCGAAGTCCGTTGAGGACGTACGTGCGTTGACGGAGCAACAGTACATGCTCATCTTCGGAGCGACGATCAATGTCGTCCCTTGGGTCTATGGGTAAGTGTCGTTCGGCTATCCACAGCTCAATATCTGTTTGACAAGGAACCAGACCCGAGATATTGCCACTCGAGGCTCGCACTCGCGGTACGGCAATTTCTGTCAGCGCCCATTGGACCTGGAATTTCTGTAAGTCCCCCTTGTAAGGAACGAAATGTTGGGCAGCTGCTAATCAACCCGCCGTAGTTATCGTGATGATGAGTTCGTCTCTCCCAGCTCAGACTCACTTTTAGAACCACTTACTGACAATATCCAAGCACCCGTCCTTATCAACAGCATCGGATGGCGGACCTACATCATCTTCACTTGCACCAACGTACGTTCTCCCACTCCACACCCAAAGCTTGCTATACTGACGTGCGTGACAGGCGGCCTTCGTCCCAGTAATTTTCTTCTTCTACCCGGAAACCAGCAACGTTTCACTCGAAGACATCGACAAGATATTTCTACCAGCCGAGATGCAGGATTATGCTTCGAGGCACAACTCGGTGGTTGGGCATGATGGGAGCAATTCAAGCAAAGGAGATGTGACGACTCACCTTGAGAAGGGCGAGTGAGGTGAACTCGATGGCGCCACCACTTGGAGTTGAGATGGAGAAGTTGCCGGAGTGGTCGTCGAGTGCAGAGCAGCATGGAGATAGATCTGTCCCTGGCTTCTATACCGTGTAGCCAAGTCAGAGCGTCAACTCGGTTGTCATCATTCTCGTGTCGTATCCTGTCGTGGTATTGTTGAGACCGAGAAATCGTCGAGTTTGCATCGGCTGCAGTCGGCTATCTAGGAGAAAGACCGACCCAGCACAACCGAAACACTTCGAGCTTGCCGTCATCGCAACAATTACTACACCTCATATCTTGTTTCTCTCCATATATCCTAGCTTGTAGTGTTGAGCCCCTACCAAACAGCTACATACAACAGCCTATACCAAGCAACATACGAGAGAGTTCAGCGGTCCGCAAATACTACCCCGAGGCCTGAGCACCTACACCAACACCAATGCGCCTTTCCTGAGTGACGACCAACGGCATGCAGCATCGACAGCACGACCTCTTATGAGATGCCCAACAATGCCTCCAACCACCCACAGACCCACGAACCACTTGCGATGACACCTTCAGCCCCCTCCACCACCACGAACCGACTCCACCCCCCAGACAACTCCGCCGACGTCGCCCTTCCCTCCTCCGCCTACCAGAGCAAAATCCCCAAGCAGTCCCTCGACTACGCCCTCCGCAGCGGTCTCGCCGGCGGTATCGCCGCCTGCGCCGCCAAAACCATCGTCGCGCCCCTCGACCGCGTCAAAATCCTGTTCCAAGCATCGAACCCTCAGTTCCAGAAATACACCGGCTCCTGGTCTGGCGCTATAGCAGCGATCCGCGATATCTACAAAGCGGACGGCGCACGTGGACTTTTCCGAGGGCACTCGGCGACACTGTTGAGGATCTTTCCGTATGGGGGAATCAAGTTTCTGGCGTATGAGCAGGTGAGGGCGGTGGTGATAAAGGGAAAGGAGCAGGAGACGAGTGGGCGGAGGTTTGTGGCGGGGAGTTTGGCGGGGTGTCTGAGTGTGTTTGCTACGTACCCGCTTGAGGTTATCAGGGTCAGGTTGGCGTGGGAGACGAGGAGTTCGAAGAGGGTGGGTGTGAGGCAGATATGTAAGGTGATATATAATGAGCACCCGCCGCAGGCGACCACAAGGGCGTCGGTACTTCAACAGTCGAATGTGCCCCGGGCGGCTGCTGTGACGGCCGAAGCAACGAGCGCGGCGATCACGGCGATAACACCGAGCCATGGGCTGTCGAATTTCTTCCGAGGCTTCACGCCGACACTTTGGGGCATGATACCCTATGCTGGCGCCTCGTTCCTCACCCACGACGCGGCGGGCGATATGATGCGGTTACCTCTTCTCGCACCCTACTCCATACTTCCATTATCCGAACGATCGCAGAAACAACTCGCGCCCAACAAACCGCCACCCCTCCGCGCATGGGCGGAGCTCACCACCGGCGCACTGGCAGGATTTGTATCGCAGACTTTGTCATATCCACTGGAAGTCATCCGACGCAGGATGCAAGTCGGTGGCGTCGTGGGAGACGGACACCGCCTAACGATGGCGGAGGTGGGCCGGAGTATCATCCGCGAGAAGGGGTATAAAGGGTTTTACGTGGGCCTGAGCATCGGGTACGTCAAGGTGGTGCCGATGGTGGCGACGAGTTTCTACGTGTATGAGCGGCTGAAGATTGTGTTTGGGATTTAGACGCATTGGATGCGGGTGGAACGCATAGGAACTGGGTGTACAGGTCGTTTAGAGAGATACCTATCCAGTATGAGCCGTCAAGAGTAGCCGTTTGGCACCGTCTCAGGGTGTTGAAAGACAACTACCAGTCGAAGACGAAGCAGAGAGTCGAACGAAGAGTGAGCACATATCTCTCCGTTCCGAGTTACTGAGTTGTCTTACGTGAGTCAGAAGCACAACACCTTTGTGTCGAGAGGCAACTCGTTCGTCGATATATTCTTATCAGCTTTGTAGAGCTCGGTTTCCTTCTTCATACCACCACACATATCAGCCCACGATTCCACTTCTCGCTGGCCATCGCGTATCAGACATCATCCGATCCTTTCGACTGTCAAATACAGGACCACGGTGAGAATGACGACTATGGCCGGCTCATACCTCCGCTCCAATTTCGCGGGCTTCAACGACTTCACCGACAACTCCAACGGCGACTTCGAGATCCGCCCTGCTATCGCTGGCACCATCGCCCAGCGTCGGGCCTACGCGCGTGGTGAGTCCATATCCGTTCTCTACCGTCTGCAGATTCACCAGTCCATCCATGAGTGGGCTATGGATTCAGACGGGCAACCGATCGTCGATGTGGCCTTCGGAGAGATCGAGTGGAACTCGGTACCACGTCAGTATGTCAACGTTATCGAAGAGGACATCGACGAAGTGAGTCCGAAGACTCGGGATTGAAGCTGTTCTGGAGGATGAGTTGTGCACATCCTCTCAAAAATTGAACTTGTAGGCCGACGGTGAGGACTGCATCCAGTGAATGCCTTGGGTTTTGTAATCAAGGGCATGTGTGCCTGAAATCTGAATGCACATCCATGTACAGTATCTTTTAGACCAGCTCAGCAAGAGCCTCATCTAGCCCTGGCATTGAATCTCACTTCTTCTCGGTTCCTGACACGTGACTGGAGTACGTAGTTCCGTACCATACGTACCCTGTAGCCGCTGAGGCGTCGTGCATGTGCGCAGCAGATCAACGTTCTGCCGCCTTCGACTGCATGCGACAAGGCTGAAGAACGTTTCTTCTGTGCATCATGGAGGGTGTGGTGGGGTGCCGAGCAGTCAGCGCTTAGCCATGTGGCCGCGACCGTTGTTGAGGCCCATTGAGATGTGATCCGACGGACCATCAATCACTTTCTTTGAGAGTGATGAACCTTAGATGTTCCGGGATATAACCGAAAAGGTGTGCTGACTCGACGCTGCATTGGTGGAAATGCTATTAAGCGATGCCTCTCATAGAGTGGGATGAAAGGCTGATGGCGTGTGGGATGGAGAAGGAAGCGTGGTGATGGATTCGCTGATCACGGTTCGCAACCGGGAGCTGGGATGAACGGCAGGCAACGCTGCTGCATGCTCACTTTATGCTGACTTCGAGAAACTGGGCTTGAGTGATCGAGATAGGAGAAGATGGCTCTTGGATGTTAAATTGTTTTTCGGATAGCTAGTAATGTTAACGATGATGCCGCTGAGATCAGGGCATCCGAAGTAGATCGCAACCCGCGCCCAAAGCTTCCTGCCAAATTGCAAAAGGGTATATAAAGTGACTTTTCCAGCCTGCCCAACCGACCGCAGTAATGCAGAGCGCAATGCTTGAAAGAAGTCCCAGAAACGGGTGAAAATGTCATCGTGCCATGCTCCATGCCCATCACGCGTATAGGCCAATTAATCGTACACTCATCCTTCGCCGGTACAAGAAAGGTATAGTACATCCAGTCCGAGACAAAACTCCATATCGAATCAGTATCGTATCCAGGGGGTATCGCGTAAAGCAATGCGATGCCAGTAACGAGTGAGGCGGTGCAGCAATATTTGCCACCCGCTGCTAGGCACCAGGATGGCGAAGGATCTCCTCGCAGTTCGCATCGAAGCGCATGGACCAGAGACGCATCCCAGTCATGAGCTTCTCGGTCCGCTCGAGCTCTCGGTCACGACCGAAGATGGCGTCGACGAACTCGCAGCCACTGTTCTTGCCCATCTTGACCTTGGCAGTGCTGCCGCTCTCCTTCTTCGCGGCCTTCCACATGTAGTGCTCGCAGATCTTGAGGAGCTTGTTGAAGCGCTGCCAGAGGCGCTCGCCAGATTCGAGGAACTCGTCCACGAGGTCTCGGGAGGCGGTCCGGCGGATGCGTGGCAAGCACTCTTCGGCTCGCTTGATTTTGCCGGCAAGCTGTATAAGTAACAGCCAGAGATCGCCAGCGACCTCTGACATCGGAGTCGCCGGGCCGTAGAAGAACACCGTCCAATCATAAATCCACTTGCCTAGCGAGTTCGCGTCGAACACGCTTCCGAGCAGAAGTATTGGCTCTTCCGTGGGATCCCAGTTCTTGTAGCAGTAGCCGGCGGGAATGCCAGCATCACGCGCGTCCTCTGCTGTCGCCTTCGGGGGCAGTTTGGTGGCGGTGGCCGGACGTCGAGGCGCTGATGTGTAAGTCGGCTTGGCGTTCTGGGTCGTGTACGACGCTCGGCGAGGACGCGATGATTCGGTTGGTTCAGCTCGGCTGTAGACAGGCACCTGATCATGATAGCGGTGATCAGTGCGTGACTCATAATAACTCTGGTGCCGCTTGTACGAAGGTGGAGGCGCTTCGTACTGCTCGTAGCGTGGCAGATACTCAAACTCGCGGTCGCTGTAGCCGTTGTAGACGTATTGCGGGCGTTTAGAATAGTGCTGGCTGCTCGAGTACTTTCGCTGCTTCTTGCTGTCTTCGTACGCAGCACGGGTGCCAGCATAACCACTTACATAGTCGGATTTGCGTTGCGGCGTCGATTGCGCGGAAGTGTTGTAGTATTTGGTCGATGAGTACTCGACACCGCCGCTCTTGCGAGGCGTGGTATATGGCGTCGTGTTGTAGGAGTAGGCTGCATCTGCAGTCGGTCGTCGAGTATGGCCTTTCGACGGCGTCGCAGCATATGAGTATTGCCTGGGCGAGTAGTATGCATAGTCTCCCGATAGTTGCGGTGTAGTTGGAGGGGGGGATCGGTAGTCGTAGTTGGCGAAGTACGGTGGATGCACCGGATACCCTGCCGTCTGGAACATCGGAAGACCGATGTAGGCGTCCAGACACGCCTCTCGAATGTTATAGTAGAATAATGCGGTTTTTGGTGCGTTTCCAGCAGATGAAATGTGGATTTATCTTTGATCGTCCGGTCGACAGCGTGGCAGTCGAGGACGAGAGGAGGAGGTTCTTCGGGTCAAGTTCTGTTGTGCATACATGATATGGTTTTCGACTTGCAACGGTTGCAAATCAGTACGGAATCCAGAAGATCCCGTGACGTGGATGGCGAGTAATTCCAAGTATGAGTAATTGCACTGCCTGCCTTCTGGCGAGTTGTAGAATCAGAGATGGCAGGGAGAGACGGGGTAGACGTTGGGTTTTGTTCCGTGCGACGACGAGTGAGAGCAGGGGGATGCTACGCTAGAACAAGGTAGCGCCACCGGGCCTCGCGGTGCGCGGAGTCTGGCTGATGGCGGTCAGTGCCCCCTTGGGCGAATCGTGTTGCGGAAATGAAATATTAAAGCCTCTCGAGTTGACTCCTAGTGGTCCGTATATCAAGGGAGATCGTATCCCGAAATGTTGAGTGGTCGTACCGGGATGTCCTTGTATCCAGGTATGCGGCCTCCTGCACTCTTGATGCGAAGCAGCTGCACAGCTGCCCGTCCCGTTGTCGAACGTCTATTCGACAGAGAGTGCGAGCAGACCAAAGAGCTATTCACAACGGCAGCTGGACTCCAGCCGATATATCAGACGGACGGACACCCTCCCGGACTTCACATCAGCGGGCTGTGGCGGGACGCCGTAGCACAAACGCATGGAAGCCGCAAGTGCGTTCGCGAATAGAACCTTGGATTGGCGAGATGTCAGCAGTCGGGGTGCCGCGGCTGGGTAAACTTGGCCTCGTCAGGTCCACGAATTGATTATCTTTCTTCCGACGCAGACGAGTACGACGATACTTGGTCACGTTCTTCGGCAGCGAGGTATCACATCTCTACACTTGACGCTTTACTGCAGCAGCCCGAGGGAGCTCTTGCAGGTAGCGTGATTGTGGTTCATGCCAACACACCCGCTCTGCCCAATGAGAACTGCTGCACGTTTACGGGAACAGGGCGAGATGCGCCTCGCCGAAATGAGAAGGCACACTGACTCGGAAACAGAAGTTGATCGTACACCGGCACCATATCGACCCGTGGTCGAGCAAGGCGTTCTCCTTGACGGACAACGACGATAGATGGCTCCGCAACATTCATGTTCGACTAACTACCGACTATCGTGTCGTCGAGATCGAGGTCGTACTGTACCACACGCTCCGAAGTACCCATGTATACACGACAGGGCTGACATGCAACACAAGCACCGGCACAGACCAAACCAACCCGTAGCAGGATAAGCAATCTTCTGGAACCAGCATCTCGCTTGCTGCCGTTGCGATCGCACAAACCCTTTTTGGAGTTTCGAACTGCTCTTTTCGAGACGAGGCTCTCATCATGTAGGATTCCTTTCATTCTTTTCTCGCTATCTTTATTCGACACGATCCACCGCTTCGCACTGGTCGCTGTCTCGGCAACACACAAAACACCTCTCCCTCCTCAACCCTTCCAACAGGACCACTCACAACACGAATCCAGACCTCATACCGCCTCCTCACCACACCAGCTCTCCTCACGCTACGGAAGTGCTACACGCATCCGCCTCAAATGCGCCAGGGCGGCTATTGGCTCAAATCCATCAATTCATGCAGCGCTAGCGTAGTCGTGTTTCGATTCGCTGGCATTCAAGGCATTTAGGCCCAAGCGAGCGAGGCGCTAAGGATATGAGCACAGCGAGCTTCGCAAGAGAGCACACGACAGCAAAACAACTCCTCCACCGCTTCGTAGGAAGACGCACGCTAATGGAGCTTGAGCAGAGTTTTTGAGTAGGATTTCTTGCTTTAGCTTTGGATTTTGAGGATGAGATGTTGGATGTTGTGCTGCAAGGTGGACCGCAAACGGCAATAGTGGAGCGAGAACCACTGGACCTCGTAACACTTTGGACCCGGGCTGTTGGGGCGAGGTGGTGGCTCCAACGCTTCTGTCAGTTTTCAGGCAGATACTGCCTCGCGAGGGGTAGTGCTGCGTAGCACAAGGCACCAATAAATGCTGTGCGCTTGGGCACAGTTCCCGGAAGGCATCCAAGCCAATACAGCTCCAGGAGACATCGGGTGCTCGCAGTTGATGCGACGTTTGACGACAGCACTGTCGTTCGCGCTGGGGCCCGCGGGAGACGTGTAGCACTCCATGTGCTTGAGTTTGAACACGACATGGACTGTTGGTCCACACGGGCATACAGACTGCTTGGTCGTTGAGCACTGTCATCATCTCCGCACTGGTGAGACATGACTGTTCACCGGACTAAGACGTGTTCGTGTCGCTCGGATAGCCACATCGGGCATGATGGGACTATGACCAGTCGTTCTTTGCGGGCGTTGTGCTCGTGGTACACAGCATCCCTGATGTGGGATTGACGAATCTCAGCACCCGATCACTGTCGAGGTCCCAATGTTTTCCATCGATGGAGTTCTGTTGATAACAGAGCTACCAATGCTTAGAGGGTGGTCTGGCGGTCGGAGATCACGATTCTGGTTAGATGGTTCTTCGGAGAGGGTACAGAATGACTATCATAGACACGTAACAGCTCGAACAAGCCTACCCTTTCCCACAACCCTACCCCCCAGCCCTCCCCTTCCCCTTCCCAGCCCCCCAACCCTCCACCATCCCCACCGTCCCCATCCCCACCACTGTCCCCCAACTCCCCCTCGCATCATCCCGCAACAACCCCCCAGCATCCTCAAACGTCATACTGGGCGTCTTATCCGACGTCTTCCCCGAACTCGGCGTCTCCACCCCGAACCCCTGGAAGTAGTCCCCAACATCATCATGCTGCACAGAGAAACTCTTCGTTCGAATAATGCCTTCACTGCTCCGCGCGCTCGACACCGTGGAGAGTTTTCGAACCGCTGCGAGGAACTCGGCTTCGTCTGGCGCGTGCTCAGCTGTGACGGAGTACGTGGTCGTGGTTTTGAACGTCTCAAGCGGCCATGCTTCCACCTTTCTTCTGTGGCCAGCGGCGCCAGGGGTGAGTATGGTAGGTTGTTCATGACTTATCGATCTGTGCGGAATCTTCGGCCTGATCGACCCAACTGTTGGAGAGGGTGTCTGTGGGGAAGGGACAGGTGGGGAGAGCTTCGGACTCGGATCAGAGATCATCGGGCTCGGTAGTGCGGTTCGTTTCAACGCGGCGGACTCTTTGCGGACTTCGGGCGGTGGTTGCAGCCCACCGCTCTCGAAGGCGACGAGCCAGGGTTTGATGCATGGGACTGTGGCGAGAATGACGGAGACGTGGAGCACGACTTGGGTGATGATGACGACGCGGATGCGGGCGTAGGACCAGTCGGTGCTGTGGAGGGTGTGGCGGATGTAGCGGAGGCGGGTGAGGGAGGGTGGGATGACACTGTGCGGTAATTAGCGATCGTACGGCTTAGTTCTGGTAGTTGATCCATACAGCAGTCTGATGGTGAAAGCTGCCACTACTGCAGCCTTTGCTTTCCACGGCATGCGTACGCCCCAGAGCAGGCGGACGGCTGACAGTACGTTGAAGACTTCGAGCAACGTTTTGGTGACTGTGACGGCGAGCCAGACATGGTACTATGACGGTCAGCACTACTCGCGAGCGACCATGGATGAGATTAAGGAGTGTATAGTAGATCCAGAGCGTACAATGTTTGTACACCGGCTGCGAGGTGTGCTGATCCATGGATGCGGCAAGTCGCAGTCCAATGCGAGGACGGGCATACAAATCACCGCCCACAGCACTGTCAGGCCAGCAATGGCGTATGAGAGTGTCGCTTGCTGCGTTCGCTTCGTGACTCGTGCGACGAGGAAGCACACCGATAACATCGAGAAGGTGAGCGTCGCGATGTACAGCTGGTTGTTGATCCAAGCAAGCATTCTTTGCTTGTTGATCGTGGTCGATCCCAGAGTGCTCAATCGGTGCCCGAGGCCGTATCGCGTGGCTAGAATGGTCAGGGTGGTGTGGGCGACTGCGAGACAGGTCGCAATGGTGCAGAAGATGTCGTCCCATCCTAGCGGCCCGTGGATCTTCAGTCGAATGAACATGCGGATGCTCCAGGCTTGCAGTGTCCAAACGACGCCAGTCACGGCCACTATGACAACGTAGGCGGCTTCCAGTGTGAGCCCGTATGCAGGCATGGTGTTTACGCAGGTGTTGTACGTTTAGAGGAAGGTTTGTCCGGTATCCATCGTGGGCAGCAGTCGTATTGCGCAGGTTAGGGAATCTGTTTTTGTGAATTATGAAATGATGTGGTATGGTCAAGGAGTAGAGGTACCGGAGGAGAGATACGAGGAAACACAGGCGGTCATCCTACACGTACCCCTGGACGTCCTGGTTGAGGTACGGCGACTTCGACTCGGCGACGGGATGAGGTAGTAAAGTCTAGATTCGGCGGTGGCATATAGCTCCTGCTTTGAACAAGAGTTGGGCCACCGGAAGGTGCGTCGGAAGAGCATCTCGCAACTTACGATTTGTGCACAACGAGGTGGTGTAGTATAATTTGAAGGCGTGGAGTTGGTCCTATATAGAAGACGCAGGGAGACCAAGCCAGCGACGTACTCGTGCATGGTCAGATAGCCGTGCCTGCACCGTCACATGAGATCGATGGCCACACGGCCGTGTGATCCGCTGCCGTGGTAGCTCCTGCTGAATGATGCAACTACGACTGCCACGAGATCCGAGGAAGGTACAGCACCTACAACAATTCAGCTTGCGGGCTCCTGCTTTTTCCAGATTCTACATCGAGATCTGGCAATCTGCCACGAGGACTGGCGATCACCCCGTCTGCCACGAGACCGAAAGGCCGAGGAGCTGGTGGCCGAGAGGCTCCAAATTCTCAGCCACCACCTCTACGCCATCTGCTCCAATTGCCAGAGATCCGAGGAGTCCAGACAACGGGAACTAGTCATGGCAACGACGTCTGCGAAGACGAACGAAAAAGTCAGCGACACTGCAGGAGAAGAGACACACCGTTGAATGGCCAAAGTTCTTCGATGAAATCTCGTATTAGCCATGCTTGTGATACGTGGTGTGAGAGACCAACCATGCTTCACTGCCATCCATCCTGCCATCACGCCAGAACTCCATCGCATGAACCATTAGTCTTCGTTCTTCAAGCAAGATCATCTCGTGGTCACCATCCTTCGTTCATGAGGTCGTAGTCCACATCATCGCACCAGCACCGAACCACTTTTCACTCTGACAACCCACCCCCCTCTAATACCGATACCTAGTCGAATAATCCTTCGGACTAACCACCAACCCCCTCCCCTTCTTAGCCCCCTTGTAAATCGTCTCAATAATATCGATCAGCTCCTGCTTATCCTCCAACACCCAGTTCAGCTTGTTGTTGTTGCCGGTCCCGAAATCGCACATCATGTGCTTGTTGCGGAAGAAGAACATGAGGGTGACGGTGTCGTAGAGCTCGTACATCTGCTTGAAGTCGGGCACCTGGTCGAGGTCGCAGACGTAGATGACGGCGAAGTTCTTGACGCGGTCGGCGATCTTGTAGAGCACTTCGTCCTGGCGCATGCAGTCGGGGTCCCAGTCGCGCCCGAAGCGGATTACCACGAGGCGGTCTTCTTCGGACATGATTGCTTGGTCGACGTGCCAGCCGGTGATGAGGTGGGGGATGACGACGGAGCCCATGGTGGAGGTGGTCTTTGTGTGTGCTCTGGTTGAAGTGTGGTGGTTTGTGTGGTTGTGAGAGAGATGGAGGTGTTGGCTTTAAAGGTGGGCTGTTGCGTCACATGACTCAGCGCCATAGAAATGCTTATTTCTCAAAACATTCACTTTTTCGGCACGTGCCTCCATCTTCTTTACAACCACCTCCTCATTCGACACTTCAGTACATACCACCCACGATGCGCCTCACAGCCGAACTCCTCACCACCTCCCTCTCCTACCTCAACCCCCTCAAAGAGCGCGAGCTCGACCTCCGAGGTAAGCTTCCCACCACCCCCATCTCCCTCCTCTCCGAAAAGAGCAGATACTCCACACGAGCTAGTTGATTTACAGAACACCCTTCTAAGGTCACAAGATCCCCGCCATCGAGAACCTGGGCGTCGTCGCCCGCGACCACGAAGCCATCGACTTCACCGACAACGACATCCAAGTGCTCGGGAACTTCCCGCTATGCCCGCGCCTGCACACGCTGTTGTTGGCGCGGAATCGGGTCGGGACGCTGCAGATGAGTTTGGGGAAGAGTCTGCCGGTGCTGCATACGTTGGTGTTGACGGGGAATGCGGTGCAGGAGTTGAGTGATTTGGAGGCGCTGGGGGGGTGTGGGCGGTTGGTGCATTTGACGCTGGTTGGGAATCCGGTTGTGGGGAAGGAGGTGAGTGGATGGCGTGGGAATAGGGATGTGGATGTGCGATGCTGATGGTGGGTTAACCAGAACTACCGCTACTACGTGCTATGGCGCTGCCCCACTGTGCGATTTCTCGACTTCCAGAAGGTCAAGGCCGCAGAACGAGAGAAGGCTACAGAGCTCTTCGGCACTCACGAAGAGCCTACCGAGCTTGCGAAGAGTGTCGCTGCTGTACGATCAAGAAACGCTGGTGCTGGGTTTTCTGCTGCGCCGACTGCGAATGGAGTTCAGAAGCCCAAGGTTAAGATCACGGACAAGGAGAAGAAGAGGTTCGAGAACTTGGTCAAGAAGGCGAAGACGCTCAGTGATGTGCAGAAGCTCGAGAAGGCGTTCGCGGAAGGCAGACTGCCGGCTGGAGTGGCGGACGAGGATGTCATGGATGAGACATGAAGCGCGTTGAGCTGAGAGTGGTCGAGATGAGGCGATTGAAGCGATGACTGTTGCGCGAACACGTCAAGAGTCACGCAGCGTGGCTCGCACAGCAAACAGAAATGACTTCGTCCCGCAATGGCCCGTCCGGAGGGCACACGCGCTGCAGACAGCCTGCGTCGCAAATCAAGCTTGTTCAAGGTAGCAGGACACAATGCAATAATAGCCCGCAAAATGTATGAACTGACGTTTGACACAGATGGAAGCAGTTTCGACCAGCCTCACCAGGTGTACTTCGCTTGTCCAGACACGCCTTTCTATGTGATACCCAAACTATGCATACTCGCTGTTGTACACTCCCCCTCTATCTCCACTCAGGCAATAGTACAGCACTCTTCTCGCCTATCTTAGCATCAGTCCCTGTTTCAGCCTCCCTTCCAAACGAGAACACATCGTCCCCCTCCTCTATCACGACAACATCCAGACACTCCTTCTAGAATTTCACCCCACCCACCGCCCCCCTCCCAGCAGCCCGCTCACTCTCACTACTCCCATAGCTGTCATGGCTCAGCTTCGCCTGGCTCGTCGACCGACTCGGCTCCATCAGCGCCCGCATCTCGTACTTGCTATCCTCCCTGCCCAACCCCTCCCCTCCTCCCAGAAATCCGCCCCCGAGCCCTGCCGAACCGAGCGGCTTGCTCACCGAGTTGCTCAGAGAGTTGCTCAATTTCCGCGAATGTCTTTTGAGACCTTCCATCACCCTGCCGCCTTGGCCCCACGGACTCGCGGGGGAGGCGCCGGAGGGCGGGCGGGGGGTGGTGAAGTCTTCATAGGAAGGCAAGAGGTTTGCGGGTTGGCGAGTTGGGTTTGCTGCAGCGTTTGATGGTGAGGCAAAGTGGCCTGAGGGGGATGAGCGGAGGGGTTGGAGGTGGGCGTAGAGTTTTTGGGCGTCGTGTTGGGCTTTTTCGCGGAGGAAACGCTGTCTGTTTGCACTTGCGGTCAGTCACAGTGATAAGGGGGATGGTGGTGTGTGGGAATGGATGGGAGAGGGGATGGGGTTAGGTGGGGGAGCGTACTGTTCTTCATCGAGACCAGGGAGGCGAATCTCTTCGCGGCGGAAGTTTGTTGGGCCGCTCTGCAGAACGAGAAGGTCAGCATGTTATCCTGATCCTGAGGCCTGCGACGGGATACGTACAATCTGCAGCGGTGGCCTTTCCGCCTCCTCCTCGTCTCGATCACAGCAGGACAGGATATAGCGAAACCAGTCGCCAATCTTCGTGCCGGCGGATCTCTTCTCCATGGTTGCACTGCGGAGTTTCGAAGGAGTCTTCCGGGGTGGTGGGGGGAAAGTAAGGTTGGCGAGAGCGTGTATTGGTGTGTGGAAGCTGTCTTGCTCGAGCTGACACAGGGATGAATCCAATGGTCACCAACCGGCTGGAGGTGTATCTTTGGTGAGACAGCTGAAGCTGTGCTTGCTTCTCTGCTTGGGTCTGTAGACGGAGGAAAACGAGGCTAAAGCTCAATTGCTAAACGAATGACAACAACACGAGTACAGGTCCAATCGAAATAGCGACAATAGCTGGCTAAAAGAGAGCAGAAAAAGATCGTAATGGTGAACCGCGGGCAACACGACTTATTGAAGAGTCTGGCAGTTGATGGTGAGTGAAGAACAAGAAAACTCTGAAGAGCTTCGGGATACTAAGAAACGAGTAACGAGGAAGAAGATTGAGACACGACACGACACACCACACCTTGCAACATTTGAGATTGAACCCAAGCCAGGCAGAATCCCGCGTGGCAATGATAGCTCACTCAGACAACGCCTTGCTGACCGTACAAGTGCCGGTGCACATTCTTGCGTATCTCGAGTTTCTTTGATGACAGAGTGGAGATGCTTTGCGCGATCCACTGGGCTGGAATGTTGTTGAACCTTCCAACCTCAAATTTGAATATGAACCAGATTGCATGCAAACGACTACTCATCCCAGTGTCCTGTTGTTCTTCACCGGAGCGTGTCGTCAGAGACCTTGCTGCTGTGCTATCGAGTATGTTCGCCGCCTGCACGAGCAAGGCAAGGTCGGAGGCTTCCATGCACCCCCGTTCGTGCAGTCCAACCATTTCGGCTGCACTGCGCTGTGCTACATGCCTTGCGTCACTTCCACACGACGCGCTCATCCCCTTTCGGCCGGCGTCAGCGAGCGTCAGCCAGTTTTGAGTAGTTTCACCTCACAAATCCTGAAATTTGAGGCATCGTCCATTGGAGCCAATAAGACATGTTTCGTTCGTCGCTACTGTGCGAACAAAGAAGTCTTGTCGTCCCAGCCAAAACACCCTCCCTCCTCCCTTCCTGCCGCTACGCTCGCTCTGCTCTCTTATTTCGCAGGATATTCCTTAACATGATAACTCTTCAACCGCACAAACTGCTCAAACCCGAAAACGCTCAAGGTCTGGCCTTTGCCGCTGTTCTTCCAGCCCGTCCATGCAAGATCCGGGCTCGGGTAGTCCGCGCGGTTGACGAAGACTGTGCCCGCTTCGACATCTTCGGCCAACTCCTGTCCTCTAGCAACATCTTTCGTCCAGATGGAGGCCGTGAGCCCGAATTGGCTGTCGTTCATCAACTCCACTGCCTCCGCGTCGGAAGCGACAGACTGGACAGGGATGGTGGGGCCGAAAGTCTCGTCGCGCATTATGAGCATGCTGTGGTTGCAGGCGGTGAGGAGGGTGGGGGGGACGTAGTTGCCGGCTTCGGGAGGGGAGGCGAAGGTGGGATTCGAGGGGGTGCTGTTGACGGCGCCTTTGGAGAGGGCGTCGGAGATGTGGGATTCGATTCTTGCTTTTGCGGCTTTGCTTATTACTGGCCCGATGTTGGTGGATTTGTCGTTTGGGTCGCCTAGTTTGTAGTTTGCGAGCACTTTCTGCACTGCGGAGATGAAGTTGTCGTGTATCGATTCGTGCACGTAGATGCGTTCGAGACTGCAGCAGCTTTGTCCGGAGTTGAAGACCGCGCCATCTACGATCTCCTCCGCGGCCCAGTCGACGTCTACATCCGGTCGGACGTACGCTGGGTCGTTGCCGCCGAGTTCGAGGCCGACTTTGCAGTCTACGCGTCCGGCGGCGGCTTGTTGGACGGCGAGACCACCTTGTACGGAGCCGGTGAAGCAGACGAGGTTGATTTCTGGGGCTTGAATGACCTTTTCGATGGTGGAGAAGTCGCCGCTGTGGAAGTATTGGATGACGTCCTTGGGGAGGCCGGCTTCCAGGAAGATGTCGTGCACGCGTTCGACGATTGTTGGGGTTTGGGGGGAGGGCTTGAGGATGACGCTGTTGCCGGCGAGGAGGGCGGGGAAGAGGGAGTTGGCTAGGATGAGGTAGGGGTACTGGCTCATCTGGTCAGCAATTGTGGCATAGGTAGCAGATGTATAACTCACGTTCCATGCGAACAGCACCAATACCGGCCCTAGAGGAGCCTTCTTAATCCACCGCGTGAACCCCTTCTCAGGCTCCCCAGGGGTGTCTTTGAGCGCTTCATCGCTGATCTTGAGCATGTACTCTCCTCGAAGCACAGCTGTTGAGACCTCTTTCGCTGCGTAAGATATAGGTCTACCCATCTGCTCTGTGAGTTCGCGAGCCAACTCATCTTGTCTTTCTGTGATGATCTGCAGAGCCTTCTTGACCACCTTCTGTCGCTCTGCTAGAGGAGTCTTGCGCCATGAGAGGAAGGCCTTGTGTGCGGTCTTGGGCAGTTCTGCGAGCTCGGCGTCTGTTGGGCCGTGTCGTTCGAGGACGGGTTTGTTGATGGTGGGCGAGATGGTTGTGATCTTTTCTGGTGCCATTGTGTCGAGTGTTGCAATGTGATTGTCGTTCAGAAGTGTTTGGATATGAATGTCTCCAGCATGTGACAGTCGCGACGCTTCAACCAAAATTTCGAGATCCACCAACGTCATGCGGCAGAAGCTTGCACTCCCTTCCGATGCTGCCGCTGCTCTGTCTTCGCCTACTAACGTCGCTCATTAATTGCATACTGCTGCTTGGTGTATGATAGCGCCGACGTACTACATGTGCGGTCCCTTGAGCGTTCCAATGCGATAAGCGCGACTCGACACAATGATCCCCATCTCGCGAGCCTCTGCAGGCATTGCTCGATTGATACCGCGCCGGCTACCCAAGGCTGGACCCAATGGCGCAGTAACGAGATCCATACGAAGCCAGCAACGCTGCTGCAGCTTCCAACACGCTCAGACGCTACCCCGAGCCCTCCGAAGGAGTCTGAACAGACCTGGCGACCAATACATACAGCTACGCTTCAAGTCGGACACTCCAGCTCCTGCGATACCTGCGACACCTATACCCCCAAAGTCAAGATCGCGAATCCTACACTATGCCTACCGAGGCCTCGTCACGCTCGGCCTCTTCGTCGTCGTCTCGGGCGGACTGGTCGTGGCTTTCTTTATCTACGACTACACCACCTACTCCGACGACCCCGAGACCTTCGACATCCCCGTCTCCGAATATGCTCTCAACCCTCGGCGAGGTGGACCCAAGAATCTCCCCATAATCGACTACTTCATCGATGACGACGATTCGGAAGGCATGAGGGCGCAGAAGCACAAGCCCAAGTTGGTCGTCCTTGGGACAGGATGGGGCAGCGTGCCGATGCTGAAGCTGCTGGAGCCGGGCGACTACCATGTTACGGTTGTGAGCCCGAGCAATCACTTCTTGTTCACACCTATGCTTCCTTCTGCGACGGTGGGCACCTTGGAGTTCAGATCGCTGGTTGAGCCTGTGCGCAATATCGTCAAGAAGATTAGGGGACACTTCATCAAGGCGCTCGCGGTGGATGTTGAATTCAGTGAGAAGCTACTGGAGATCTCCTCGACTGGCGCAGCCGGGAAGGAGCAGAGGTTCTATCTCCCCTACGACAAGCTGGTCGTCGGAGTCGGCAGCATCACGAACCCCCACGGCGTCAACGGCCTCGAGCATTGCCACTTTCTCAAAGACATCAGCGACGCCCGCCTTATCCGCAACCAAATCATCCGAAACCTCGAAATCGCCTGCCTCCCCACCACCGCCGACGAAGAGCGTCGCCGCCTCCTCTCCTTCGTCATCTCCGGCGGCGGCCCAACCGGCGTCGAATTCGCCGCCGAGCTCTACGACATGCTCAACGAAGACCTCTGCAAATTCTACCCGCGCATCCTGCGCAACGAAATCTCCGTCCACGTCATCCAATCCCGCTCCCACATCCTCAACACCTACGACGAAGCCCTCTCCAAATTCGCCGAGGACCGCTTCGCCCACGACAACGTCGACATCCAAACCAACGCCCGCGTCAAGGAGGTCCAATCCGACCGCATCATCTACACCCAAAAAGCCGAAGACGGCACCACCCTCACCAAAGAACTCCCGCACGGCTTCTGCCTCTGGTCCACCGGCGTCTCGCAGAATGAATTCTGCCAGACCCTCGCCGCTAAGATAGAAGCCCAGAAGAACCGCCACGCCTTAGAAACAGACACGCACCTCCGTCTCGTCGGCGCCCCCATGGGCGACGTCTACGTCATCGGCGACGCCAGCACGGTGCAAAACAACGTCTCCGACCACGTCGTCTCCTTCCTCCGCACCCTCGCGTGGGAAAAAGGCAAGGACCCGGAGAACATGAAGATAACCTACTCCGACTGGCGGCACGTCGCGAAGCGAGTCAAATCCCGCTTCCCCCAAGCCACCGACCACTTACGCCGGCTCGACAAACTCTTCGAACAATACGACAAAGACAAATCCGGCTCCCTAGACTTCTCCGAGCTCTCGGAACTCCTCCGCCAAATCGACTCCAAACTCACCTCCCTCCCCGCCACCGCCCAGCGCGCTAACCAACAGGGCGAGTACCTCGCGCGCAAATTCAACAAACTCGCCAAAGCGGGCCCCGGGCTGGCGATGAACGAGATCAACGAGGGCGATATCGACGAGGCGGTTTATAAGGCTTTTGAGTATAAACATTTGGGGAGTCTGGCGTATATCGGGAACGCGGCGGTGTTTGAGATGGGCGGGGTGAATTTCGGGGGCGGGCTGTTGGCGGTGTATCTGTGGAGGAGTATTTATTTTGCGCAGAGTGTTAGTTTGAGGACTAGGTGTTTGTTGGCTATGGATTGGAGTAAGAGGGCGCTTTTCGGGAGAGGTGAGTTTGTGGCGGGATGCTGCGCGTGTTTTGGGGGTTGTGGGTTTTTGCTAATGATGGGGAACAGATATGATGAATTATTAGCCAGGCATGGCTTGCACTCGGGATACCATAGAGCGTCTTCATGTTGTACACATGCATATGTTCCGATCACGCGTTCGCCCCCTTCCTCGGCCTCCTCCCCGTGAGGTGAGCGATCCGCCTTGGGCTGAACAGTGACGCCAGCTCCAACCTTATCTCGATGGCTCCACGGATTATTGGACTCATGGGGCAGCCTAACGTGTTGGGCTGCGCTGCTTTGGTGTTGCGTGTTTCAACATCCTCTGATACGTGGTTTGCTTGCTGGCTCGATCGTCGCCTTCTGATATGCTCTGAAATATTTTGACCATTACACGAGGAGTCGAACCATCCCGAGCTAGACGAGGATACCAAGCCACGACCGCTCTCACGGATGCTTGCATTTGTGAATGTAGTTTGAGAGATCGGGCAGTGCTGCTTTGGTTTCGGGTATTCACGTGAATGGTGTCCCGTCTGCACCTTTCCCGTACGGTCCCCTTCTGGTAATCTGTGTGATCTAAATATGCTCGCGTGTCGTAGTCAGTCTTGCCGTCCGGCGATGCTGCTCGAACAGATGCCGACTGGCCTGAATGCTGCATGGCGTAGGGTGATAGCTGACAGGACGTTCGTACTGTACATCTGATCCAGTGAGCAGATACCGATTATCTAGTCGCTGGGAAAGGTTCATACTCATGATCCAGGAGTCACCATTTGACATGCGTATGCTTCAGCCCTCCTGCCGACCCATCTGCCTAATCTTTACCATAAACCCCTTCACCGGCCCGCCGCAAAGTAAACCGCTGGTCTGATCCATTTGCTCTTCACTTCCATCCACCGGAAGTCCGCGTGCCGCTTCTGCGTACATCTGCATGATCCACTCTCGCACGTGTTGGACTGGCTTCCCCTGGTATGTCTCGATGTCTCGGAAGGCTCCCCAGACGAGGATCAGGACACTGGATAGAGACATGGAGAGCAGGAAGCTGCCGTGAGTGCGGACGTTTTGCCATGACATGAGGACGTTGGTGGCGAGTCGAGCCTGTTCAGTTTGTAGTTGTTGGGGTGTTGCACCGACGATACTTGGAGTTGGGTCGTCTTGAGTGCCGGATTGGAGACTTTGGTTTCGACCGGCTGATACGAGTTGATCAATGTTCTGGCAAATTCTCAAGGTATGTATGCGAGAAACCCAGTACAATGTTGCCGTTTCCGCCTGGTCGATGAAGGCGTAGTCAAAGACGGAAGTATTCAAATCCAAATCGGCCGGGTGCAGTGCCTTCACCACACGAATGTCATGGAGAAGAGTGTTCTCGGATTCCACATCGACCGTATCATACACCTGCTGTGCCCTGACCGTGAGCGACTCCAGCTCTCTTGGATCAGATGGTGACTTCGCATCTGCGTTGATTTTGCGAAGCGTTGCCACTAGTCCTGGCAGTTAGAGGAGGAGCTGATGGGACAGTTTTCGCAACTTCTTCACTGCTACTGATGCCTGGTAGGTCTGCCAGACTGGTTCCAATGCTAGCCACTTCTCATCCTCGAGCGGACTGGCGGTGCCTTCGAGGCAGGCGAAGCCAAAAGAAGGACCCCTGACAGAAGCATCATGGGTCAATTGTGTCTTAGACTTGGAACGCTGCCGTTTGTAAGTGCTCACCAAAACGCGTACAGTATAGCGGTCGCCATATCACTCATTGGCTGTGCTTTGGGCCGTGCCAGTAGTATACTTACGCAGGCGTGTTGATGCGGGAACCAGGTCAACTCATCGGACCGTGCTATCTCCTCGAACAACGTCAGCATCGCGACGACCAGTAGCGTAGCGTTTGAAACGTCCAGCGAGATCCGAAGTAGGCTGACTGCGTGAGCTTGGTGGCATATGCTCTGCTTCCGTAGCGCTAGGTCACGGCTGAAGTGATACTGTTGTGCCGTGATGATTGCTTTGGCCACGGTATCGCTGGTTGAGCTACAACTTAACCGAGCCGGAATAAAGGCATACCACTACACAATAGGAGGACATATTAGCAACCCGGAGAGACCAAAGCAATATGTAGACGAATGCTTACCGAGCGCTCTAGTCCTAGGCTTGCTAGACTTGCAGCAAATCTCGAGCGTAATAACGACTCGGGAGAGGTTGGAACATACTGTACAGTAGTCACCCGGCCTTTTCAGAATTGTACGTTTCAAGGAATTGGAAGTGTAGACATCCTTTGGCGCGCAGCAGCGACAATGACTCCAGTATCGGTCTCTCCATGGTTGACCTGCATATCGCCAGCAAGTGCAAGGATACGCAGAGTTCTTCCGGCGAGCTGTCCTCGTCTGCATGACGCGATCATATTGGAAGGCCTTCGGGGCCAACGAGATGTGAACTGCTCGTTTGAGGATGTGGTTGTCAGTCATGGCGGCGGCCTGCTAGATGCAACAATAGTGTTTATTTGAGTAACAGATGAATATTCGGCTGCCATAGGAATGGTGTGTTTTTTTGTCAGGTTTGGTGTCGCTGAGATGTGAAGTCGTTGTCTGCCCAGGCCGGGAGGCGCCAACACGATCTAGGTTCCATCGTTGGTACTTGGTTTTCTACAAAAAGTGACAATGTGTAGATTGTATATGCGGTTGTAGTACGACTTGCAGTCTACGTGCGGTAGCAAGGAAATGAGACCTAGTACGAGTGTATCCGTCTGATTGCCAGATTCGGTCAGTAGTGGGTTTCTCGATGATCACATGCTATATTCATTGCTTTGGTCTATGGTGATCTGTGTGTTCTAGCTCAGCGAACCCGTTTTTGTCCGCGTTTTCTGACGGCAGCTCTGTGGCTCGAGGCAACGCATGTAGCTCGTTGACCTGCCCTTGAGAACCCAGTTCGTTCCAGTGGTTCCTTGTCTTCTCGTCTGCTCGAAAGCCGTCCTTTGAAGATTTTCGATATCCCAGACAGAATCGCAGGGCAAGGAACGTCATAATAGTGGCAAGCAGCATACCCGCGAGCACAGATCCAATGGCAATGCCAGCAATTGCGCCTCCTGAAAGTGAGTCTCCTCCAGAGGACGACGTTCCAGTTTCTCGGCTGGCTGAAGACGTGACCGCAGGCCGGGTATCGACCGCCGCCGCAGCAGCAGAAAGCATAGATTCGTCGCTTGACTGAAAGGCGACGAATATGGGCTTGGCCATTACTGACAACGTCGGGAAGCTGGTAGTCATCATCGCGCCCTCGATGCCATATTTGTCGGTGTAGATCGACCAGACGGGGCCTTCACGAGCAGGGTCGCCTCTGCACCATGCGATCCCATCGCAGCTCAAGCCTGTCGGACAGCATTGTACGGTCCGAGTAGCAGAGTCGGCGACCAATGCTGAGTTCGTGGGCTCGCATGCGCTGGCCCAGCCTGCGGAAGAACGTCAGTCGGGATGGCGCGCTGCTGGACCTGCAGACTTACCACTGGGACATAAACCAGGAGAGTAAACGTGATTTAATGTGAATTTGTCTGGGTAGCACAGCAGATCTGCGGCTTGACCAGTTGCTCCCAACAGAACCGCAGGACTGAGCTGGCCAGACTTAAGCCCTGGAGCCCAGATAGCCTCTCCGTTGTACGTCCTGGTCGAGAGACAGCCTAAGGGATCGTTGTTAGCTAGCGTTGAGTCGTGCACCGCGGGATCGATTACCAGGAGGTGGTGAGAACAGAGTTGTCAATGGGCCGGCGCTTGACAAGGCCATGGCTCTGACAGTTCTGTAGCACAAGGTGAGGTCGTGTACCCACGGAACCACCACGTCGGGAGCTACGATCCATCTTAAACGGGAGCGTCGTAAAAGTCCCGCACGAGCATGCTTCAGCTAATCTCTTAGCGCGACGATACGCAATTGCAGAGCTGCCGATGGGCGGTTTCCCTGCAAGGCCAAGGGAGACCTGATGATATTGAAGGATGAAGGATCATTTGCGAAAGCGGCCGGACGTGAAGCGAAATCATACGGCCAATAGGCCGGAGGCCTAAGGAGCGTTTCTCACCCGTCCATGGTCCACCCTCGAGGCCAGCGGGGCTGCGAGTACAGGCTGGTGACAAAAAGACTGCAACCCCTGCAATGCGGAACGGAAGAGCTAGGCAGAAGCAGACAGACACTCTACCTAAATTTCGTTGATCTCCTACCTAGTCGGGCCTAGCTCTTCCGTTCCGCATTGCAGGGGTTGCAGTCTTTTTGTCACCACCCTGTAGTGCTGTTTCAGCCGCCAAGGTTGAGACCATGTTTCGACTGGTATATCTTGCGACGAGAGTGCAGTGATAAGATACGGCCGCACTTTGACGCGCAGTATCTTTCCAGTCGAAGGTACGGAGTATAAAGAGTAGGAGGGAGGTCTGAAGAAGCGTCAGCACGACAAGATGAGCTCACGACAGAGAGTCGGCAACTTCCTCGCGATTGCACTAGAAGGCTGAGACATCTGACGTACGGACCCATCTGACGTACGCGTCGACGCGTAACATTTACTTCGAAGATACTATCTTATACCTTTTCGTCTAGTTATCCGTACTTCGGGTACCTACCCGTAATATATAGCTTCTTAGGCGCCTATTTAACTAATACTTATACTTATAAATACTCTATATATATCGCTATTATGAGCGCTTTAATTATACTCGGTTACGAGCTATATATAGCGAGATATTCGCTATCATATTCACTTAGGGACTCCCTTAGAGCACGTGCGTCAGGTGTATCCGTACGTTAGATGTCTCAGCCTTCTAGGCTGTCTGTGGACGTTCGCAAGCCAGGGGCACGTGACGAGGTATCTTACGCCTTCTGTTGCAGACGATATCGAAGCGACATCGCGGACGCTGCATAGAGCATTCGGTTTCCTCGGTGCCAGCGCGGACGAGGTAATAGCTCCTTAAATTCAGCGAAACGAACATCAACGTCTGACCCAGAATCCCGACAGATCAAGCACTTCTTCGGCTACCTGGGTTTGTTGACGGGACTGCTGCTCTTTGTGCCATCTACGAGACAGCTGGGTCTGTTGTTTGCTGTGGCGATTGCAGTCGTCGGCAGACTGTACCCGTTGCTTACTGTTGAGGAAGTCGAGGGTGGAGACCTGCCTGGGACGTTTGGCATGCTAGCAGTTGCAGGTCTGAGTTGGTTCTTGATCTCGTAGTTGTCTGACACGGTTGAGAACGTCAAAGACAACGAATCGCCAGGGACGTTGGCGACGATGAGAGTTGCAGCCATAAGCTTGGACACTCGGTAGTACGACGAACAGGATTCATGATAAGCTACAAACATAGCTCTGAACTGGTCCAACATGCTAACTTTACAAAGTCATCTATACCAATCAATCAAAGCCCCTTACATACCGCAGTAGCTCACGTCTTCGAGCTGCAGGTGATACAGTAATCAATATACTGGAAGACTGATTGTATCGACAACCACCAACCACCAAAGCTCGTGTGTGATGCAAATGAAAGGAAAGGTATGCAATACATACAAAGGTGGTATGCGTACCCAATGGACTGCCCAGTATCCTGTGAATTGCGTTGCCGATGCTTTGTGAGGGACCAAGAAAGAGTCGATGTGAGTTGTGCTCAGTTGAGCTGAGCCGGACTGCTCTCGTCCTGACTGCTGTCCTTGCGAGAGCCGCCGCGCCAGACGTTGCGCCAGTTGCGCTTCCCAGCTGGGCTGGTGGGTGAAGAGCCATCTTCTTTCTTCACAACGGAGACCTTGATGCCGACCCTCTCGGCGATGTGCTCGAACTTGACTTTGGCCGGCGAGTTCTTCTTGGACGATTTCGCTGGGCTGTTGTTCTGCGACGGAGAAGGAGACATCGGTGGCGACATTGGTTGCGGTGAGTTCGGAGGGTTCGTGATGCTATCAAGGGACCCTTCCTTGAACCGGCTGTGGTGCTCCATGGTATGCGCGCTGGTGACGGAGAACAGGCGCTGCTGTTGCGGAACGTTTGCATCTACACGTCGAGTCAGCATGTAGGAATAGGCATCTGGATAGTGATGCTCGCCTTCAGAGTCCGTCTTTGCCATGTGGCCAGTTGCCAGCCCAGCCGCCAGCGCGATCGAGCTTGCAGACTTCCACTCGAGCGGTGGGCTGAAGACGCGACCACCAGGCCACTGGCGGTAAAGGTTGGAGTCGATGCTGGTCATGCTGTTGACCCGGTTGGCATCAGGGTTGGATACGCTGCCATCGATGCTACCGGCCGCAGTGGGAACGGTCAACACTGGAGCTTCATTGCTACTCATCCCTGAACCCATCGAAGTGATGCGCTGGTTCGGCACCGAACCTCGATCAGACGAGTGTCCTTGGCGATGCATTATGGATGAAGTTCGATCCGGAAACGGGAAGCCCGGTTGGCCTCTCTCACCAGCTGGAAGTATTGCACGAGCATCGCCGGCTTGCGCCTT
The DNA here is from genome assembly GCA_033117895.1 of Extremus antarcticus. Classification (NCBI taxonomy): domain Eukaryota; kingdom Fungi; phylum Ascomycota; class Dothideomycetes; order Mycosphaerellales; family Extremaceae; genus Extremus; species Extremus antarcticus. The sequence continues at coordinate 44,253 of JAWDJX010000023.1, forward strand.
GCTCTTGGCCCAGGCGCCGAGGTTGAAGCGAAGCTCGTCAGCGTTGGGACCATCGGCGGCAGGTGTCAGAACAGCATTCTCGTTCGCCGGAGCGAAGAAGGCCTCCTTCAAGGTATCGAAAGATTGTATGGCTGCTTCCAATGGTGGGCGTACCACACCTGGCTGGCGGCGGTCGAGCTGCAGCCGGCTAGACGAGCGCGATGGGGGAAGACCGGGACTGGGGCGACGTGAAGGCAGCTTCTTCGGACTGCCGGTCGAAGTGGCAATGCTTGCTGGCTTGGACTTCAGCAGACCAGCGCAGTAACCATCCAAGAACTCCCCTTGGCGGTCTGACCCAACTGGCCGGCGCGCAAGGCCCTCGCGATAGCCTTCGATCCATTCTGTCGATGCCTCGGTGAAGTCGATCTGGCCGACAGGACTGGCCGTGACGCATAGCTCCTCGAGGCGCTGGTTCATCTTCTCTGGAGAGGATGAGGATGTCTGGTCTGTGTACTGGCTCGGATGCTCTTCGACGAACACGAAGTTCTGACGCCTGGTCTTGGGGCTGAGGTTGTGGGCTTGACGGTCTGGCAGAATGGCAAAGTCGAAACGACGGCTGTCAGTGCTGGAAGCAGTCTGCTTGGTGGATCGCTGGGCTCTCGTACTCGCCAGATCCGCGGTGACAGGAGTGCCTGGCGGTGGCGCGGGAGCTTTGAAGCCACTCGGCGGTGCAGTCTTTCTCGCAATGACATCTGCATGGTCGCTGAGTGGCGTTGTTGGCAAGGCTGCAGGACCATCTTTCGGTTGTGGTGGCGCCATATTCTCCTTGTCCTCTGACTGATCCTGGTAGGCATACTTTCGGGTAGAGTACTCCTTGGTATCACGAGGGAAGAAGTCTGCGGTCTCGAAACTGGATACGCTTGAGCTGTGTAGGTGAGGGCTCTTCTTGGTTGGGCTGATGGTTGCATCCGATCCGCGAGTGCCATTGTTCGCAGCAGCCTGTGGACGAAGCTGATGCAGAGGCGAGAGTGGAGTAGGTGCTCTATCCTTGACCGACTTTGGCGCGGGACGATTGGTGTTGCCAGCAGCCTTCAGCAAGCCAGCTCCAGGCTTGTACGCCGGGCTCATCGGGTTAAGGCTCGACTTCAGTGCCGTTGCAGACTTTGGCTTGGGCGCCTTGATGTCAACAGCGTGCGATGGGCGTGGAGAGGAGACCTTCTGGAGATCTGCAACCGAGCGCGTTCCATCATGCTGCGGCAAATGACTAGCAGTGCGCGATGTATCAGTTCCGGCAGCTGCACCATAGGTCTGCATACGCTGAGATGCCGTGATGTTGGCCGCGACAGGGTGCTCCGTGAACGGAGGATAGGAAGGACCCATGGAACCGTCAAAGGGCGGCGGCGGAACGAACAACGGCGGCATAGCATAAGCTGGGTTGAATGGAGCGTCTGGAGACGGCGTAGACTGGCCGCCGTACTGACCGTTCGTGAACTGCGGTTGCGGCATGCCGAAGAACTCATTGAAGTTTGGCGGAAACGGCGGCATCGCCATTTCATTCGTTGGTTGATCGCGTTGCTGCAGGAAAGCTGGCAGACGGTTGCGAGGTGGCGAGATGGGAGGCTGCATGTGATTGTGCACTGCTCGCGGCGACAACGGCGGCTCGGCAGGCGCAACAGATTTGATGCTCTTGATTGCCTTCCGGATGTTGTCCAGCGTCGACACAAGCTCGCGACGCTTGCCAATAAGAGCGTCTTTCGCAGTCTTCGCCATCGTGCGACCATGTAGCGCCTCAGTCTTGTCAAGCTCCTTCAGCTCGTGCTCAAGTTTGGAATACTCGAGCTCCAGGGCATTGGTCTGCGCAGGTAGAGGTGGGTCGGCCGGGACGACTGGCTTGCTCACAGATGTCGATCGTTGCTGGTTGTTAGTGCTTTCAACGCGATCTTGAGCCAATGGGCCGATGCAAGAGCCATGCGTGGAGATGTTGAGGTTTGGTGCAGGAAGGAACAGTCGGAGAGCGCCATCAATCTCGTTGAGTGGCAAAATGGTGCCGTTCACGATCTGACACAGGCGACCGTTGACATCCTGGGCGACAAACCCATTCTGCGTTGCCTGCGTCCATTGTGCTTTGCCCATGGGATGGTTCGGTGCGAATTTGACGAGGCCACCGTTGGTCTTGATCGCGCTGTAGCCGTACCGTGGATGGCAGAGAGGAGACTGTTCACTTGGCACGATCCTGCCGCCAGCCGTCACGCGAATGTGCTGCGGCGAGCCGTGGGCCTTGACGATTGCCTCGGCCTTCTTCTTCTTCAGCGAAGGCGTTGGAGAGGGTCGTAGCCTCCATGGCCCAGTGGGGCGCAGTAGCTGGCCGTTCGGTGCGATTTCTCCAAGGACCGGCAACGCTGGGGCGATGATGGGAGCAGAGACAGGAGCATGCTGGCTGGAAGAAGATTGGCGGCTGTTCTCGTCGTTGGTGGAGCGATTCTCTTTGTTGGAAGGTACGCGAAGTGAGGTGCCGGATGTTCGAGTTCTGTACGAGCGCGCAGCCCAAGACTTCGAGCCGCGGAGAACATGCTCTGAAGGTGACGCATCGTCTGTTAGCAAATTTGTGGAAGAGGTGAATGGACCATTGGGTGAGTCGGGAGAGTCAATGACATCCTCAATCCATCTGCGATGAATCTCGAAACTTGGTGAAAGCTCTGTATACATGCTCGGACCCTGTGAAAGACTAGTGGAACGACGGTGATGGCCGCCACGTGATGAGAAAGGCAGATGTAGTGAGGTTGTTGTTGTGTGGATGTGGGTGGGAAGCCAAGCAGCGGGCTCTGTTGATCGGTGATGTCGGGCTTGCAGGAAGAGAAATTGTACCTTTGACAAGCTCCGCATCTTCTCCGTCAAGTTCTTCGATCGCCTCCCGGAGCTTCGGCTGCGAGCACGACCCTCTCAGGCGCTGCAACTGTTCTGCCGAGTACACACGGCGTGGGCGCTTTTCGACAGTCATGGTGTGGGGTAGGATCACTGTTGCAATTGGCAATACGAGGCACGCTGGAGAGAGTGGCGGGAACAAGAGGTTCGTACTGGAGAGACAACATGATCAGCACCGTCCAGCTCTGAGACTCCATAGGATGAGAACGTACCGAGTGAACAAAGGCAGCGCAAGATGGCTTTGAGAAGCAGTTTTGATGTCACGAAGAGATCCGATCGGAGTAGCGAGCGTTGTTATCAAGAGTTGGGAATGGTTGGGTTGCAATGAGCGTGAAGTGCACGAGACGAACAAGTGAACTGGTGGTGATTGTTTGTGATGATGGAGGAGAGATGGTAGGTCTGAGGAAAGTCATTCATGGCCATTGTTTGTGCACTGCCTCCCTGTCGAGGTTGCAGGCGCTGGTCGCGATGCATCGCAAGAGCTGCTGGTAACGCGAAGCAAGGTGGGAAGCTGGAGTAGACCTTCCGTGTTCCGACAGGAAGGAGCAGGTGAAGCACACCGCAAGCCGATGGGGAAGGCATGATGCATCGCTATCGTCCACGAAGGCTCATCGATCACCGCTTCCATCCAATGTACCTACTTCATCCAACACCACCACCAATTGAGATTTAATTTGAGATTCTGTTCAGCGCAATTACTGCATCTACTTATTCTTCGTCTGCTTGTACGAGAAGCGCTTTCGTGTCCTTCGCCAACTTTTAGCCTTCCCTGCCGAACAACAGAACCAAATCGACTTACTGCGAGAACTCCCCAAGCTTGTGTCCGACCATGTCCTCCGTTATGCGCACATCGTTGTAGATCTTGCCGTTGTGGACCTGGAAGACGAGGCCGACGAAGTTCGGGAGAATCGTTGCGCTTCGAGCTTGGGTTTTAATCGGAGGAACCCTATCGCCTGGCTTCGGTCGTATGATGGGTAGGCTGATGAGAGTCAGTACAGGAGTTGTGGTTGTTATTGGTGGGTACCATACGGGACGATGTGAGGTCCTGTGGAAGCTGGTCAATGGATGCCCAAATCAAGTCTATCTCCCCATACATACCTTTCCACACTGATCGCGCAAAGAGCGCGAATGTCGGTCTCATCGCATCTCAACAGTCTGGTCGCAAAGAACAGGATGGAGGACTGTCAACGATGTGCTTCGATCGAGAGTGCGGGCGGAAGTCCCAATTCGGAAGGAGAATTACCAATCACGTGCAACGTGGCGATCTCGTGTTTCGTGAGGCAGCCGTGCATCTCAAGCCAATCACTTCATTCACTGGTCGAACACTTCACACCTGCTCGTCCATATCTGTTTGACATATCATGTCTAAGTTCGCTCTCACTTCGTTACTCCACCACATCTGCTAGCAAAACAACTCCCATCATGCCGACCTTCACAGCGGCGGACACGATCCGGGTTCTGGTCGCAACAGACAACCATGTCGGCTACAACGAACGGGATGCGATTCGCGGCGACGACAGCTGGAAATCCTTCCACGAGATCATGTGTTTGGCCAAGGAGCGTGATGTCGACATGGTCCTCCTCGCCGGCGACCTCTTCCACGAGAACAAGCCCAGTCGGAAGTCCATGTACCAAGTCATGCGAAGCCTTCGGATGAACTGTTATGGCGAGAAGCCCTGCGAGCTGGAGATGTTGAGCGATGCAAGTGAGACCTTCGGCGGCGCCTTCAATCACGTCAACTACGAAGACCCGGACATCAACGTGGCGATACCGGTCTTCTCGATCCATGGCAATCATGACGATCCATCTGGTGAAGGCCATCTTGCTGCACTTGATATCCTGCAAATGTCCGGACTCATTAACTACTACGGCCGCACTCCAGAGTCCGACAACATCCAGATCAAGCCATTACTACTGCAGAAAGGCAACACGAAACTTGCACTCTACGGCATGAGCAATGTTCGTGACGAGCGACTGTTCCGCACATTCCGAGACGGCCAAGTCAAGTTCTTCAAACCCAGCATGCAGAAGGAAGACTGGTACAACATCCTGAGTGTTCACCAAAACCACCACGCTTACACAGAAACTGGCTACCTGCCCGAACACTTTCTGCCCGAGTTCATGGACATGGTGGTCTGGGGCCACGAGCACGAGTGTAAGATCACGCCCCAGCCGAACATGGAAACCAGCTTTTCCGTGATGCAGCCGGGGTCGTCTGTCGCCACGTCCTTGGTTGTGGGCGAGGCAGTGGCAAAGGAGGTCGCGATCCTAAGCATTCAAGGCAAGAAGTGTGATTTCGAGTCGATTCGTCTTAAGACAGTAAGGCCATTCAAGCACAAGGATATCATACTCAACGACTACAAAGAGATGCGCGACATCGCTCTCGACCAGGAGAACCAGAGCAAGATTCACCAATTCTTGACGAAGATTGTGGACGCCATGATCGTGGAGGCTAGAGATGAGTGGCTTGAACTGCAGAAAGAGGAGGGTGAGGATCCGGACGAAGAGCTTGTTGCACCTTTGCCACTCATTCGGCTTCGCGTTGAGATCACAGCGCCCGAAGGTGGCAAGTACAACATCGAGAACCCGCAACGCTTCAGCAACCGCTTTGTAGATCGAGTGGCCAACACCACGGACGTCATCCAGACTCACCGCAAGCGCGCCGCTGCAACCCGATCAACGAAGGTGAAAGCGGACATGCCTGACGCCGAGACTATGAAGGAGCTTACTCTCGACAACGTGAAAGTCGACCAACTGGTTGAGGAGTTTCTCACCGCACAGTCCTTGACCATCTTGCCGCAGAATCAATTCAGTGACTCGGTGGGTCAATTTGTGAACAAGGACGACAAGAATGCTATGCTCGACTTCATCGAGCAGTCTTTGGGCGATCAGCTGAAGCAGCTGCTGGCTGAGGGTGGCGACGATGTCGATGAGGAGGAGACTTTCGAGCTGATGGAGAAGATCAAGCTGGCGCGGGAAGAAGCATATTCGAAGGGTGAACTCAAGCAGAAGAGGAGGAAGGGGAGTAGGAAGGCGAAGCCTGAGAATTGGGACAGTGAGATGGACGGAGAGTGGGAAGACCACCCAGCATCGATCATCAGGGATGAGGATGAGGATGGAGAAGAGGAGGTGGAGAGTCGAGAATCGAGCGTGCGGCCGACCACTACGGGGAGAGGGCGGGGCAGAGGTAGCAGAGGTGGTGCGACAGGCACTACGAGGAAGACGGCAGCAGCTACCAAGAAGGCGCCCGCTAAGCCTGCGGCCAAGGGTAGGAAGAAGCCAATCTCGGAGGATGAGGACGACGATGATGAGGATGATGTGATTATGCTGGACGATGATGACGACGAAGATGCTGATGACGATGAGGGGCTGTTCGTTCAGCAGACCAAGAAGCCTGCTGCGTCAAAGGCATCGGCCACGCGCAAAGCACCAGCCAAAGCGCCGGCCAAAACACCAGCTAAAGCGTCAACCCGTGGTGGGAAGGCTTCAGCAGCGAGCACTGCACGGCAGTCGCAGATCACCTTTGCGAGTCAGACGAACGGAACGGGGTCAAGATCGACTGCTGGACGTTCTGCGGCTCTGAAGAAGATGCAGGAAAGCGAGGACGAGATCAGCGATGATGATGCGTTTGAGCCGCCGGCGCCTGTTGCGAGGGGCACGAGGAAGAGGTGATGATTGCCTGCATCTGAATGTGAGCGAATGGAAAGTTTGCGAAGCTGAAACTGTGATGAAGATACGGCTTGTTCAAAAAAGAAATGGGTGCATTTGAGCGTTGATGATTGCATAGCGAGGCGTTACCTGAACGCTTGCTGAGGATTGTTAGTAGATATGTCACATAGCTATTATACAGCTTTGCTACTGATAAGGCACCGCTTCCCGCAGTATCATCTCCAACCTGGGTATACCCATTTCCTCTTCCGAACGCCATCATATGCACTGAAGTTTCGTAATCCTCACAAAGGATATGCTTCCGCAATCACAGGTCTACCGATAGAACTCCCCTCTCTTGACGTTGACACCATACTCTCCAACCGCCATACCCAAGTCCTCCATCGTCAGCACCGTCCTCCCCTGCCCACCACCCCCCGCTCCACCACCACCATACCCAGCCCGCGGCCCACCAAGCGGCCCAGCCTTCGCAGCATCCTTCTTTCCCTTCCCCGTCGCTCCTTCCGCACCCTCACCCCCAGCAGGCATATTCATCCCAAACCCCGCCGCACCTCCCAACCCCGTCAGCGGGTTATTGGACGTGGTATTCGTACTCCGTATCCGCGAATACTGATACGCATCCGCCGCAACATCCGCGATAAACTTCTGCGTCGCCAACGCCAATAACCGTGCAAGTCGTCGGTCTGTCCCAGGTGGTGGTGCGAGGCCGGCGACTGTGAGGTAGTAGTCTGTGACCGCGTCTGGGATGAGGGGCGCGTAGTCGTCCATTTTGCTTAGGAATTCGCGGAGGGAGGCGTCTTTATTTTGGGGGATGCGGGGCTCTATGACAGCGGAGGGTGGGTGGATTGAGGGGGCTGTAGGGTCGGCGGAGGGTGGTGGAGCGGAGACGGGGTCGGAGGTGCCGTCCATGGTCATAGGGTCGGACGGTGGTTGGATCTCGGCGTCGAGGTCGGCTTCGTTGGGGAGGGTCATTGTGGAGTCGATGGGTTGGTGAGAGGGGGGAGGGTGGGCACTGGGGTGGGGGTTGGTTGCTTGGTGGTTCGGCAGTGCGCTCTCTGCGGGGTCTGTAGTGGACATGTTGGTGAAGAGATGTCGAAGGATGGAGCGGGGGTGGTGGAAGGTGAATGATGCCGGAGGGCTCGCAGCTCGATGTCGTCGCTCCCCGGGGGTGCTATTGCAAACGCTGAAACTGCACGTGAGATGATGCTTGGTGATGCAGTATCTTTTGGTCGTGAGTCGTTCGAAGATGTCTCAGTGTGAATGTGCGGTTTGGAGATCCTAGGTAGTATCTGAAGCTGGCACCAGCAACCTGAAGTCTGAAGCTTCGGAGCACGGAAGTTGTCCCGAGTCCCCTCGAAGTGGACTTCACCTTCACTCAGCCCCGTCAACGCAACGATTGTCAGGTAGTGGACCATGGCTTGACAGAGGGAGCGTTGAGATAAGGGATGGTGGTTAACAGAACGATTGAAAGAAGACTACAAGCACATGTATGTATGTAAGCTGCTTCTTGCTCGACTGGACCTCATCCATGGTAACCTCTTCACTGCGGTTACCCAGTCACCATTGGCGCGGTACATGATTGCTCCTTCTCCATCATCGTGCGACAGCAACGCGGTACACGTTCAATGGCGCGAAACGGCCAAGCATGGCAAGAAAGACCTTGATGGGCAGAGGGGAACTGGTACCCTCCTCGCTCCTTTGTCAAGAGTACGCGAAGAGACCCGTCCCGAGGTTTCACAAACTGGGCCTTGCAAAAAGACGCTACTTACGAGTGTCTCGCCCGGTGGAAGGGGAAGGGAAGACGACTGGCCTTGTGGTCGGCGCGGCCACAGGTCGGTCGTAAAAACCTGTGTAGCTTCTCGAAGCGCAGGAAGAAATAGCTGGATGCCTAGGACGCTCCCAATATGTTCAAATGGATAGGAAATGAATCGCAGAAGGGGCGATGGGCCTCGTCCTCCCGAGGCTTGCGAACAGTCCATTACTCACGCGTACTCTTCTGCTGTTCAAGTGGCCCGATGGAGAGTCAGTGCAAATACCTTCTTGTGAGTATCCAGAAGTCCCAATGAGAACCACGATGCTGATCATTCTTGCGCTGGCCGGTCAAGTAGCGCCAATGTAGATCGAACAACCTTGAGGTCGGTGCGGTACCGTCTTCCGATGCATTATAGATCTCCCCATCTTCTCGAGCTTCTGAAGAGTGAATTGAGTATTGATCGCTGAGGAAAAAGATGGCATTTCGTTCATGATAGTGGAGGTGCGGAGTCTTGTTTCCATATGAGGTCGATGCCAGAGGCGAGGTGCCGTGCGGCGACGAGCGTCGACTCACGGGCACCTACATAACTGTTATCTCTTAGAAACGAGATATGGGCACGTGAACGGAGCCACTGTTGAGGTGGGTTCAAAGGTCTCGAGAGCTGTAAGTTAAGTGGCTAGGTTGATGTGCATCTTTCTTCACGGTCTCACCGCGACGTCACTTTCTCATTTAGAATCTTCATGTGATCCGCCGAGACATGCCACCCACTAGCGGCACGAGCTCAAAGCGAATTTCCTTCCAGCCCAACAACACTCATTCGACACAACGCTCTCGTATCGCGTTGGATTCTCGTCTCCACTCACGTCAACAGCCCTTCGCATAGCAGTTACACTCTCAAATACACTGCCTACACTCACCAGCAGCGCGGCCGCTAGGCTATTCAAACAACATGGTCGGCGCCGCGCGTTTTGAGGTTGGGCACCCCACGACCACCAGAGCGCAGCAACGCTGCTCGCCGTGACACCGCTCACGACAGGAGTGAGGCAGAAGTCCGCTACAACTTCCATCATGTCTTCTTGCCACCTCAGCTACCCCAAGAAGACGATTTTGATGAGCATTTGGAAGCAAGTTTGCTCTCAGAGACTGTGAAAGCGTTCACTTCCTTCAAGTCATGTATGCCGGCGCACCACCATGAGCACATTCAAGCCGCCATCGACATGCTTTCTAGCCTGGAGGGAGACACCAATGAGAGCGGCCTTCAAAACTCCATCAGGGATGTCGCTGCTCGAGGCCGTACACTTGTGTTGCATGTTCGTGCTCAGAATGCTGGTGTCCTGGTCACTGCGGCATCTGATGGCCACATCCGCTTCGATACCTTCGAGCTCTCGGCTACCAACAAGGCAGTCGTCGGGACAAAGGGCCGCCTTTTGAGGTCCTTTCCAGGAGCTCCTGTGTCAATACCCGCAACCAAGATGGAGGAAGAGACGTTTAGAGAAGCGGTGGCGCAAGCACTGTCAAGTCTAAGCAGCCAAACTGTGGCTAGCGTGCAGCGTACCGCTGTCAAGTCCGGGAAAACTCACGTTGAAATGAGAGATTCCTGTGACCCGTCTATGATCAGCGAAGTGCTGGTCAATTTCCTCTCTGCTCACGGCCAGCCTGCCGACTCGCCACAGATCACAAAATGCACGCGGGATGAGGTTCTCTGGAACTACTCCTTGTATCCATGGCATCGTTCGCCTCGATGGCTGCTCATCCGTGTGGCTCTGCATCTTACTCTCCGGAGAGCTACTGGATCCGACGCTCTCTACAAGCAAGCTATGCTCTTTGTCACTTCCTGCATGCTACAGACCGCTGTCGTCAACCTACCGAGCGATGTGGCTTCGCGGAAGGACCCATTCCACCGGGACATGCTACACGCTATGGTGGCGAAAATTGACTGGCGTCTCAAAAAGCTCGGTGCAATGGTGGAGACTCGTATTGAAAACCACGTTCAGAAGGTCATCGACAACGCTATGTCTATCCTCAAGGGAGCTTGGACCAGCGTACAAACAGCAGACGCACGACGACTCAACATGCAGTCACTTCGCGAGCTTGACTTCAATCGCGACGTGAACGTCGCATATCCTGACCTAGAGAAGTTCCTCAGCAGCATTGGCAGGCGCACTTCACAAAGCAACCAGGGCACGTCGAAGCCATCATCCGGGCTTCTGCCACTCTCATCTGACGTGCTTCCTCAACTCTCCTTCAACGCCGGGTTCACGATGTTAAATCTCATTAACTTCGAAAACTGGGTAGCTGCTCACTCTAGGAAGTGGGTGGACACCCATTGGGACGAAGCAGATGCTTGCCGTCAAGTGGAGACTACGATGACGAGGTATCATGATCTTGCGGTAAAATCCTGCGCCGACAATCCTGAACTGCTTTCCGCCATGCACCTCACGATGGCTGAGTTGTGGACTGCCCTGGATATCGCAGCCACGCATAAGCTCCCGCGACTCAAGTTGTACGCACCAGCGATCAGCTACCATCCTCTTGAGAGCCTCCTGTTGCCTACTAAGAGCCAGATGCACAGACTTCGAAAAGTTGAGGAATATCTCGCGCTTCGGAAAGCCGGCGCGAGTCGGCCATGGTCTAAGTTGTATCATGACATCGAGAACAACGAATCCTTCGCGGTGCAGTACTTTGATCAAGATTCGACGCTGCAACGTGAGCTCGACTCCATCAAGAAATCTGCGACAACAGCGCGAGCTCAGAGAGTGAGCGAGCTTGGAAACCTCAAGACCAAGTTCCAGACTCTCATGCAGTATGTCGACACGCATGAATGCGAGGAATACGAAGTCACTGTCAGGAGATACCAGAGAACATAGAAAGAGATGCAACATTATCCTAATTGCAAAGTATGCGCAAAGCGTACTGTGGCCAAATCGCTCAAGATCGCACTGCACGAGTGGCCTTTACCTGAAGGGCAGAACAGATGCAAAGCGATAGTCTTCGAGATGTTCATACCGGAGACTTTCGCCGCGTATCGAGACGCAGATATACTGATGGCACGAACTGTGTTGAAGATGCAATACGCTGACGGTCCGAGCACCGGAGACCACAAGCTCCTGGCTGATGATCCACACCTTCAAATCACGAGGGCGAAGACGGCTGGCCGTATCACACTGCTTTCTGCCACCAAGGCAAACGTGACGTCGCATTATGGTACTCTCAGAGTTGAAATCGCCACAGAAGAGCGAGTTTGTGTCCCAAGCGGGCTCAAATACAGATACTTCGATTCGACAGCTCAGAAGTTCGTTGCGACGCTCGAAGATACAGACACCGTTGCTCGTTCACTTATGTATCGTCTACCCAAGCGCGCGGAAGCATTGCAGAAGTATCTTTTCCGGCCTCACCAATCACCAGATGGCGTACCGACCAACAATGTTATCGCAAGCCCTCCTCAGTGTCCCAGCCACATGACGCTCGAGGAGTATATTCGGCTCTGTTCGATGCCGATGGGACATTGTATAGAGTGGCCGAACATGCTTCTCGAAACCGAAGTACCATCAATTGACTTCAAGAAGGAGGAGACCGCGCTTTTCTTCATGCAGTGTAGCCATCAAGCTGGGCCGCCGGGTCGCGGCACCCATCGCTCCGCACATCAATTCCTCGAAGGCGTTAAGAACGGTCGCGCTCTGATAAGCAGCCTCAATACCGCCTTTGCGAGAGTGAAGGAAAACTGGCAGTCGGCACAAGCGGTTTCTATCTTTGCTGCGGTGGCTTGCCGCCTCTTGTCGCTCACGGGCCATGCAGACATTGAGAACCAGTGTCTTCAATTCCTGCAAGCGTTGCGAACAACAACATTCTGTTGGGCCAAGATGCTTCGTGATAAGGCGCAACATGCAAACACCGACACAGATCGTGCAGAGTTTCGTGCGAAGAGCGTGGAGCTTGCTCTGATCTGCACACTTTGCGCCGATGTCGATGAGCGCTTCTTGTCTGACATTCTCGCTCAGCCAGAGTCTGGTTCAGTGTTCATTCAGTGCTGCATCATTGTCCAGGAAGGGAAGAGACCGTACTCGGCTGTCAACGAGCCATACCTTGCACTTCTGAAGCATCGGTTCGACAAGCTCCTCTTTCGTTCTTTCTCTCTGTTGCGTCTGAGCCGGAGCGGCATCGAGAACGCCATCAAGGGATCCTGGTCCGCGTACAAGCCAGGAGACGGCTGGAAGCCTTCCGCGGGTGGCGGAGGCCACTGGATTCACACGCGTACCGTGATCGATGGCCACGATGGCCCGCTGGCAGTGCATCTGGATCTGCTGAGTGGCGAGCTGCTCGTCAATGGTCGCACCCTTGGTCGGCCTCGCGATGAAGTCGAGAAGCAGTCGCTCTGGCAAACGCTTTTTAGAGATACAGCCATTGAAGTCATGCCCACAACTGTGCCCGGCATGGAGGCGTCAATCAAGCAATTGCACCAGGGGTTTGACGTCCACTTTGGTCTTCAGGATTTCGGCAGTTCAACAGAGTTGATCGTGAAGGCATCCAGCCATGGCACAGTGTACCAGCTACTACCTCCTCGACTGTTCTCTGGCAGACTACCAGAAGCATTTGTCCAGCGTCACGTTCATTGGTACAATGTGACGGACAACGTAGTAGAATTTCGTTCTATCAACCATCCCTGGGATGACCCTAGCTGGACACTGCGCCGCGTGTCGCAGTCTGCATGGCGCCTGGGAAACAATGGCAAGTTCTTGGTGGGCATGGCGAGTCTCACCGCAAACAAGATGGCCGAGATACTCCAGCCTCTGGTAGATCCACAGCATATACATTGCATACTACAGCAATCCGGACACCTCGAGGTCGAGGTACCGTCAATTCGACTAAACTTTTTCCTAGAGCGAGGACAGCCACACCTACGATCGCGCGACTTCCGTGGCATGTCGGTAGACCAGATGCAGTCACTCGATACTCTTGTCGGTCTCGAAAACAAACTGCTGCTGAGGCGTGGCACTTCCACTGAACGTGCAGTCCTCATACCCGAGGGGAATGTGAACTACGAGCTTGGTCCTGGACATACCCGTGTACATATTGCGAAGAGCAGTATCACAAAAGTTCACTACCTGAGCGTGGATTGTCGACTGGGGCGGCTGGTAGATGATACCGGCAGCTTGCAGACGAAACTCCACCTCGTACTACTGCACGCCTTGACCGCCTCCAGTCTCCCTGACCCTCTGCTCGGGAAAACAGGAACGGAGCAGGCTCTGGCCATGCTTAAGCAGGCCTCGGTGAGGTCTTTCGCACAGCTGTCTGAGGACAATACGGCCATCCTTCGGCGCATTGCGAGCTTGAGTCCCGGCAGAAGCTATTACCCTACCCATTTCCGTGAGGTGCAACAGATAGCATGGGACGATTGCTTGAGCTTCTTCTCGCAGCACAATGATTTCGTCACTTGCGTACGAGCCATATTCGACCAAGCGGAGCGTTCGAGGGTGTTATACCAAGGCTCGGTCTGCAATCTCCCGGACCTAAAGGCAGTTGAACGACATCTAAGGGAGCGCGATGCGATCCGTTCATCAATCTTCCGCGTCTCAGGATTTGGCGCGGAGAGCCACTCACGCAAGCATGATGTCTCTCACGAAGCACGAGACCGGAACCAGAGCTCGCTGATGGGCTCTCAAGCTCGCATCCTGTCTGGTCTTGTCGGCAATGGCAAGGGAGCCCGACAATACGTATGTCCAACACCTGCAGAGCTTTGGGAGAGGGTCTCGAGATCGAAAAAGGTTTACGGGCCAAACAGTGCTGCCGCCCACTCACAGATCCAGCCTGTGACGCAGCAATCAGCGGTATTGGTGAACGAGGGGTTTGACGTTGCCCACATACTCAGCCTTCACAGAGTGCTTAGCGAGATTGACCGTGGCGGTGTTACTGGTTCGGTCTCAAATCAACAACTCATGATGTGGTACCATATCCTACTTAGTATGCACGCTAACTTCGATATGCTGATACATCTGCTGACTTTTGACTTAGGCTGCTCGAAATGGGTCTAGCATGGCTTTGCTCCAGACCTTCGCTCAGTTTCGCACGGTGGCGGCACTCCGCGAGTTAGTGCTGCCCACCTTTGAATCCTGCTCGCCGCCTGACGGCTACGAAATCACGAAGCACAAACTCGAAGTCACCATCAAGCCATTCTTGCTGGCAATTGAGGCCACGCCTGAGGCGGAAATGAAGTCAGAAGCTGGGGAAACATGGCAGAAATTTGAGGCTCGACAAGCACAACTGTTCAGAAACAACCGGAACGCCGTGAATAAATGGCTGGTTGATGCGCTCTTGGCTCAAACACAGCTTCTCGTTCCAGACAAACCAGGCCTCGAGCATGCTCCTGTGAATGCTTCGAAGTACATCCGGCTTGATGATGCTATCGGTGCAGTGCGGAAGAAGTTCGAAGTATGGTACAACAACCGTCAGCTTTTTCGATACTTCGAACAGGTTGCGGCGAAGGCGAGCAGCGCGGCTGTGAGGAAGATAGTCCTGCCAGAGTGGCCAACAAGCGAATTACACATCACGCGTAGAGACGACGGCTTCATGTCTGTGAAAGCGCTTTTCTCTGGTGCAGCACCGATCCTCGAAGAGTCGACTGCCAATCTGCCGCAGCTTTTCTCCGATGGAACCTCAGTAATATCCACCACTCGCCTGGCTCCCTTGCTCGGGAGGCTTCAGGAACTCTGCCAATCAAGCTATGAGCGGCGATACGCCAACGAACTCAGCACCAGTCTCGAATGTCTGGCAAATTACAGCGGATCCAAGATGAGCATTGGCGATGAGTTCAACGTTGATGCTGCGAAGGATCACTTGGCCACCTGCCACGACGATGCCACCAAGATGTACAGCTGTATCGTGGCTGAATTGAAACCATCGTCTTCCGTCCTTTGCAACAGCGAGCAGTGGCCTCGTGTATCTACCTCCTTCCTTCTGCAGCAACTGACGAGTGGCGCTTGGGAGCAACTGAGCCCCGACTGGCAGATGACACTGGTCAAGTTCGGTCAAGCCATGGTACAAGTACAAAGAGCCGAGCGCATCCTCAGGGCGGTTCGTGCGGGCAACTGTGAGGACATGATCGGTGAATTGAAGAACGTGCCTCACAGCAATTGGGATCCCCTTCGGCGACCGGATTGGCGGCTCCTCGAAATCGAAGCAGGTATCACTATCCGCGAAGTGCAGGTTCAAATTGCGAATGAGATGATGGCCCCCAGCGGTGGACATAATTCAGTCATGCAGCTGAATATGGGTACGTATAATTCTTGCTGCATATGATACTGCCACTAACAGACTACCAGGCGAAGGCAAGTCATCAGTCATCGTACCGATGGTGACTTCGGCGCTTGCAGACACTACGCAATTGGTGAGAGTTGTGGTCGCCAAACCGCAATCGAAGCAGATGCAGAATACACTCATCACCAGGCTAGGCGGCCTACTGGGCCGAAGAGTCTATTATCTGCCCTTTTCCCGATCTACCAAGCTCGACAAGGCAGCAGCTAATGCGATCGAAGCTATGCTACAAGAGTGCATGGCCGAGCAGGGCGTGCTCTTGATTCAGCCGGAGCACATACTCTCCTTCAAACTCATGTATTTAGAGCTCACCAACCTTGGCAAGGATAAGATAGCGGACTCACTTCTGCGGATCCAGGATGATTTCGATACAACGGCGCGCGATATCGTAGACGAATCAGACGAGATCTTCAGCCCGAAGTTCGAGCTGATCTATACGATGGGCCAACAAGGGCCCATTGAGTGCAGTCCCGGACGCTGGGAGTGCATTCAGCAAGTGCTTGGGATCGTGCGCAGTCTGGCCTTCGACATGTCAAAACAGCCACATTTCCTGGAGTACAACAATGGTATCAAGGGCGGCTTCCCGAGGATTCGAATTCTGAAGCAGGAAGCCAACGACTTGCTCATCAGCGGCATCGTAGACCATATCTGCAAAAAGGGCTTACACGGCTTCACGATCGCTAGCCAGAACGAAGCCATACGTACTGCCGTCAAAGCATACATCTCGAAAGCTCACCCCGAGCCCGACGAGATAGCTTTGGTAGAGGGTGACGGTGCGCAAGGAGTTTTTGGAGAGTCTACCAAACCTGTACTGCTGTTGCTTCGTGGCCTTTTGGCCGGTGGCGTCCTCGGATTCGCTTTTCGCCAGAAGCGTTGGAGGGTAAACTTTGGACTTGCGCCAACGCGTACACCGCGGACTCAAGTGGCAGTGCCATACACATCGAAAGACCAACCATCGCCACGTTCGGAGTTCTCGCACCCCGACGTTGTCATCATCTTGACATGCCTGTGCTACTATAACGACGGTCTTACCAATGAAGACCTCTTCATCACGATCAGGCATATGATGGACTCCGACCAAGCCAATGCTGAATACTCACTCTGGCTCAAGGAAACGCCTGGCATGCCCGCCGAGCTCTGCCATCTGGAAGGCATCAATCTGCAGGACCGTCAACAGTGCGAAGACGTCCTTTTCCCGAACTTATGCCACGGAAAGTATGTCGTTGACTACTTCTTGGCCCACATCGTGTTCCCGAAAGAGATGAAAGAGTTCCCATCGAAGCTGTCATCATCCGGCTGGGACATTGGACAAGCGAACGGAAAGCTCACTACTGGGTTCAGTGGCACGAACGATTCTCGAAAGCTGCTTCCTCTGGACGTGATGCAACTGGACCTTCCCGCGCAAAGGCATACGAACGCACTCGTGCTCGAGTACCTCCTTCAGCCGGAGAACACCGTCGTCATGATGCCGAAACGTTTGGACACTTCGGTTTCTGACGCCGACCACCTGCTGTCTACGGTTGTCAAGCAAATGCCACCAGTAAGAGTCATTCTTGACGCTGGCGCGCAGGTCCTGGAGCTCAACAACCGTCAAGTCGCTGCGAGGTGGCTTGAGCTGGACGACAACGATCAAATCAAAGCGGCTGTTTTCGTCGATGACAACGACGAGGTGTCCGTCCTGGACCGCAATGGACGAGATGAGGTCCTGCGCACATCTCCTTTCGCCAGCCAGCTCGATGTTTGTCTTGTTTTCCTTGGAGAATCTCATACCAGGGGCATAGTTTGAAGTTGCCTCATGATTACAGGGCCGCAGTGACTCTGGGCCCGGCGCTATCGAAAGACAAGTTGGTTCAGGGTATGCATCCACATTATCCTGTATTGGGATTAACAGTCACTGACATTGAATCACAGCTTGTATGAGAATGAGACGACTTGGGAAAGGGCAATCGGTGGTCTTCTGTGTCAACGAAGAGATGGAGAACAACATACGGTTGTACACGTCAAGAGCCGGCGGTGAAGTCCTGGACGTGGATGACATCATTCTCTGGGCCGTCTCCGAAACTTTCACGACGACGAAGCGCGCGATGCCACTGTGGGCTGTGCAGGGCATTCGTTTCCTACGTCAGCGCGCGCTCTGGGAAGGGGCTCAGTGGGGTGGCACAACCGCCATGTCCAAGGCCTCCTCCCAAGCGTTCATCGAAAGCGAAGCCCAAACGCTCGACCAACGCTATCGGCCGCGCACAACGACAAGTGACATGTTCCAAAGCATGCCTACTACCAACCCACGTTTGGCCGAGATACAGCAAAGATGCTGTGAATTCGACGACCTCCAGTTCAATGCCAGTACCCTACAGGAGGAGCAAGAAAGGGAACTTGCGATTGAACTCGAGCAAGAGCGTCAAGTACAACGGCCAACATCTGCGACACCAGCAACTGCGCGACTGCGACCAGATGTGCAGCGGTTTATGTTGACCAGTGAGCTCTCCAGTACCTCCGGCGACCACATTCCAGCCTTTGACGCTCTTCTCTCCACGAGCGCCGGAGCCCACATGCGAGGCTGCCATCTTGTCTATGACAGCGATGCCTTTCGGGTGTCTGCGGACTTCGCGGCTACGATCGTTCAGACTGCTGGGACTGCTACCAACCTGGACGCCTATCAGAGCCCCGTCCAGTGGATTCTGACACGTCGATCCACCAGAACCAACAAAGTCAACGTCATCATGATCATCAGTGCGATGGAAGCGCAGCGGTTCATGGAGCTGCCGAAGCTCCCCGCTCGTGTTACATTGCACCTTTACAAGCCGCGGTGCAATTCTTCCTTTAAAGCACTCGATGATCTCGCTTTCTGGACGCACCCCAAGCTGGAGACAGCTTTGACCATAGACCACGGCCTTACAGATGCGCTGAATCTGTTCGCTGGCCAGCTGTACTTTGCAAGCTTCGACGAGTATCAGAGAGTTTGCCGTTGGCTGAACCTTGCCACCAGACCACCGCTCGGCGTGGAGGAGTATTGCGCTGACGGCTTCGTTCGAAAGGATGCTAATGGGCAAGTGGCCAAGAAGAAGAGTCCCGTGAAGTTCCTGCAGACTCTTATGTCCAAGATTCGTAAGAACGGCTTGGGTATATCGAAGACACACATGGGCATGGTGCTCGAGGGCAGCTACCTCCAGCCGACAGACTTCGCAGAGTGGGAGAGTTGAGAAGATGATGGATTCGGGTGCGGGAGAACGTGCGCAGAATGTGCCATGTCCTGGTTAGAGAATGTGTGTAACTCGAGAGGAGACACTTTGGCAGCACTACGAGGCTCGCAAGCGTGATGCTCGCGTGGAAAGCGTCACAGCATGGGCATGGCAGGAAAGAGTGCTTGGATTGTGGTGAGGTAGGTTGGAAGTTTGAATGAAGCAGACTGTCACAGTGATCGATCAAATTGTTCATCTCGACGTGGGTGCTGCTCTTGTGTTGTCCGTCTCTTGGGTAGCCTATTTGTGTGCGTTCCACATGCGATGTCGTGTCATGGCGAGACGCACGCGATAAGACACCGCTTTCCTGGTTCGAGCGGTATCCTGCTCTGTGTGCAGACGGCTTCGTGCAGACGACTATAGTCCCGAAGTGAGAAGGTTCCATTCGAGAGCTCTACCACTAACTCCACCATCTCCGCCATTTCAACCTCATCTTTGTCTCGCACGCTTAAACGCAGCCAAGTCCAGGTTTCCGTTCATCGCGCCCTCACCCCCCAGATACTTCTCCACGTCGTCTGACCGGTAGAAAGCATCCCTCAGCTTCGCCGCTTTCTTCTTGCCCTCCTTCTCCTGCATCCGTGTCTTGCCCGCATCGAGTTTCGCGACCTTCTCAGCTCTGACAGGCAGCTTCTTCGCATCAAATCCTAAACCATCCTTCCGCGGATTCTCCTTCGCCTTCACGGGATACAGAATCCCTGCTCCCTCCGCTCCTAGTCCTCGTCGACTGTCAAGATCCCAACCATGACTCTCGAGCACTGCGAGGCCCTTGCGCCGACGGTCTAAGTGGGATGGAGGATGGGAGTGCTGGAGACATATTTGGTGCGCAATACTTGTCTCGTGGATGGCTGTGGAGTCCTGTGTGGCGATTGCGCGGTGGCACATCTCGCATGTCGGCTGCTCTATGTTGGCATCTTCTATCTCATCATTCTGGCCGTCTGCTGAAGGATCGTCGTCGGGTGCAGTGAATGTCGATCGTTCAGTCGTCGCCGGCTTGCTGAAGACAATGGACAGGTATCTTTCGGCTGCTGATTGTGAAGGAGTTGGTGGTAAGCTTGTGGTTGCTGGGGTTTGGGAGGAGGAAGGTACGAACACCACGCGCCCGCGCTGCATGAGCGAGCCGAAATAGCGCCGTGAAACCAGCGGTACCTCGTCGTATTCTTCCTCGTCGGGGGTCGCCATGTTGTTAGCCATGTTGTTTCTCGGAGGACGGTGAAGGAAAAGAAGTATGAGGCGTTAAAGGCTGGTTGTCGTGATATGCCAAGAAATGAAATGCTGTTTAAAACCTACATTCACTCCATCACCTGCTCCTGCCACGTTTAGACTTATGACAATGCTCCGACACTCCTCATCTACAGTCAATCTCTCGCTCACCACACAGCCTATACCACCAACGACGGATGTGCTTGCGTGTAAGAGAGGGGTATGCTGTACCCAAGCCTTCAAGCCTCATCGTTATCAGTACTACCATCCTTATCTATACCTTGAGGTACGTACCCAACCTCTGGGCAGCAACTTCGAGCTTCCGGAAGTGGTCAAATAACCTTATCTCTATCTCAATGGCCAATCGAATGTACGCTCCATGTATGGACTTCTGGCCGACTGCATAGAGCGCGAACACTCGACCCTTGCGGCTCGCATGTAGCATCGCTCGTGCCGTGCCTGCAGGAGTAGATAGGCGATCTGGTCGGTACATGTGCAACCATGCAACAAGGGTAGGTTTCGAACACAATGGTTTCTTTTCCTCAGTACCTTCGACTTTCGATCTTGTACTTCGAGTCTCTGCACTTGTTTGTGTGTTGCTTCGTATCTTCATTTCATTTGGAAGCACTTTACAAAGCAATATGGACGACTTCTACGATCCCGCTTGGCCGCCAGGCACTGTGAGGCTCCAACAATTATTCGACAACGAGAGCAAAGACGCAGAGATCATTCTCCAACCTCGGCCGACTGACAACCCCAGTGAGGAATGCTCCATATCGCGTTGTTAGAGACCTTATGGCTGACCGTTACCCCAACAGACGACCCTCTCAACTGGCCAAAATGGTCGAAGATCATCAACCTTGGACTCGCCTCATTCTACGCCATGGTGGTCTACGCTTTCTTCAATGCGACAGGCCCAACCTGGGGGCCAATGGGAGATGAACTGCATTTCAGCTCCGCGACATTGTTGAACACCTACGCCATCGGGTGCGCTACGCTCGCTCTAGGAGCACCGATGCTCATTCCATTCGCCCTCAAGTACGGGTCCAGGCCCGTGTACGTCTTCAGCAGTCTAGCCCAGTTCGCGATCTCGATATGGGCCGCGAGGACGCAGTCCGCTGGTGATTGGTAATGGCAAAACCTTACCTTTCTAAGACATTCGCTGACCCCTTTACCCTTCTGTCTGTAGGTGGGGCGTCAACGCGCTTCAATGCTGGCTTGGTGCACTCGCAGAGGTACAAAACTAATGGACATAACTTGTCCAAGACAGGCGCTGACCCTATATAGGTATTGATACAAATGACCATCGCCGACGTGTTCTTCGTGCACCAGCGTGGCTTAATGAACTCAATCTACATTTGGGTTGCCAATGTGGGCTCGAATCTGGCTATTGTTGCGGCAGGCTTCATCACCGTTGATCAGGGGTGGAGGTGGGTGTGGTGGTGGTTCACCATCTTCTTCGGCCTGCAGCTCATCATGTTCGTCCTGTTCTTTCAGGAAACGAAGTTTGCCCACATCGAGACTCTCGGGGGCAGACAGGGGAGCGTGTCCGAGCCGCAGCATACCCAGCCTGGCTTGACGGTCGATGGTAAGGACAAGAAACAAGCCATTTCCGGACAAACGTCACCAGCCATCGAAGCAGCGTCCGGCACCGAAAGAGTCCGCAAACTCAGCACGATCCAAATGAACCCAGCTATCCCACGCAAAACTTACCGGCAACGTCTCTCCCTACTGACGATCTCTCCCGGCCCCTGGTCCCACTTCCTTCGCCACTCATATCAGCCTTTTATGATTCTCTTCACGATCCCGGGAGTTTTGTTCTGCTCTCTATGCTACGCCGTCTTGCTCGCCTGGTCCACCGTGATGACAGCAGCGTTGAGCATCTACATGATCGACGCCCCGTACAACTTCTCCGCCTCAGACATCGGTCTCATGAGTCTCGCGCCTTTCGTAGGCAATACGCTCGGCTCCCTCGTCTGCGGGCCGGTGTCCGACCGCGTGGCGCTCTACCTGTCTAAACGCAATGGAGGTATCTATGAGGTAAGAACGAATGGGTAAAGAGTACTCACTCAACAAGACTCTGCGAGTTACCCTTGTCTATGACATTGCTAACCCTTTCACAGCCTGAGATGCGCTTCTGGGTCTTCCTCCCCTTCATACCATTCCAGGTGGCAGGAGCATTCTGGTTCGGCTACGCCCTTGACCGCGGTATGCCATGGCCTCAAGTCGCCATCGCTTACGGCCTATGCAACTTCGGTTCTGCACCACTACAAAGTCTCGCTCTGACGTACTTGATTGACGCATACAATGAGATCGTAGGAGACGCTCTCACAGCGCTGACGTTCTTGCGGAATTTATTCAGCACGATCTTCGTGTTCGCGATGCCGGCCTGGGTAGCTGCTGTCGGCGTGGCGAATGTGTTCAACACGATTGGTGCTATTGGGCTCGTCGTGCTTTCATTTGCGGGCGTGTTTATTTGGAAAGGGAAGCAGTTCCGGGTGAAGACGGCGAGGGTTTATAAGTATTATGCTGACAGGCAATTTGATGCACGGCCGATGTAGTCGCTAAGGCTGTAGTGCAAGGAGAATATCAGACTCGTGGTTGTTGTATCACGTACACCTATACCAATTCTCGACGCCAGGCTCCGTTGCAATCTTTTAAAATACCACGCGACGATCTATCGTTGAGCATTGTGCAAAGCGAGAAGGCAGACGAAGACAAGGAAAACAGGCACAAGATTTTGGTAACTTATTCATTTCTCAATGAAAACCTGGAACATCCACCCATCTATCTATCCTTTCATCTAATCGAAGTCGTGGTAGTAGCGGAGCAGATTCCAGCCGAGCGGAGATTGGGGTATCCGTAATAGTACACATCGCATTTCCCTCCCATTCCTTCCCTGCCAAAGCACTTCCCTCCCAAAGCAGGCCTGTACGGCTCATGTGCTTTTTGCAAAAACGCCGCAACACCCTCGCTGATGGCCGTGGAAAATGCGTCATAAGTATGCTGTACAGCCCTTCCAAATCAAAAACAAAAGAAACGCGATAAAACAACTGTGCGGTGTAGTGCATCAACGCACCAACTCCGCAATCTTTCCCGCTACAGCACTCGGGTAGCCACGATTGAGTGCTTCGCGGACCACGACCTTCGCAGCGTCGCGCTGCTCAGCAGCCAGATACGCGCGCACCATCGCCTCGTACGTGGACGGCTCCCGCCGAGAGATGGAGACGTGGTCGAACGCCACCTTAGCCTTTTCGACGTTCTTCTCGAGCGTCCAGCCGTGGATCAGCGCGTTGGCGATGTATGGTGTGAAATCCACCCCTCTCGCGGTCATGTCTTGCAGGAGAGCTTCGCTTTGCGCGACCATGTGGTTGGCATTGAGCGACTCGAAGAGAGCTTGGTAGAGACACGGTTGTGGCCGGACCTTGCCGTCGGCGATCACGGAGTCGAAGAGGGCGCGCGCGGCTGGGAGGTCGTGGAGGACGCAGCCTTTGGCGTGGATGAGAGAAGCGTAGTGCACGGCCTCTGGCTCGATGCCGGAGCTGCGCATGTCCTCGAGAACGGCCTCCGCAGCGGCCATATTCACGGGCTCGAGGGTGGCGTGGGTGTCGATGAGGAGTTTGAAGGTGTGGACCGTTGGCTCGATGCCTTTGCTACGCATGCCTTCGTAGTACGACAGGACCTTGCCGCGGTCGCGCTTGGTGCTGAGGAAGAACTGCATCAAGCTGTGGTAGGGTGCTGGGCGGGGCTTGTAGTTCGAGCAGCTTTCCATTTCTTCGAAGATTTCCTCTGCGAACTTCTCATCCGAGACACGTACGAGAGCGTTGACGATGGTGCCGTAGGTGACTGAGGTGGGTCTGATGCCGAGGTTGCGCATCTCGGCGAAGTAGAAGAGGCAGTCATCGATGCGGCGGGCCTTGCCGAGCTTCCCGATAAGTGCATTGTAGAGGAAAGACGATGGCTCGACACCTTCATCCTTCGCGCGGAGGAAGATCCTGACGGCCTCGGAGGCCTCATCGAAGGTCTTGGTGTTCTCTTTGAGCGTGGTGATGTAGAGGCCGAAGGTGTTCGCGGAAGGTGCAGCACCCATGTCGACCAGGTCCTGATGGTACCGAGCAGCCAAGTCTCGTCGTCCGATAGTCAAGCAGCCAGCGACCATGTTGTCAAGGATCTGTTGCCATCCGAAGCGGACAACGCGGTACCGAGCGTCAAAGGGAACATCCTGCTTCGCCAGCTCGAGCATCTCGTGAGCGAGAGCAAGGTTGTGCTCCTTGGCCGCACCTTCAATCAGCTTGCCATAGGTGAACATGCGAGGTACACGACCAACGCGGCGCATGTTGCGGAACTTGGTGAGAGCTTCTTGGATGCGACGACCTTGCGGACGCTCAAGTAGCTCGTTGATCGCATTAGAGCCCTTCACATCCGTTCGGTGTGCGTAAGGGTCGTAGGAGTCGTCGAAGGCTTGCTGACCATGGAGGAAAGGTGCCGGTGGTGCTTGATGTGGGACAACTGGCGAGAACGGTAGTGGCGCTGTCAAAGCGGCAGGTGTCGGCGGGTACCGGTAGTTGTTCCATAGCCTGGACAGCTCAGAGCTGTTGACGTTGATCAGCGTCCTCTCGATCATGGTCTCGGTCTCCACGGAGGGCATGACAGAGCGGGACACGATGTTCTGCAGAAGACAATCAAACCTCGCAGGTCCAGCAATGTCGGCCGTGGAAGAGCTATCAAGGATAATGGCACCTTGCACCCGCGTCATGTACTCTAGGTCTGCGGGCGAAAGGCGAGCGATCTGATCTGCTCCAAGTCGGGCTATGATATGGTCGGCAACTGGTGCCAGAGCACCGTTCTCTGTCATCATTCGGAGAAGCTCGATGCTGATGGAGGGTGATTGAGCGACTGAGCTCTTGAGCATGAAGCTGGCAATAAGCTCGATCGCCTCATCGATCTGCTCAACAGCTTCAGGTTGCTTGCTCTCAGCTTGAGTGTCACGGATACGTCCGAACATCCTGCGGCTGTGTCTCAGACCGCGCTCTGCTTGTCCAATGCCAACCAAGGCGATGGTGCGCATTGTCGTTGGCTCGATGAAAGCGATTGTGGCCGGGGCAGTCTCCAAGATCCTCCAGTATGGCTCAGCAGCTTCCACGTTGGCGTTGCGAACATGCATCGCGAGCATGGCAGTAGCTGGCAAGGCGAGATCCTGTGTCTGAGCGGCAAGTGTGTCGAATGCTTTGACGCTAACATCGAGCAAGTTCCTGTCGGCTGCGGTATTGCAGATCGTCGTTAGAGCCGAGTACAACGCACGTCCAGTAAGCGATTGCGTCAGGTCAAAAGCGTTGCGGAAAGTCTCGTCCTTCAGCGCCAACGGTAGCAGGGCTTGCAGAGCCACGACTTCCCGAAGATTCTCCAACTCTACCGGATCTGTCGACTCCGATTGCACAGTAGACAAGAACTTCAAGCCACCCTTAAGTCTATCGGCCGATCCGTAAGCCATGATCAACGCCGCATATATCTGATTGTCGTTGCGTGCGATCGTATTCGTTCCGGCATTGTTCGCAATGGCCAGGTCCTTGTACTCATCGTATACCTCAACTGCTCGCTTGAGATCTCCAATCTGGCCAAAGGCTGTGATCATTGGCGGGAAGACGCTTGACTGTGGCTCCATTGACTTCGATTCCATATGCTCGTAGATCTTGGTCATATCACCCAGGTGACCTTGCTCCGCACATGCAGTCATCAAAGCAGCGCACGCTGCACTTGGCAGAACCTCTCCGGATGTTGAAGATGCTGCACGATCGAACATCTTGAGCGCACGCGAGAGCGAGGAGTCTTCGAGGAGCATCGTGTGCTCAGACT
The DNA here is from genome assembly GCA_033117895.1 of Extremus antarcticus. Classification (NCBI taxonomy): domain Eukaryota; kingdom Fungi; phylum Ascomycota; class Dothideomycetes; order Mycosphaerellales; family Extremaceae; genus Extremus; species Extremus antarcticus. The sequence continues at coordinate 70,176 of JAWDJX010000023.1, forward strand.
GAGTGGAGCCGAACATGAACTTGCCGGGCGCCTCCAGTCCGCCATATCTGGTCAGCCTCTCTTCCAGGTTCTTGCGCATTGCCTTTGCCTGTGTAGCGCGCTGCGCCAGAAGATCGATGAAGATGCCGAAGGTTGCGATGTCCGGCATCACCTTCCTCCTAAGCATGTCCGAGTACACCTCGAGCGCTTTCGGTACCCTCTGCTGGCCATGTGTGAGCTCGACAGCTGATGTCAGAAGCGCACGATATGCTGATGGTGCTGGCTTCTGCACTCCAGCGCGGAGCATCGCCTGGAACACTTCAGGGATCTCATGGTATTCTTCATTTTCGACCAGTTGCTGCAGCTCTTGCGCATATGCATCTACCTGCGATGTTGTGCTGGTGAAGCTGTCTGTGGGCGTAAAGACAGTGGCCGGGCTCTCGACCGACTGTTGTTCTGTCTGGAATGACGCGGATTGATCCGATACTGATGATGCACTCTGCGTCTTGATCATGAGCGCATCCCCAGCATCATCCTTCGACTTCTGGATCTCCACCGCAATCGCATTGTTGACCTGCTCCAAAGCCGCAGCCTCCAGCGCCTCATCGTGAACAAAGGCTTTGCCAAAGTTGTCGAGCGCGCTGGTTGTGTATGAGCGCTTCAAGAGAGGCGCAGCGAGATCCTGGTTCTTCTTGACGTGAACCTCTTCTGCCGTAGCAGCAAGAGTATGCTCCTGGCCATTCGCAGGGACAACACTTGGAGGCTGCCATTCGATCGTGCGGGCGAACTGGAATTGCTGCCAGTCCTTGGTGGGTTGACGCTGGTGCTTGTGCCACGCGAGATAATACTTGTCTAAGCCCTCTGGGCCACTGCTCGTCTCAGGGCGGATACCCGAAGACGCTGTAGCAGAGGAGCTGGCGTGGCGTATGTTCTCGACATTCTGATAGACATGTCCGAGCTTGCTCTTCTCAGTCTTGCGGAAACGACCAACTAAGGTGTCCTGAAGAGGTGTCGAAGAATTGTGATTCTGCGCTGCGAGCGCTGTGACGGTTTGGGCGTAGCCGTGGGTGAAGGTTTTGATAGCAGTGTTGGCGATACGCGAGACGTGGATTGTCGATTTGACGTAAGGCATTCAGGTGATGGAGGAGCCCTTCAGTCGAGAAGGGTAGGACTGTATACCGTAAGCAAGGGGTTAGTTCTCGAAGATGAGGTCGAGGCTCATGCTCACCTGGATGAGTTGAAAGTAGCGGGGATGCAGGTTCATCTGGCGAGACTCGCCAAACGAACGCGCTGTTGGGTAGGGAGGAGTGGTTCGTGGTGGTTGGTATTAGTTGATTGTCGTTCTCGGTAATGGGGTGGCAAGCATCAACTGATGTCGAGTCCACGAAGGTGACGGTATTGCTTGTTGGTTCAGAAAATGGATCGAAGGGAAGAGGTTCAGACAGGAGGGTAAGCTGGCCTGAATAAAGGGAGTGCCTGGGAGCAGGCGTAGTGCGTAGTCGTAAAGGGAGATGCAGGACTCGAGCTCTCGTGATGACTCGCCCGTCTTGAGCCACGAAGATTATTCGGCTTTGACGAAACTTAAGCTAGAGCTAAATCACCTTAGCTCTTTTCAGCCCTACCATTGCCTTTCCCCGAGACCACCTCTCTTCCACCATTTCTCGACGACATACTCGACTAGAAGCCCCAGTTGCGTATGCTACGTGCAGGAAGCGTGCTCATCAAGCTCTTGGCAATCTCCCAACCCATCGAGAACAGCATTGAACACATATTGATCACATGAAAGCTGTACCCAGGTCCGTGGCACCAACTGTGGCTGTCCCACTAGGGACCCGGGTTTTCCTCGACACGATCCTCGCAATCTGATCATCTGCCATCGCATATTCCAGGCACCGGGAGCGGGATCTTAACTCCATCCGAGTCCTTTACTTCACCTCCCGCTTCACTTGAGACAATCTCGAAGGCACCACTCCTCGGCCGACTCGGGCTCCGCGCTCATTCGACAAGCTCTAAATCCCTCTTTCTGTCCTCTTCCGGACCTTTCCAATGGTCACCCGCGATGCGGTAGCAGTCTCCGCGCCAGGCAAAGTCCTGCTTGCGGGCGGGTACCTGGTGCTCGATAGAGCTTACACTGGTCTCGTGTTCGGCCTCGACGCCAGGATGCATGTTGTTGTCGAGCCTATATCCACGACTAATGGTGTAGTGCTGAACGAGATTGTGGTTAATTCGCCGCAGTTTGCTGATGCGGTTTGGGAGTATGGGTATAGGCTGGTGGGGAGGGGAGGGGGGATGAGTATCACGCAGTTGAGAGTGTAAGTGAATTCAATTCGTCTTTCGATCTTGGTTACATTTCCAACTCATCATCTTCAAGTCAGAAAAATATGATATCTGTATGTATATGCCGACCCCATACTTACACGTGCATGCTTATACAGCGACGCAGACCTTAGCCTCAATCGCAACATCTTCATCGAGACCGCTCTAGGCTATGCCATCAGCTACATCGCCGCGGTCTCGAGTCCGCAAATCACACCTGCTTCAGTCACCATCCTGGCAGACAACGACTACTACTCCGCCTCGCAACCCAACGACAAGAATGCACCAAAAGCCCGCTTTCACAACTTCGGCGTCCCGATCTCCAAAGCACCAAAGACAGGTCTTGGGTCCTCCGCAGCGCTCGTCACAGCCTTCACAGCTGCCATGCTCTCCTACTACCTCCCAAAAGACCTCTTCGACCTCTCAACAGAACCCTCAAAACGCCGCCTCCACAACCTCACCCAAGCAGCCCACTGCGCAGCTCAAGGCAAAGTAGGCTCCGGCTTCGACGTCGCCAGCGCAGTCTACGGCAGCTGTCTTTACCGCCGCTTCTCGCCCAACATCCTCGCTTCATCTGCGGATCCAGGATCTGCGGATTTCGCCACTGCACTGAAGGATCTCGTAGATGAGACCAGCAATGCAGATGGCAGTGCTTCAACCTGGAATACCGAGATCCATCGCGATGCTGTCAAAGTACCCAAGGGTTTGAGACTGGTTATGTGCGATGTTAGCTGCGGCAGCCAGACGCCTGGTATGGTGAAGAAAGTCTTAGCGTGGCGGAAGCAGAATCCCGAGGAGGCGGACGCTATTTGGGCAGATCTGCATACGGCGAACGAGAGTTTGGCTAAGGAGATGAAGGCCATGGCTGAGGCGCAGAACTTCGGACTTGAGAGGCTGCGCGCTTGCTTCACGCGCATACGGGAGGTGATCAGGTTGATGAGCGAGAAGAGTGGGGTTCCGATTGAGCCGCTGGCGCAGACAGAACTGCTGGATGCTTGTGAGAAGGTAGATGGGGTTATTGGTGGTGTAGTGCCGGGTGCGGGTGGGTATGATGCCATCTCGCTGCTGATTGAGGATAAGGTGGAAGTGATTGCCGAACTGGGAAAGTTGCTAGCGGGGTGGAGGTTTAGGGGCGAGGATGGGAAGAGTGAGAGTGGTGGGCGGGTCACGATCCTTGGGGTCAGAGAGGAGATGGAGGGGGTGAGGGCGGAGAGGTGGGCGGACTACAAGAGTTTGATTGCTACTTGAACGTTTTGTGGGAGGCGAAAGGTGGGCTTCTGGCGTTCGATGGCACAAAAGTTCAGCGATGTTTACAAGAGCTGGTGGTCAGGGTGAACGACTGGCTGTACATAGCGATGGGATACGAGCAACATGTATACACTCTGTTACCGCATAGTATCCCCCTTGCGTCTGCTGTACGACGATACCTCCGCTAGCCTCTGCATGAAATGTCCAATTATTTGGCTCCAGCAAGAAACATTCACGTGACAGCAACTGTTATCGATAAGATCTTGATGACTCGCAGCAGACCTTGAGCGTCATTTCAAAGAATTTCAAAGCACATGCAACCTCTTGAACTTTCCGCGATCTAGGTTGTTTCTGTGGCGAGACTTGAGTACTCCTGACAATCCCAAGACATTTGAAGGGCAGAAGCACCTTTCACTGTCTTCTGTTTGAACCTTCACACTCTCAACCTCCTACACCTCTTCCACTATGTCTACCATGGATATTGACTCGGCTGGAATACCGATACCTTCACACCAACTGAGGGAGTCGACCGCCCCCACGATATTATGCTACAACTGCGGTGCTGCCATAGATGGTACGCAAGCAGCAGGAGCCCTGTGCAGCGACTGCTTGAAACTCACCGTCGACATCACCGCGGGCATCGAGAAAGATGGCATCCTTCTCATGTGCAGAGACTGCGATAGATGGCTGTCCCCACCCAGTCAGTGGGTTGTTGCTTCGCCAGAGTCGAGAGAACTGCTCGCGCTGTGCTTGAGGAAGCTGAGAGGACTGCACAAGAGCCGGATCATCGATGCGAGCTTCATCTGGACGGAGCCGCATTCGAGGCGTATCAAGGTCAAGATCACGGTGCAGCAGGAGGCGTTTGAAGGGACGGTGCTGCAACAGACGTTCGAGGTGGAGTTTGTGCAGCAGTACAAGCAGTGCGCGGACTGCGCGAAGAGCTATACGCACAATACCTGGCGAGCGGTGGTGCAGGTGCGGCAGAAAGTGCCGCACAAGAGGACATTCTTGTACCTCGAGCAGCTTATCTTGAAGCAAGGCGCGCACAAAGATGCCATTAACATAAAAGAAGTGCACAACGGCATCGACTTCTTCTTCTCGGCGCGGAATCACGCAGAGAAATTCCTCGACTTCCTCAAATCAGTCGCGCCGGTGCACTCGAAGACAAGCAAGGAGCTGATCTCAATGGACATCCACACCTCGAGCGCCTCCTACAAGTTCACATTCTCGGTCGAGCTGATACCGATCTGCAAAGACGACCTCGTCGCTCTTCCCATCAAACTCGCGCGACAAATCGGCAACATCTCACCTCTCGTCCTCTGCTACCGCATCGGCACCGCAGTCAACCTTCTCGACCCCAACACCATGCAGATTGCTGACCTTAGCACCCCAATCTATTGGCGCACCCCGTTCGCCCCCATCGCCGATGTCAAAGAGCTCACGGAATTCATCGTCATGGACATCGAACCCATCGGCCCACAGAAAGGCCGCTTCCTACTTGCTGAAGCCACCATCATGCGCGCGTCGGACTTTGGCTCGAACGATACTTCCTACAACGTCCGCACCCACTTGGGCAGCATCCTCCACCCCGGCGACAGCGTGATGGGCTACCACCTCACCGGCACGCAATTCAACAACGAGCACTTCGAAGCCATCGAAGACAGCAAACAATACGCCGGCACCATCCCCGATGTCGTGTTAGTGAAGAAGCACTACCCCGCGCGCAAGAAGGGCAAATCGCGGAACTGGAAGCTGAAGCGCATGGCTCGCGAGGAGAGCGAGATGAAGCCGCGGAAGCAGGATCAGGATCGGGATGAGGTGGATTACGAGCAATTCTTGCGGGATCTGGAGGCGGATCCGGAGTTGCGGGGTGGGTTGAACTTGTATCGGAATGAGGCGGAGAGGAGGGCGGCGGAGAGCGAGATGGAGACGGATGGAGAGGAGGAGGATGAGGGGTTGGAGATTCCGATGGAGCAGTTGATTGATGAGATGGCGGATGTGATGTTGGCGGAGGGGGATGGGGAGGAGGTTTGAGTGGGTTTTGCTGGAGGATGACGAGGGTGCCACCAGATACGAATAGATATCATGGTCACGAAGAGATCGCCGGCCTGTATGAGGAGTGAACGCGGAATGGCGCCACCGCCTCTTCGTTCTGCGTCGCATCCACGACGCCTAGGGACCGCTAATGAGCGGGGCGTACTATTCGCCGTACTCCTTCGGTGTCTGCGGTCTAGCTACAGTTCGGGATTTGGACCACGAGGATTAAGCTTGCGGAGAACGAGGATGGTGGATCTTGGTCGGCTGGGAGGCACAATGACGGTGCAGAGCTGGGAGAAGTGGGAAGATAGACTGCGAGATGCTGATGCGGTCAATAGATTACTACGAATCCGGCCTCCTGGTGCTGGCGAAGATGTCAACCCAGATGCTGAATCCTATCCTCCCGGTAACATGTATCTCACGAGCTGACGGGACAGGAAACATGTGATAGAGCAAGTGAGCCCGAATCAGAGTCTAGGTGAGCCGTTGACAATGGCTGGGCCCGTTCAAGTCCATCTGGAAGTGAGCGAGGGGTGAGAAACGAGCATACGGCACGTGGTCTCCCAGATCACATGCTCCCTTTGAGGTCAGGTGACACGTGCTCATATCCCGTACTCATTCACCCTTCGAATAGTTTCTTCTCCCTCATCACTACTTCCTACTTCAAGACCATACCACACTTTCCTATCTCAAAAAAACCTTCAACACAACCACCTGGCTCCAAACCGATCATTCACTCTCACAGCCCACCACAGCACCCTCAAACCAGCTCAGCTACCCTCACTCCACAACCACTCAACATCTTTCCTCTCCCACTTCCACACCGTCCGATCAGACCATAGATCAGAACACGTGAGCACCCAGTCTGAGACCTTGGGGACACGTCTCCTCGGTGACAGCCTCTGACCTTTCCACAGTCTTACAGCACGACTACCAGACTCCAGGATGTCTCAAGCCTACATCAAACGCGAAGAGACGATAGTGGTGCCAGACCACATCGCTGCAGCAGCACCGGCAACCTTCGAAGAGCCTCTCGACCTCGACGGTATGCGTGCTTTGCTACAAGAACGGCATACGAGAAGCTAACACAAGTCTAGATGTGGTTCACAAGATTAAATTTCAGAATCTCAACCAGTGGGTCCCCAAGCACCAGGCCGAAGAATGGCTCGTCAACAAATACGCCGCGATGTGTCGCACACTCTCCAAGGATTCCGATGAAGACAGCGAGTTAAGCATCCGCCTCGAGGAGACAGCCAAACTCGTCGACGCCGCCGAGACCTTGATGTACATCGTCAGCCGCGACAAGGTGGTCTGGTCCAAGCAAATCAAGGAGGCGATCGATGAGAGGAGGAAGGCTTTCAAGGTGGCGAAGGACTTTCGAGACAGTCTTGGCCATCAGAGGGATGTGGACGACTTTGAATTGAGGGTCTTGAGTCGTGCGAATGGCCGGCTCATCAGGGCGAATCGAGCTGAGACAGTGAGGGTCAAGTTGCTGGCGGACATTCGGGAGTATCTGGAGGGGTAGAGGTGTGGTTGGTGATGGGATCTACCGTTGGGCTGACTGGGGTTTGGGGTTCATATTGGCATGGCAGGGATTGGGAACTTTGGCGGAGATAAAGGATGAAGGCAGCATGAGCCGGGAGATGGGCTGGATATCATGATCGTGGATCGAGGTTTGATTTTGTTTTGCTCGAAGGCATGGTGTCCTGCGACTGTGCGACTATGTCCTCAAGCTAGGCTGCATTCGATCATGAGTCGTGGCGAGTGGTGGTGGCGTCGGGTGGCGAATGACAACACCTCACCTTCGACTCTCTACGTTCCTTCTGAAACTACTGCTTATCAACACAATCCTGTAACCATGGCCAACACTATCGACATGGAGAAGCAACCGCTACTTGAACAGCAGGAAGAGCCTGAACAAGAGCTCACCCTCACACAGTTGCAAGCCAATGTTAGGACAGCCCAGCGAGCATACTTCAAGGCGTGGTCGAAGTCAACGTCTGGCAAATGGAATAAGCGCATCATGATTGCAACGACGACATTCTTGACATTGTAAGTCGTCTGAGTTGTGGTTGTTTCGCTCGCCGAAACATCTGCTGACTCTCTACTCGTTCATCAGCTTCATGATCTTCTGCTTCGGCGTTATTGTTACGGACGGCCTGACAGACCACGCTGAAACCTGGCATCTCCCGGAGAAAGTGGCACTCGAGGCGCACATTATGTCCAAGTGCCGTGACGCGAAGGACTGCCTGCACGATATGATTCTTCCGGCGATGCAGAATATCTCTGGTAAAGTGGACTTCAAGCTTTCATATATCGGAACGTGCGTATACTCTTACATCCTCTGAGATGTCCTCGCCGCTAACAGTAGATACAGCGTTACCGACGACGACGATGGTGTTCTCTGCGAGCATGGCCCAGAGGAGTGTCTCGGCAACATGATCGAGCTCTGCGCAGCTCATCTATACCCCGACCCCAAGACGTACCTTGGCTTCACGATGTGCCTGACTCGCCAGTATGACGACATTCCGAAGAGGACTCTGGTTGAGGACTGCGCGCTGGAGCATAGTATCTCCATGGACGCACTCAACCGATGCACCGACAAGGACGAAGGTCGCTACGCCACGGATATGCTGCGTTCGAGCTTCAACCACACCGCGAAGGCTGGAGTCACCAAGAGTTGCACTGTCCGACTTGATAACGAGGTCAGGTGCGTCAGAGATGGCGGCAACTGGAAGGACTGCGAGGGAGGATCGAGTGCGGAAGACCTCGTGGCGGACGTGCTGAAGCTGTACTCTGCACGGTGGAACTACTAGTGATGACGGTTGCGGGAATGTAAAACATTGATGAAATTGAATGACAGAACTTTTGATGCTTTCTAGACCAACCCGTTGAACCACTCCTTAACATCCCTTAGTCCATCCTCAAAACGGTCCCCAGTTACCCCTCGGCCCAGCGCTCGACCCCAAGATCTCCCGCCGCCCCATCCCCTTTGACGTACAGAATGGTGGTCTCATGCACACGCCCAGCACATACACAACCCACTCCCTCGTCAGCGGCAACTCTCCTTCCTTTAGCTCTCCAAAAACCTCCAACATCTCCTTCTCCGTGCTGATGAGCTGAGCAGCGATGTTCGTCCCGTACTTCGAGGTCTTCACCTCATGGGTTCCGTCCCAGATCCTTAGGAGAGCTCTGCGATGCGCGTAATCGGTCCAGTAGGTTGGCGTGGCAGGCTTGTTGCGATGAGTGTATGATGATTCGGGTGTGAGCTCGAGCGTATTGACGATTGCTTTAGTGGCCCGGCGGAGAGGGGCGAGGAATGGCGAACCAGGTCGGTTGTTCTCGCTGCGCTGGACTTGCGGGCGATGGACCTCGGTGGTGGTGGATGAGCGTCGCAAACTTGGCCGAGACAGGATCGTGGTGGCGCTGGCGTCTTGAGTTGCGCGAGCGACTGACGGGACTGCAGTGGATGCACGGTCAAGGGACGGTCTCGAGCTCGTGGAGGACCGAGGATGAGACATAGTGTCTGACGTGGTCTGATTGGTCTTGCTGACGAGGCTCGAGTTCTCGTTGGCTGGCTTGGTCACTCCGCGCATGTCGTTCACCTCTTCTGGAAAGGTGTCAGTGGCTATAGGTTGTTCCAATATGGGTTGGCCTACCGTCTAGCGTTGAGTGAGGCATCGTGCTGTACTTCTCGTCGTACTTGCCAGCTGCGACTGCAAGTCAGTATGAGCAAGTTTTGAAGAGGTGAAGTTCGTACTGGGTGAATGAGACCGCTGTAAAGACTGACGTCGGAAAAGATTTCGAAACGAGGTCCACATTCACTATAATGGTCGAAGCCTTTTTGTTGAGAATCACATCCATCAAAGAACGTATGCCGGCCATCGTGAGTATACTTATGCAGTTGCAATTGTTTCTTTGTTCCAAGAGATACCGAGATCGAGTTGCTGAGAACACAAACATACGAAACCTCCCGTCTTGCTCAGATCGATCGGCGTGTTACAATTGTGTTTGCTAGGTCAAACATGGTAAATGTACATACAAACCTAGACCCTTACTGTGATGCTCTTACTGTCGTGAAGACGTCGCAATTACCTCGCTCAATGTCTTCATGACGTCCTCCAACTCTGCAGCGCTGCACTTAATCAATCCCGATCTCGTCGTCGTATTTCTTAAGATCGAACATGAATCGATATTTGGTGTCCTCAAAAACAGCAGGTTGCCACGTTGTGCTTTGCGCCCAACTCTCCTCGCGCGGCCACGCTGGTTCGGAATTGGCGAATTCCTCGCGAGGCGTCGCTGCGTCGTGAAGTTCAGGCATGTGACCGCATTGCATGGAAGACCCTAGCTGAGATCTGATCTCGGTGGTGAACCATGATGCACCAGGAGTTCCGGCAGGAAGATCACTTTCAGCAACTTCAGTGTAGCCACCACCTTCGACATGCACAAAGTGTCGAGGCGGCAGGATCTCGTAGTCTATGATCGGCTGAATCTTGTGTCGAACATGATACTGGTGGATCTCCTTGTGAATTTGCTCCTCGCAGATCTCGTGGACATCTTGCTGGATAATCTCGTGCGTGACTGCCGGTCTCCACTCCTCAGAGTATGTCGTATCTTCTGTAGGTTGTGGTGCAGACCATCGTCTGAAGTCAATCGTAGGAGGACGATGACAAGAGGTGTGCTCAAAGTCATGAGGCAGTCGATTGACGGACTTGGGTGTCGCCATCGAAGGTGGTCCAATTCGTCGCGCAGGTGTCGGCGGCAATGGCTTGTCCAGTGTCAAGCCTATTTGCGGAGGAGATCGGCATCCTTCGGAAACTGGGCGATGCCTTCCAGGTGTTCGCTGTCGATCGCCACTTGAGCCATGACCAGAAGCAGTACGGAGATCTACGACATCTGCCTTGTGAGACAAACTGCGCCGTCGGCCGTCTCTTCGCAGGGGCGGCAAATACACCTCGCCGATGCGCTCATGCTGTGGTGATCCGGGTTGCGCACGTGCGCGAGCCTCGCGGGTAGCGTTTTGCTCATCAGCTTGAACTGAGTGACGATGGCTTCTGCGCCTCGCCTCAAGACGGGCGTTGGCACCTCCGGTGGGCTGTAAAGTCACGGTATAAGGCGGAGATCGATTGGCCGAAAAGCTGCCGTGGCCAGACTGAACAGCGTTGCCGCTTGCTGACATACGTCTCGGCCTGTACTCATCGATGTTGCGTTGCGCCACATCTTCGCAGAAGGGTAGACGACCAGCTTCCTCGGATCGTGACACAAGCTGGAGATCAATGGACGTCTGGCTTTGCTGGAGAGCTTTGGGAACCGCCTGGTCGAAGTATATGCGATTCTTCAACGCAACTCGGTGTTCCGGAAGCAAATTCGGCTTCGCTGGACAAGACGATGGTCGGAGTCCGGAGGCTTTACCTTCTGCAGATGAGTCGCAATGTCAGTCACATAGTGGCAGCATAAACTCTCCCATGCTACCTTTGGTCGTATGAAATCCGTGTGAACACTTGGTCGACACTGATCGCGTAATGTCTTCTTCAACAACAGATGGCTGTTGTACGACTGTCTGCACCGTCGAAGCATAGCTCGTGTTTGGTCTTTCGCTCCGTGTCGTCCTGTTGAAGAGCTTTGCAAGGTACCGCCTGGCCGATCTTGATGGCATTGTGTGCGAGACTCAAGGATGCATCTCAAGCACCACGATGGAACACCTGCGTTGAGACATGGTAGATCGCTCACACGAGGTCATCACGAATTACTTTCAGGCCAGCTTGCGGCAGCCACGAAGACATCAGCCTGTAACCAGTGGTAACAACTACGACACCAGCCATGGCAGGGGCGCATAGTTGTACGATGGAAGCATTCTGCGAGAGAGGTTTCGTCGTGGGAAGGAGGTGAGGTTCGATTTACACTCGACGCCACCCCACAAACAATCCGCTTCTTCAACATCGCTCAGCTCTTAAGACCGCATACTATCAACGATTGTGTACAAGTTTAAGTCTTATCGTGTCAAGACGTTTCGTACTCATTGTGGACGCGAATACAGTATAGCTACGATGCATGCTCAACGCTTGTGCTTCCCACGATGGGTCCCTGAAGTCGTGTCAACCGTGACTGCCTTCCATATTGACAGTTGACGTACGCACGCGGGAACGCCGGGCTGCAATGCACTCCGAAGGCAGGTGGGAGGAGACCATTCAACAGAGGCCTTCGTCTTCCTGGCTTTCCTTCTTCTTCCACTTCGACTCTTCATACATCTCAGCATTCTACATTTCCTTCAGCAGTACCCATCTTCAGCACTTCTTACAGGTCTCATCACCCTGCTCATCATCAGTCACCTACTCGACAGTTTAAGAACAACATCACCGTCACTCCGTTTCCGCCATTTCCAAGATGACTACCGCCGAGTCCCAAGCAGCAATGGACAACGTCTCCAAGGCAGTCCGAGAGTTCATGTCCAAGAACGGCCACCGTGACACTAGTGTCTACGAATATGTATGCCCCACCCCAACTCATCATGTCTTCAACGTCTTTCCTAACCACCGTAACAGGTCCGTCCAGCCATCTACCACGAGACACGGACGAGGACCGAGAAAGCGGAAGTCGTGACCGTCCTCGACCAGGAGAGACATCAGTCACATTTCCATACTTCCATCCAGCCTATCACCGACGAGGAGACGCTCGAAGTCAAGCACGAGGAGCGTATCTTGCCTGCCGAAAGGCTCACCTTCGAGCACGACGACCGAGAAGAGGTCAAGCAGAGGCTCGAAGCTGAGCAGGCCAAGTTCTTCGACAACATCGAGTACATTGAAGGCGAGAAGACAAGAGAGGTGGTGCAGGCAGTCGCTGGCGAGCACTTGCACCATCACGTCAGGGAGTACATCCAACCTGTCGTCAACAAGCGTAAGTCTGCTCTCGTTTCGCAGCAATGAAACGCCGCCACTGACCATGCACTATCTACAGGCACTATCGAGCCTCGCATCGTACACGAGCTGGTTCTGCGTCATGAGGTTCACCATTTGGCCTCGACTCACCACCAAACCTCGGTGCTGCCCGCCGTCACGATGCAGGAGTTTGTTCGCCAAGGAGGTGAGTACGCTGATCAGCAGAGCCTCTCCCGCTTCAAGACAACTGAGACATTTACTGATGGGCCTGCTCCACCTTCTCCAGGCGTATTGAAAGGGCGGGAAGAACGCTTCGACTTCTTCGAGGGCGAGCCACGTTCCGTCGGCGGCAACGTGACCGGACAGACAGACAAGCCCGCCACCGGTGGAGCTGCCGACGAGCGTAGAATGGCTAGCATCGCTCCGCAACGTGATGTAGTTTCACAATCCCAGCCTGCGACCAGGTCAGAGTGAGTTCTCGCCCTCGACATCCAGCTTCAAATCGGTCACTGATACTTTGCAGGCCTGCGGCAGCTGCACCATTTCCGATCCCAGAACGCCGCTCCACCGTGCCAACCCAGGCACCTCAACCAGCTCAAGCACCTCAGCCAACTCCAGCACCTCAGCCAACACCAACCCCAACCCCAGATACCACCACTCAGTCTCAGCCCGCACAGATCAAGGCTCCTACGACCAGTATGACCGATATCCATCCCGGCATTGGATCGACTCATCCCGCCGCTGCAGCAGGCCGCTGGAGTCTCATGCCTATGGGTGCCGGAGTGCATCCCCCATCCCGGATTCAGGCTATTCACCCACCTCGACCCACAACAGGCGGCCAGAGACAGCCATCAACCGCGGGACCGAGCAATCCGGCAGCTGGTGGTACGCAGAAGGGTCCAACACAGCAGTGAGTTGAAAGGGGTCGAAGAGTGGTGATGGATGTGTGAAGGAGTGTGTCTGACTTCGCTTGGCGTTTATCCTATAGCTCTTTGCTGACCCGGCTCCTATGTACATACCTACTATATGTTGCAATGATTTTCTTCTCAGTGTCACAGGACTCACCACGAGCCTCACCGTCGTGATCGTCACTCAGCCTCGTGCGAGAGGTAATACATCGTTGACACTTCTACCCTTCTCACCTACAATGACTGTCTCGTCAGGACATGCATCACTTGATCACCACACATACGCTTCATCGTCTTACAATCTTCTCATCTACGGATACCTAGCTTTGTTTTCACGTTTCTACCACGTTGTACAAAAAGTTTGTTCATGAAAACATGCGATGACGAGTTTTGATCGGCGAGCAGACCGAGCGTGGATGCATTCGCATGCATCCACCAACCCACGATCTCAGCACCATCAACCCCAGCCATCAAGCGCACGCGAGCGTCTGGGCATCGAACAGCAATGGAGACCATCTACCGCGCTCCGGATAGAGCCGGTGGTTCTGCTGACCTTTACGATTCACCTGCTTTCTCATGGCAATTGCGGTGACGTTCTCTGAGCCACTCAGATTGCTCAAAATCGGCACGATCTGTTCAATACTTCATACGACGGTCTCACCGCGTGCGAGCACTGTACAATAGCATTGCCGGTTGCTTGCCGACCCGCGTGCCAACGCTGGCCCGTTCGACGATGGCTGCAATGCATAAACCTTCGTGACCGCAACGGTTTCCACTCGCTAGCGACGCAGGCGCGAGATACTCGTGGCGTGTAGAGCTCTTGTGTACCATATCAGACCTCATTGAGGCCCAAAAGAGAAGATGAAGTTCGGGCAGAACCTCCCAAGGAACCAAGTTCCAGAATGGGCATTCTCATATATCGACTACAAAGCCTTGAAGAAGTTGATCAAAACCGAGGCCAAAGCGATCGAGGCAGGCGAGGAGCCAGATCTTGCAGGTATGGTATGCTTGAGGACCACGGCGGCGGTGTGCCTGATGTGATACAGGTTTCTTCTATACCCTTGATCGCCAGCTCGAGAACGTCGACACCTTCTACAACAGAAAGTATGGCGACGTCTCGCGTCGCCTACGGCTACTGCAGGATCGCTATGGCGTGTCACGCAGGATGCCGCAGAGCATGGACAAGCAAGATATGGAAGAGCTCGTAGAGGCTTTGTTGGAGATAAGGGGCCAATACCGGAAGCTCCAGTGGTACGGAGAGGTCAATCGACGAGGTTTCGTAAAGATCACGAAGAAGTTGAACAAGAAGATACCGTCGTCAACCGCGCAGAGCAGATATCTGACCACCAAGGTCGATCCAAAGTCTTTCGCAACCAACAACAAGCTGTCGTTCGACTTGCGAGGCATCAACGAGTACCTGTCGAGTCTAAAGGATGTCAAGACCACTGACGATGCTAGCTCGATCCATTCTGGCAGTTCCGGATCGCTACGGCATATGGCTTCAAAGGCGACGTTACAAGTCTCGCCGGCAATTATCGACTCAATGGAAGTGGCTGTCAAGGAGGACGACGTGAAGCAGCTTCTTTCGTTGCTCCAATCTCTCCCACAGAATGCTTCAGAAGAAGCTCGGCATAGTCTACACATTGACTTGCTCCAAAGGGCCATTACCCATCGAGTATTAGCCTGCGTGAAGGCTCTCTTACACCAGATCAGCTCTATCGAGCAAGAAGAGGACATGAACCAGCGGAACTGCTTGCATCGCCTTGTTATATCAATGGGCCGGGCGAGAGCAATGGAGATGTCGAACGGCAAAGAAGGTCTCGCGCGCATCCCAAACAGTGCGACGTATATCAATGCTGCGGAGCCTCCAGTCAAAGGACCGGGAACATTCAGGGTGACAGAGCGTGATCCAGATGTCGATGCTGGCAAAGACGAGCACGCAGAGGAACTCTTGCGGTATATACTGGACAATCTGTCACACTCTCAACGACAAAGTATCCTCAGCAAGGACGGTTACGGTCGCCTGCCTCTTCATTATGCCGCACAGTACGGCCTTGTTCAAGTCAGCTTGGACCTCATCAAATACATGGAGATGTGGCAGCTGTTCGATATCTCCGATGGTCTGGATGCGCCGGCATGGCAGGATGGAGAAGGTTTCGCTCCTTACCATCTTGCTGTGATTCATGGCCACTACCGCACAGCGAAAGCGCTTCTGCTGGTGGACGACCGGCATCAGTTCACATCTGCCCGGCTAACTAGCGATCACGTTGAGACCAGTGGCGCGGCATTGGCACTGGCAACGAAGTCAAACTATCACAAGATCGTTAAATTGCTCGTTGATGCTGGCGTTGACATCAATTACCAGGATGAACATGGTGAGACAGCGCTGCATCTTGCTGCCCGCTTTGGCCATGATGAGTGCGCACGGATCCTCGTGGAGGGCTCCGAGAGTCGAAGCATGAACCTCGAGCTGGCCGAAAAAACATACGGCTGGACACCTTTGTTCATTGCCGGTGTGGACGGTCACCTGGCGATCGTGAAAATGCTTGTCGATGGAGGTGCGGATATCAGCAGACTCGACCTGTCGGGCTGGAGTGCACAGGAGCACGCCGCTCTTCGCGGACATCTCAACATTGCGAAATACCTTGCGCAATTCACACCGCCTCCGAGCATTCATTCGAGCCCAGAGATATTCGCACAGGAGTCGATAGCCCGCTTAAAAGCAGCGTCACTGGTTGATCGGCGGTCAAATGGCGTCTCCAAAGATAGCAACGTCACAGCACCGCCTAAGTCTGCAGAGCCGGTCAAGGAGTTTGGTCACAGATACTTGCAGGATGAGTCGATGATTTTGGTCAGCCTGGGTACAATTGACGATCGCAAAGCGAAGGAGACACCTCCGGTCGTGCTCGACAATATCGAGCTGACGCAAGTGCACAACACGCAGCTTGACACAGCGCTATCTCTGAAGGTCTCTGCTCAAGGGGCGAAGGGAGAACAGGACGTCTTCGATCTGCCAATCCAGGAGAACATTAGTACATCGCCAGTCACGTTCTTGACGAAGGACCCAACCAACGTGAAGCTGTTCTTCGATCTCGTCCCCACCTACGCTGGTGATCCCGACAAGCCAGAGAACAGGATCGCCAGAGGCGTCGCTCTGCTTTCGAGCATTAAGCCGAATATCGGTGTCAACAGGATGACGCTGCAAGGAGAGTCGACTGTTGCCTTGTTGTCTCTGCCTTCTCTTGAGGTGATTGGGAAGGTCAACTTCAACTTCTTGATCATCAGGCCGTTCAAGCATCCCAACATGAGTATCAGCGAGGATCGAACGTATTGGAAAAAGTCATCCACGATGGTCATTGGCCACCGCGGTTCTGGCAAGAACATGAGTACTAAGACCTCCCTGCAGCTGGGCGAGAACACGATGCAGTCTTTCATCACTGCCGCCAACCTAGGCGCTTCGTATGTCGAGTTCGACGTTCAAATGACCAAAGACCATGTTCCAGTCATCTACCACGACTTCCTGGTCAGCGAGACTGGCGCAGATGTACCAGTACATACTCTCACCCTCGAACAATTCTTAGCCTTGGGCGACACTACACCGAGAGGAGCACGCACACCATCACCATCCCGAGTGGAAGAGCGTTCAAACAACGGCCGCGGCAGACCAAAGCGCTCCTACTCCATGGGCGCGCCAGAAGGCCAGCTCCGCCCTGACCTCCGCGAGCGAATGAAGCACACACGCGACTTCAAAGAGAAAGGCTTCAAAGGCAACAGCCGGGGCGACTCGATCCAGTCTCCGTTCACCACCCTCGAAGAAATGCTCAAAAAGATGCCGCCCGGCGTCGGCTTCAACATCGAGATGAAATACCCCATGCTCTTCGAGTCCGAGGAACAAGGCATGGATAACTATGCCGTCGAGCTGAACTCGTTTGTCGATACTGTGCTCAACATGGTCTACGACCTGGGTAATCAGCGGAACATTCTGTTCTCATCCTTTCACCCGGATATATGCCTGCTGTTGTCGTTCAAGCAGCCGTCGATTCCCATCCTGTTCTTGACGGATGCCGGAAGCAGTGAGGTCGGCGATATCCGCGCTAGCTCGCTGCAGGAGGCGATTCGATTTGCCAGCCGCTGGAATCTGCTTGGGATTGTAGCTGCTTCGGAGCCTTTTGTGATGTGCCCGCGGCTGATTCAGGTGGTGAAGAATTCGAATCTGGTGTGCTTCTCATACGGCACGCTGAATAACGATGCACATAACAGCAAGCTGCAGGCGCAGGAGGGCATTGACGCGGTCATCGTGGACAGCGTTGCACGAGTGCGGAAGGGCTTGACAGGTCCGCAGCAGATTCCGGGCACGCCTGCTAACGGGCTGGAGGCGGATGTGTTGGCGACGAGTCTTACGGAGCGACTCGAGGCGACTGTTGTAAGCAAGTAAAAGTTTGTGCGGATATGTACGGCGTCTTTGTGGTTTGGGATTGGGACGGTGCTCGTACCCAAGTCAGGTGCTTGAGCTTGTTGTTGTGCGTGCATTCAACATTGGTAAGGCAGGCTTACTGAACGTAAGCTGAAATATGTAGAAGCTAGGCTTGTGATCGAACAAGATCATGTATATATGCTACAGCAGTCGTCCCATCTTAAGTCATGCGTCCCGTGAGCCATGCATCGTAAATCGAGAAGCCACTTCAAACAGTAGCAGTCGAATGTCCACCGCTCAGCGCTTGAAGCCAACTATTGCACCTCGATGTCAATGCCATCATTTCTTCGGAGGTTTCATCATGCGTAGCAAAGGTGGAATGCGAGACCTCTTGCTCAGTCCAACTCTAAGTGGGACTGTTGAAGAGCCTTTGAGGGGTGTGTGAGCCGTTGGGCTCCCTTTGCTGACTTTCTGGGTTGTCGAAGCTGCGTTTTCCGTCGCTTTCTCCGTTGGCTTCTCTGCTGCCTTCCCCGCTGCCTTCTCTGGTGACGGCGTGGGCAGTTCTTGAGTGGAGGGCTGAGGCTTCTGCGGTGTTTGAAGTTGAGCATTCGTCGTACTCGACACCAGTGGCTCTGCATCTTTAGCAGGCTGAGCATACTCCTCCGCCTGCGGTGAACCAACAGGCTCGTTCTCTTTTCCGCTGGCCGCTGCCTTGCCCTTCTTCGGTCGGCCTCGTGTCGCCTTCTTCGGTGCCTCGTCCACCTCAGACACAGGCTGGTCCTCGTCCTCCTCGTCGTCAGCAACAGTCTCTGCGGATTTAGCCTTCGGTTCAGCAGTAGACTTCGCCGGCCGTCCTCTCGCAGCCTTCTTTGGGGCCTCCTCAACCTCCGGCTCGGGCTGATGCTCACCGTCAGACTCATCGGCAACAGTCCCTGCGGATTTAGCCTTCGGTTTGGCAGTCGACTTCGCTGGTCGACCTCTACCGCGCTTCTTTCGCGGTGATTGTGCTTCCTCATCGGCTTCGATGATAGCCAGCTCGTCTTCGTCATCCTCGTGGTCCTGAACAATGGTCCTTCGCTTCCTCGAAGACCCAGGAGCTGTCTCACCCTTTGTGGTCTGCAGGGCTGATTTACGCTTAGCTTGCTGTTGGCTGAGACTTGGAGATGATCGTTGAGAGCCCAGGAACTCGATATGATCCTCGAAGATGGTTGTCTGGGACCGTTTTGCTTTCGAAGCTGCTTTGGCCGTCGGCGTCGGTATGGCTGGCTTGGCGAAGATGTGGTCTGCGTCTTTTGGCTTCACGGTGAATTGAGATGCTGGATTTTCTTGACCTGGGGTCGGTTCGTTGATCGGCTGGGATGGTTCAGCTTGCGCTTCCTGCGTGTGTACATCAGGCATCGGCTCGTCTTTATCAGCTTTGAGATCTGTTGGTGGAGGTTGAGGTTCGTCCACTGGCTTCAGGTCTTCCTTCTTGTCGTTGGTACCCAAGCGATTGAGGATCTGTTTCATCAGTTCGGGGTTCTCTGCGGCTGCTTCCTTCACTGGAGCCTGGGTAGTCTTCGTACGCTTCATCTTCGCCGCTTTCTCAGGAGCCACCGAATAGTCAACAGGCTCCTCCAGAGCGGCAGTCGCGCGTCTTCTGCTTGGCCGGGGCACATAGCGTTCCTTGGGTAGTCCAATAGCCTTATCATCTGGGTTGAGTGGCTCAGAGCCTGGGTTGTTGGCTTGAGACTTGCGTCTTCGACCTTTAGCAGACTTCGTGACGCTGGTAGATTCTGGCGGCGACTGTGCCGTGGCGGGTGCCGTCGTCATGATCTCTACCATTGGACTTAGGTGGAGCGCTCGAGTTGGAGCTTGAGGAATTGGAGTAGCTCGCGACTCCTCTTCTTTATGCGCATGCTTGCTGTTGTGCTGAGCTGATGCCGTACCTGATGCTGGAGCTTCTTGCGGCTGCTGATTGCTGCGGTCCGGAACAGATTCGCTTTGTTGGGCAGTCGGAATGTCTGCGGTGTCCCCACCCTCCTGCTGATCAACACCTGCATCATCGCCGTTCGTGGCATTCTCCTTATCGGTTGAGTCGCCGCCACCCTCCTGGTTCGTAGCAGGCGTCTGCTGCGAAGCCAACCATCCCAAACTTGAGCTTGGCTTCTCGACCTCCACCTCAACAGCGAGATGCGACGTAGTCAGCCCATCTTTCCTCCTCAAAACTTGATCAAGCTGCCTTTGCTGCGCAGAAGGACTGTCCTCAACAGTACTCCCACTCTCGCGAAACATTACAGCCGGCTCATGGTTGACGAAGTCGTTCCCAATAGTCCGAGATCCAGTCGGTAGCTCAACAGAAGATTGAAAACCGGGGTGCTCCGAGAATCGAGCAGGTTGCGAAGTCTTCATAGCAGCGATGTTTTCGTCCTCTTCGTCTTCGTCGTCGAGAACAGTTCGGTGGCGTTTGCTGCCGTACGTTTGCGTTCGCTTGACACGCTTGACGCTCGTCTCGGGACTACCAGCAGGTTCTGAACCAGCCACGGCGGTGTGCCGACGTTTCCGCGCCTGATGCGTGGACGGCGACGAAGCAGAGCCGCGTGCTGCAGCTGGTGCGGTATTGGTTGCCATGAGTCCCTGGTCCGCAGATAGCATCTGCCTCCGTAGTCGTTCTGTCGAGATGTCAGTCGAAGGATAGTGGCGAACGTCTGTCTAGGCTGCCAATTACCTGTTGAATCAGTACTTCTTGCCTCATTTGTCCCATCGAGACTTTCCATTGCTACCGCCGGAGCCTCAATTCTGTCGTTGACAGCATCGACGAGGATTTCAGCATCGCTCTCCTCATCTGAGTCCGCTATCGCACGAGGCATGGTGCTGTATGCTTCTTCAGCATTAGACGAATTGTCGGTGATGGGGTGCGGTTGCCGAAAGACGCGCCGGGACGCGTAAAGCCTCGGTGCCTTGATGCCTGAAATCGAACGAGGAAGGAGCGAATCATGGCAGAGGCGTAGGTATGAGGCAGGCAGTGGTCGACGATTCGATACCTTCTTCTCCCAACACAGAACACGTCCACACATCCAAGCTGCCACAACTCGGGTTGATATCCGCAACTATGGATCTCACAGTCTACGGTAAGTCCTCCAAGCCAACCCCAACCCCAACCCCAGCCTTTCAACGCTATACTACAATTCCACCACCACCACAGTCAGACTAATAACACAACTAAGTAAGCTGGCCCAATGCCCTCCTCTACATCACCCTCGTCATCCTCGCACTCCTCATCAACGACCTCAAGAACTTCCTCGGCAAGAAGCTCTGCGATCGAATCTGGCCCGAAGACGCCCACAACGCTCCCGAACGCGTCCAGCAACGCATCGTCGAAGCGCTCGAGCGGGCCTATCCACCGTCATCGAAGTTCGACGACACAGCGAATAGGTTGAGCAGCTTGGTTTAGCTGGAGGTATGCCGTTGTCCGTCGGTGTGTGGAATGTTTGTTGACCAGGTCAGCAGGACCAACAACTCTTCGAGACACAGGCTTGCTGCCCGAAAGTCGAGGATAACTAAGTATGGCTCGATCGAGCGGCTGAAAGCCTCGCCGCTGGGCTGAACGCTAGGGCACGATTTGGTGTAGCCTAGTACGGGAGATCAGAGTATGTGAACAAGTAGTTGATACAAGAAACGTCATACCCCTCAGCACGACCACACTCCCACCACACCATCCCGCCTCCCTTCAACCAGATAGCCATCTTTTATCCTCACCCGTTCCACAACGGCGGGCTTCGCGTTATCGTCCTCAGAAAGCGAAGCTCCGGCTCCGCAATCCCAGTGAACGCCCTCCGTTTTGTCGTAGACTTTGACGATGTCTTCACCCGCGGAGGCGACGATTCGTCGTGCGTCAAAGTTCATGCTGGTGATGGGGTTGTCGTAGGCGAAGGCGTCGTGGATGGTGCCGGTGCGGAGGTCCCATATCTATTATTTCACTTTCGTTAGTGGTGGGAGGTGATGTGGTGTGATGAAACTTACCCGTATACTCCGATCCCGACTTCCAGTAACCAGGAACACGTCATCGAACTGCAGCGCCGTGACCGGACCCGTATGTCCCACCAAACTTCGATGCACCATTCCAGACCTCAAATCCCAGAGTCGCACCATCCCGTCTGCTGTACCACACGCAAGCGCAGCGTCGAAGACTTGCAAAGCGCCGATAAAGTCCGATTCATTCGTCGGTGTCCGCCCAGTGGTCGGTCGCCACCAACTTCCCTCGCCGCCGCCGCTGCTGCCATTACTATTGGCGGTCGCGTTGGTGGTGGTGGAGGCTTGCGCTGCCGCCCATAGGACATCGAGGGTTTGCACGCAGCGTCCTTTCTCGAGATCCCATTGCCGTATCGTTTTGTCTGCTGAGCCAGAGACCAGCGTTGAACCGCGAAAGTTTAGTGCTGTGATTTCAGCCACGTGAGCTTGAAGTGTGAAAAGCGGGCAGTCAGCCATGGCATTCGCGTGCGGTTCTGGTATGGCGGCTTGGAAGTCTTCTTCTTCCTTCTCGGTCGCGGGTGTGAAAACGTCGCCTCGTCCTTCTTCCTCGACATCTTCCAGATTAGATTTGCTGGTGATGCTCGAACTCGGGGGTCCTGCTGCGGCTTTAGGGTCGTAGTCTGCTTGATTAAGATCCCACAGCCGTACGCTAGCGTCCATACTTCCGGTAGCAACAATGTTGTCCTCGACCTCCAGGCAGCGCACACTCGAGAGATGCCCTTCCAGCAGCCCCATACATCTGCCAGCATTCAGATCCCAAACTCGCACAGTATCGTCCAGACCAGCCGTAACCATAGTTCCAAACGGCGCATCGAAGTCCAACGCAGTGATGAGATCATTGTGAGCCTGAAACTCCCGTATCCTTGACCCGGGCTCCATATGCTCATGCAACACAGGCATCGACACTCTCCTCGGTAGCCGTTTCCGCTTCGGTCTTGGTGATGGCGCCTCCTTGCCCGCCTTCGGCAGTTTCTGGTATATCGACTCAGACATGAATTCTCCAGCCTCCTCGCCTTCCTCCGCCACTTCCTTCTCCTCCGTAACATCCTCCATGACATCCATCGTCCCAGTCCTCGCAGCCAACGCGGCCTCATCCTCCATCTCCTCCTGCGCCACCGCGACACTCTCCGCTACTTCGGCGAGCTCATTCTCCATCTCGTGCTCCTCTTGCTCCAGATCTGCCAGCCGCTCTAATATAACCTTCCGCATCGTGTTTAGGTTGGAGATTTTATCGTCAATCTCCTTGATCTCACTCGCGCACATCGTCTTCCGCACCCCCATCATCTCAAGCTTATGCTCCAGCCGATCGCGCTCGCGCTTCATTCCCACCAACTTCGGCGGCCCTTGCTCCTCCTCAAGTAATTTCTGCCCTTTGCTGCCATGTTTCCGGCGGCGTTTCTTCTCCGCAATGTCGTCGTCCGGTAGACTCGCCTTAAACCCATCCAACAAACTAAACGGACTCCGACTCACCGGCACATTCCTCAATAACTCATCCGGTAGAAATGTCAATGCTCGCTGCTCGATCTCGGTGGTGTTGAAGTTCGAGCGAATCAGTTCTCGCGGGTTGGCCTTGGCGAAGGAGAAAACGGAGCGCTGGATCATGGGTTGCCGCATCGAGCGATGGACGCTGCTGATTGCGGTGCGGTAGTGTTCGTCATTATTGCTGTGGGGGAGGTTGGCGGAGATGAGTTGGGAGGCGGTGGCTTGGACGGTGCGGCCGAAGGCTTCGATTTGGCGGGTCTATACCAATCGTTAGAAGGGGTTGGGGGGAGTATTGGGAAGGGAGATGTACGGGAAGAATTGAGTCGTTGTCGTCATTGGAGTATGCGAGATGTTGTGGTTGTCGGTTCGTCCGTTGGGGGGAGGTGCTCCGGCCTCGATGGTCCGCCATTGCGTTGGTGTGCGGTGTGGTCGTGCTATCGTGGCATGTTTGCGGTATGCATCGTTGACAGGCGTGAATAGCAGGATAGTCAGTGTTGGTTCAACTACTCACGAGTTGATGTCGCGTGCATCACCGCGGAGGTCAGGTTGGCTTGTCCCGAGTCCAAGGACAAGCTCATCCAGTTAGAAGTGATGTAATCCTAATCAATATTCATGTTAATGTTAATCAAATATAGAGACTGCTCACCATTGACCTCACTTCACTAAAATGACCCCCCCCCGGCTCCCCTCCTCCACCTCTTATTTCTCACCACCGCCCTCGCAACACGTCCTCCTACCATGGATCTAGCAATCGACCTCTCCAACCCGGCCAAAGCCCTCTCCCTCCCACACATCCGCTACCAACTCATCCGCCTCGAAGACACCGTCCTCTACCACCTAATCGAACGCGCCCAATTCCCCCTCAACAGCCCCATCTACACCCCTGGCGCACTTCAGATCCCTAACAGCACCCTCTCCTTCTCCGACTGGGTCCTGCGCGAACAGGAAAAACTGCAATCCCAAATTCGCCGGTTCCAAAGCCCAGATGAATATCCTTTCTTCCCGGATGCGATGCAGCCAC
Organism: Extremus antarcticus; assembly: GCA_033117895.1. NCBI lineage: Eukaryota > Fungi > Ascomycota > Dothideomycetes > Mycosphaerellales > Extremaceae > Extremus > Extremus antarcticus. The sequence continues at coordinate 94,467 of JAWDJX010000023.1, forward strand.
TCATCTTACCACCCCTGGAGTATCCCAAGATATTGTGGGAGAACGACGTAAACGTAAACGAGGCGCTGAAGCGAAGATATGTGCAGGATATCCTTCCGCAGTGCGCTGCGAAACCTCAGCGGGCGGAGAAAGCAGCGGTGGAAGAGGCGCAGGAGAACTACGGCTCCGCAGCCACCGCAGACGTGAATTGTCTGCAATCCCTCTCCCGCCGCGTGCATTTCGGAAAGTTTGTCGCGGAGTCGAAGTTCCAGTCTTCGCCAGAGACGTTCGTACCTCTGATCAAAGCCGGGGATACACAGGGGATTGATGCGGCGATTACGGACGCGAAGGTGGAGAAGAAGGTGCTGGAGCGGCTACGGCTGAAGGCGGAGATGTATGGGACGGATCCGGGCATGGATGCGGAGGCACCGCGGAAGGTGAATGTGGATGGTGTGGTCGCCATGTACAAGGATCATGTTATCCCGTTGACTAAGGTTGTGGAGGTCGATTACCTGATGCAGAGGTTGAAGGGGAGCGAATGGGAGTAAAGGCAGGTAGGTTCGGAAGCGTTGTTGAATGCTTGAATTGAGTGGAGGTCATGGTGTGCATTGGAGCGTCTTTGACCAGCAAAGCGCTGCAAAATTAAGCTTTACCGACGAGGTAGCGAAGCCATGCGAAACTGCTGAGTGTTGTTGAATACGGTGGAACCAAAGACGCACTCCCACGGGGGCTGGACGTGAACCGCTAAAAAGCATCGAGAAAACCTGGTCGTTCCCTCGTTATCACAAAAGCGACATCACACCCCTTCTCGATCTGGTACCTCACCTCGCCTCATTACACTTCACCATACGCCCAGACGCTGCTCGAACCCTCAACCGCCACCTAACAGAAGCAAAACGGAGCAAAAGGATAAACCTGACGCTTTCGCGCTACGGTTTGAACAAACTCCTCCCAAACTATTACGTTTGTTGGCGCAGCATATCCAGTTGCCAATTGGACCCGCAATCTCAGCAGCCACGCTGATTGGGAGTATGATATTGTTTGCACAATATATCGCTTTGAAGGGTGCCGCCGAGGTTCTGCCGCCACGACATCGACATCACATCATGTCAGGGACTGGGAAACATGAGACAGATCTCACAGAGAATTTGGAGGTACTGCCTTGGAGAGACGAGTTGGCAATCTTCACTGCAGGCTTCTGCTGCGTCAGACTTGGATCTGGGTATACGGGATTACAGCTTAGACTTTAGAGATAGAGACTACATGGTACATGAGAACACCAAGCTCTTGACTTCGCTCGTCATCTATCCGCCCAGCTCAGTGGAAATTACCTTCAAGTAACACTGCTGGTGCACACAATTCGGAAAAGTCAAGCAGAACTGGGGATCGCGCGAAACAACATCCATGGCACCCAGTGTTCTGTGAACGACTGAATTACAATCCACTGGCGGTACTCCATACTTCTTCTCGAAAAGCTGCGACGAGCGCAGTGCCGACACGAGCTTGGCTCCCGTCCAGACAGCGGCTGGATTCAAGTTGCAGCGCTCTTGCGAACACCGCCGTGCTCTTGGACCTTGGGTAGAGTCAGGAAGCCATGAACATCCTCCGCCTTTGTCTGTGATCGAGCTGTGATAGCGCGACCACAAAGATTGTTTGGAGCAGCAATGGTCTGTTCCGAGTGGCCAAGACTTCTGCGGCTGGGATGTAGAAGACTCTGCAAGCCACTCTGGTATTGCTGGCTCGCTTGCCCGGCGCACTTGGCTCCTTGGTGTGCGGACTAGGTTGTCTGACAAGAGCGACACTATCCCCGCATCGTCCTGGGAGTCGAGGAACAGGTCATAGTCAACTTGTGACTGCTTAGCATCGTCGCTCGATACTTTAGCCGGCCTTACACTAGCAGCTCTGATGGTGAGATCTCGGTCGTAGCTCCACCTTCGACCATCTTCGTCGTCAATGTCTTCGGGTTTCCAACATATGGTCTCTACCAATGGATCAATGCTTGGCCAGCTTCCTCGAAGCCGATCTCATCGGTAGATGGGGATCTTCACAGCATCTTGCAGAACCTCAATACACCAGTCGGCAGGCGTGGGTCCGTACTCCAGGCTGGCGAAAGGCTGAGTCGCCCGTGCCGCTTCACTCGTGTTGCGTAGCCAATAGTTCCTCCAAACAGAAGCTTCCCGCCGTCCATATCCAACAAGGTCGACATGTGCTGCAAATAATCGAGATAGCCAATATCGCAGGATACCCCAATACTCGGACTCAAGATACGCCGCGTGGAGATAGCAGCTCTCAATGATCTTAAATAAAGGAGTCCGCCCTTGACTGTCGCGGCTACAGAGGTCTGCGTCAGCAGCGACAAGTTGTTCCAGGAGATATCCCCATTGGTCACGTTCCGTGATCTCGGTTCCCCAGCCATACTAGATTCGTTCTGCGACAAAGTGTACCGCCGAGCGTCCGGTCTGATGCTCTCGCAGGCTCACTAGTGATGAGCAGTTGTCGTTAATTGGACACACTGCAAGTAGAAGTGCTGGTGTGATCCCGTCAACGTATCCCACTACAAGATTGAAAAGCTGAGACGCCGACCAGGTCGATAGCGGCCACACCGCGACACGATTGAGTACTGCAAGCACCTGTACATCGATGGGTTGTGGCTCACACCAGGAGCCAGTGGGAAGAAACGGACCGCGACAATCTTCTTGGTCTTCCTGGCAACCATGTTTGAAGAAGAGTGTCGAGGCAAAAGCGTGGCCATCCGAAGTTTTGGAAGCTAGGTCCGTCATTGCATCACTGATGACTTTTTGCTGACCCGCGAGCCCTTGGTCGATCAGAAAGTTGCGCGTTTCGTGACTGGCAGCCTGTGCAGCCAACTAACTTGCAACCAGATCCGTGCTATATGACACTCCATGATAGATATACCTTTAGCGTCGTGTCTGTACCGTAAACGTCGAACGGCGAAGCCAACGCGGCTAAGAACATCTTCCGAACGAGTACCATATCTCCAAGCATGAAATATCGCCTCGCTGGTGAGTCAGATGGTAGTTGATTCCATGTCTGGATGTGGATGTCCCACCCGCCTTGCGAGCGGCACGCGGAGACTTGCCATACCCTGCTGGAGAACCAGCAGGGTATTCGAAAGCTGCGCGCTGTGGTCCGGCGTCGTGCTGGATCATTGGGTTGGCCGGTAGGTCGGGATTGTGCAGAGTCATCGTATTCGTTTAATTCAATAACTGTGTCGTTCGTCGTCGTCGGTTTTTGGCAGCTTGGACGCCGGAGGGATAGCCTTCCGCTGATCTCGAAGGACAGCAAGCTCTGACCGAATTTGCGCAAGCTCTTCGCTTTGCCGGAGCTGCCACAACAAGTACTGCGTGCTTATGTCTTGCGTTGCTCCCATAATGCGGACCTGCGTCTGAAACGCAAGAATCTGGAAGGCGAGCATTAGTGAATTCTTCGATCTTTCCAAGTCGGTCGACAACTGCTTAACATCCCGGTATCTAATCGCCGCATGTATCTGTCCAGCTCGGTAGTACTTGGGCATAATATTCCGCAGCTGTTCTGTGGTGTTCCAAATTTCGACGGTGTATGCCGCACAACGAGCAATGCATTCCGCGAGGGTCGTGGCATCTTGTGAGCCGTAATCAACACGTGCAGCATCGATCTACACGAGTAATGCTGCGAATGTCTTGAGCTCTTCAGCTGTTCGGCGTAGTGACTTTGGCACCTGTTTTACCTCGTCACAGAAGTTAACCAGCTTAACGACGCAGCTGGTTAGCTGCGCTGCGCTGCGAGCGTGACGAGACCGGCGCCGCTCGCAACGGCTTCAAAGACGCCAGCCATGATCCGGAAGCGATAAGGAGAGCGGCAGTAAAGTATGCCTGGTGTTGTGTAGTGGGCCTGGCGTGGGTGTCTCGCTGCGCTTCGCCACTGGAAAAGCAATATATGGTCGTCGTTAGTCGTATGTAGCTGTAGTGCCACTTCTCCGTAGACTATACCCAACGGTTCATACATTGTGTAGGACTGGTAAGATGGGACTGGTCGATATCAGAGAAGTGTTACGCCGAAAGGATCATATACACCAGTTTTGAATGCCGCGTGGAACATTGCCTTGCGGACGCCTTGCTGACTAAAAGTGCTGGAGGTTGAAGTAGGTATACGGCCACTTTTTAAGTGGTCAATAAAGATCTCTCCACCTTTTCGAGACCTCCCTTCGCTTCGAAGGTTCTGTCCAGAACTGCTTCGACCATACCGGTACATTGTCTACCTTGGACTCCTCCAGACTCGGGAGGCGAGGCATTGAGATGATTACCGTAGCATGGACAGTCGAGACAGTCCAGATGTTGGAAGCAAGTGAGGCGGACGTTGAAGGCAATTGGAACTAGCGCAGCCACACGGGACGGCAGCCGCGCTCCGCTAGCCTACCGATCTGCGTCAAACCAACCTCGATTCATCCAACCTCGATGCACTCGGAGCTCCCCTCCACACGCCGGAAACGAGCACATCACAACTGCCTCCCGCTTCCAGACGCTGCCTCGGAATGCATCTCTACGAGGCCATACGGTGCATATGCCGCTGCCATGTCCACTCAATACAACACTATTCAGGGACTGTACGATGAGCTCCGCAAAACTACCATAGCCATCATAGAGCGAGTCAACGTCCGGTCCATATCAAATGTCGAGGGTGCCGCCGTCCTAGATCTAGCCTGCGGATCAGGCTTTTACTCCTACTCTTTCCTAAGATGGGGCGCCAGCAAAGTCGTAGGCGTGCACATCAGCCATGCAATGCTGGAAGAGGCGCGCAGGAACAGCGACGAAGCGAACATCAACTTCATCGAGGCGGATTGCTCTGAAGCTACCGCGTACTCAGGCGGACCGTTTGACATCGTTTTCGCAGCATGGCTGTTGAACTACGCATCCAGCAAGTCGGAGATGGTCGACATGTATCGCAATGTTCTCCTAAACCTCAAGCCCGGTGGCAAATTCATCGCTGTGACTCCGCCGCCTGCGCAGGACCCTGCATCGCTTGTCGAACTTGAGTGCAGACTCCGTCCGCTTCCTACGGCTTCGGGCGGGCTATATACCACTGTCACTGGTCAAGTGGATGATGGTGTGGCGATTCATCTACACAAAGATACAGCGGTAGGAGACTTGGACTTTGACTGCTTCCATCTGCGGAAGGATGTTTGGGAAGCTGCAGCAAAGGAAGCGGGCTTTGGCGGTGAGATCGAATGGGACGTGACTGATATCCCGAGCGACTTCATGGAAGATCCTGGCAGGTATGGAGAGAATGCTAGTGGCGATGCGAGCGCAGAGGAACTTGCTACATACAAGGAAGTGCCTCATTACGGGCTGCTTCGTATCACCAAATGAAAACACTCTAGATTGCTGTCCAACACAGGTGACGTTTCGCAGTTGTACTCATCTTATCATCGCTTGAGTTTCTGCAGCTCCAGGTATCGCAGCGGCGGGTATACCAGATCGGCGAATGCAATAGACAGCCATCCACCCACATCACCCCCGAAGCCGCCAATCTCGAGTGCCAGAGGACCGGCGTAATACACCTGCGCCATGCCCACTATCGCTCCGGCCCAGCCCACAAGCCACGCGAGCATCGCCGCAGCACCGAGCGGTAGCTTCTTCTTGTCCTCCCATATCGTCCAGTCGTACGTCTTACCTCTCCAAATGTGGAACTACACATCTTCCTCCAACACAATTGCAAGATACGGACAGACCCAACACGCCATCATAGGCAAGAAGTTCCCAAAGATGACGGAAAGTTTGTTCCTGCCCGCAACCGCACACGCGAGCTCGACGAACATGACCAAAATACTCCAGCTGTGGATCACATGGATGTGTTAGCCCACGTTTTGCGAGTATAGGCCACCGATAGTGGGATTTAGGAAGATGGACTTACATCCATCGTGGGACCATCTTCGGAAATCGTCCCAGAGTCTGTACGCTCAAAGCGGCGACGTAGGTAGTGGGCGCAATATTGTTGATAGAGCCAAGGGCAAAGATGACCAGACAGAAGTCACCGAATCCTCCGAGTCCCTCTAAGCTCGCTTTGAGCAGCATGCCAGAAGAAATGCTGTAGGCTTCCGTCCAGGCTGAGTTCGTAGCTATGCCAGTTGCGATGCCGATGCCAACCAGATCAGCGAATGTAATGGATGCCCAATTGCCCGCCCAGGTTGCAAGGAAGGTGAGGGGTCTGCTGGTGGTGGTCGCATAACATACCTAGATTGAGGTTCAGCAAATTTCCCATATCTCGGATGGCTCAAGTGCACGTACATAGAAATCGGCGCTGACCGCAGCGAGACCAATGATGGCGGAGAACATGAGAGCAAAGAAGGAGCAGCGGTTCGCCGTGATCGTCGCTGCGTCGCCAGTTGACATGAGCGATGTATTCCAGTCACGACCAGAAGACCCGATCAAGGCAAGAATTGCGAAGAGCTGCGGAAACGCAGCGTACCTCTCATAAACGTGAAGGACGGCGATGCCGAACGTTGCCAGTCCGCCGATGCACAGGGCAGCAACAACGCAGCCCACTGCTATGCTCAAGCCGGACCCATCGACTGCCGAGATCACTACACGAGCAGAGTGGCATTCTGTCAGCACACTGTCCGCACATGCGTGAATAATGCGCCCGCCATACTCAAACTGACCCGCTACCACAGCACCTACCACGCCCCATCCGATCTGCATAAGGACATGGAGTAGACATGCAAGCTTGGCCGGCCAGTAACCCATGAAATACCGTGCTAGAATCATGGATCGATGCCCGGATCGTGGACCGAACGTTGCCATGTATGCAGGACCACAGCAGCCCAACGCATTCGCGAATATTGTAATGCAGACACAATCAATCCGTCCGAGCTGGAAGACTTGTGGCCCGAGGAAGCCTATAACAAGGTTGACGGCGCTGAGAGATATGCCAGACCACATGGCAAACATCTGCACGTAGCCTGCTGCCCCGCCTGCATGCTTCTCTTCTGGTAGCACACGAGATATGCCTCTGGCCTCGAGGCCAGCCAGGCTCTCGATTTTTCTATTCCATGCCGCAAGCCGACTCCCAACGCCCACTCTTGCGGTTTGAACAGCATTTGGGATGCCTTCCTCTTGTCCTTTGATGTCCGGACGCAAAGTCTGCTCGACCTCAAGCGGCACACAACTGGCCAACGTTTCATTTTTTTTTAGGTCTCTGGCTGCTTCTCTACATCGAGAATAGGTTGAGCACGAGTGCCGGGGTGGTTGAGAAGGTTCATGGTTGTATGAGGCAAAGTAGAAAGGTAGAGCAAGAGACTATACTTACCTTCCTCCCCAAGTATCGTTATCTGATATCGGCAGCATTCCCATCTGCATGCACGAAGATAGCATGCTGCAGGAGGCGGGGCACGTAGGACAAGTAGTATGCCATCCTTTTGCTGTAGCACGCATGCGAGCAACTCGCATCATGCATGGCTGGCTGTTGGCAAATATATGGAGCAGCGCTAAAGATGAGCGCTAGGAGAACGACCGAGCGTCAGGAAGTGCCAAGCGTCGAAGTCGCGCTCATCGATTCACGACTCACGACACCTAACATCCTGTCATTGGTACCAGTGGAATCGAGACATCAGGCGCGCGAACGCCAGTCTCGCGTCAAAGAAGTAGAAGGAGCTGAATAATGCGACGCTGAGCGAGGAAGACAGCATACTCCCTGGTTTTGATGGGCGTCTTCTCACGGCAGAAACTGGAGGACGGTGGTGATATAGATGCTCTGAAGGGCAAGGTAGGTGATCCCAAACCTGCAAAGGGGGAGGAATCGAGCCGTGCTGGAGAATAAGTATGGACGCGCTTCTACCCTCGACACTCATTCCCTGACGTCAAGTGCGAGACAGACGAAAAGGTCGACGTTCCCGAAGGTACGATCCACGATCTGAAGGAGCAGGAGAGACGAAACGCCGATCGGTGCAACGGAGTTGTCAACTTGAAGGAATGGCATCGGCCAGCAACGTCTCGTGCCACAGCAGTTGAGTCGCGTGCTATTACTCGATAGGACCGGATGTAAGGGTACCCTCGATATAGCTACTACTGATCATGCCAGGCGGCGAGAGCTCGGAATGAGGAGGTGACGGGGGACGGCTTGACGCCGGAAGCGCAGCATATTAGATCGTATCCACCTCATTTATGGACATGATCAGCATCCAGGACGGCATACCGGCAGCAAGAGCTCAGCTCGATCCGGCACCCAGGGTGCGATGGCGATCATACTGGGCCCGGATGTAGCACCATGCAGCTGAGCTTATGACTGCACCGCAATACACTCATATACTGGAAGTTGCGGTTGGACTTCCCAAGCCCAGACTGTAAGTTTTCCCCAACCAATCTGAATTTACATCTTTGGTACGGAAAGACGCAGCTGGAGCATCAGGTATCATTCCTTTGCGCACAATGTGCCTAAGGTAAGTGCAAGCCTATGTACTATTTCCGACCTTTGTGTCTTCCTGGCGAGCTGGTGAGCTCGTCGAGCTTCTCTTTCAACAAGGAGTTATGCGGGCATCCCTGTTCAGTGCGGAGTGCATGCATTGTGTGAACATGCGGAGTGCATATATGTATTCAGTCAATATATGAAAGCCTTCGGGTCTACGGAGCAGCAACGACCATATAACACTAAAAAAGAAACACTTATGATCTTTCTAGACCAAGATTCCCTCTTTTCTAGTATCAGTTTCCAAGAACTCCAAGCACAATGACGGACACCCAGGATGAATCGATGCTCGGTGACCAAGTGAAGGAGGTGCAAACCACTATAACCAACCCGAAGTTGCGAACGAAGCTGAGCGAATATGGTCGACGAGAGCGTACCGATGGTCCATACGTCAGTCCCCGACTTCCATCATCGCCCTGAGACAGGTCACGCACAAGTGACCTTAGTCTCAAACGTTTGCTATGTATATGCTAAGACTTGGGTAGAGAGACAACTTGGAGTGCGATGCCCTGGTCGTCGGGGGCGGCTTTGCCGGCGTGTTCATGTTCTGGTCCTTGAAGAAAGAAGGTCTCGACGTGGTCATGTACGAGGCTGGGACTGATCTTGGCGGCACATGGAGGTGGAACTGCTATCGTAAGTCCGTTGCTAAAGATGATCTGTCACACATGCCGACGATGAGCAGCTGGTGCTATGGTCGACTCAGAGGTACCAGAGTATCAACTCTCCATCCCAGAGGTCATCGCAGCGTAAGTACCGACCGTCCCATCAGGCCTGCAGTGATGTGAACAAAAGCTGAGAAGTCCTAGCCACAACTGGCCGAACAACTACCCCAACTATCACGACTTGCGCGACTACTTCGACACCTGCGACAGGGTGCTGAACATCAAAGAGCACACTGCTTTCGAAAGCGTTGTCACAGAGGCTCAGTTCAATACGGATGAGGCACGCTGGCACGTCAAGACCGCCGACGGCAGAAACGCCAAAGCCAAATATCTTGTTGTTTGTGCCGGCTTCGCTGCTAAGAGGTACGTTCCCGACTGGGCGGGAGTGGACGACTTCAAAGGAGTCATCCATCACTCGTCTTTCTGGCCCGACGATGAGATCGATGTCAAAGGCAAGAAATGTGCGATCATTGGCACAGGGGCGACAGGTAAGAAAGTATTGATTATCAAACATCCAACTAAGGCACTCGCTGATCCGCAACCCCTAGGTGTCCAAGTCACCCAAGCTTGGGGCCCGCAAGCCGGCGAACTCAAGGTGTACCAACGCACCCCCAACTTGACGGTTCCAATGCGCCAGCGGGATCTCACTGTTGAAGAACAAGAGATCGCCAAGAAATGGTATCCCGAGCTGCTTCGGCTGCGCGAGCACTGCTTTGGCGGATTCTTGTATACGTTCTCCGAGAAGAACACCTTCGACGATACACCCGAGGAGCGTGAAGCATTCTATGAGAAACTGTGGCAAGATGGAGGCTTCCGCTACTGGCTGGGCAACGTAAGTTCAACCCGATCGCTGAGACACTCCGTTGAACGCATACTGATCATTCCAGTATCGGGACTACCTCTTCAACAAAGAAGCAAACCAGGAAGCCTACAACTTCTGGGCCAAGAAGCAACGCGCCCGCATCGACGGTGACAGAAACAAGGACATCCTCGCACCACTCCAGATGCCGCATTACTGGGGCATCAAGCGGCCTTGCCTCGAATACGCCTATCTCGAACAGTTCAACCGACCCAACGTCGACATCGTCGATATCAAGAACAACGCTATCATCGGCTTCGACGAGACTGGCATCAAGTTCGAGGATGGGACACATGAGGACTTTGATGTCATTTGTATTGCTACTGGGTTTGATGTAGTTACTGGTAAGCTTCACCCACTACTCTCGTTGCCGATACAGTTGCTAACCCAGATTACAGGCGGTATGACAGCAATGGGCCTCAAAGACATCTACGGCAACACGCTCGACGACCAGTGGAAGAAAGCAGCATACACCTACCTCGGTGTCACCGTCGCAGACTACCCCAACATGTTCCGTAAGCACCGCCTCCCACCTCCCCACCCACAAACCCCGTCTAACCTTCCCAGATCTCTACGGCCCCCAAGGCCCAACCCTGCTCTCCAACGGCCCAACCACAATCGAAGTCCAAGGCCGCTGGATCACCGACGTGATCAAGTCCTGCGAGCGGCAAGGTATCAACTACATCAACGCCACGCAGGATGCGCAGGCGGAGTGGAAGAAGAAGATCAACCATCTGAGCGATATCTCCTTGTTCCCGACTGTGAAGAGTACGTATATGGGCGGCAGCAAGCCCGACAAGGCGTTTGAGCAGACGAACTATGCTGGGGGGTTGCATAATTATGGGGAGGATATTAGGGCTGTGTTGCCGAAGTTTGATGGGTTTCATGTTGTTAGTGGTAGTGTTGAGGCTGCGGCATGATGGGGGATGGTGCGGTGTGGTCAGCATCAGCTCAACAAGCTATATTGATGTACATGGTCTGTTTGTACAGCTCTATCTCTACCGCTTAACGCGAATCGGCTATGTCAAATCATGGTCTCGATGCGACGTCCGTGCCTACCTCCTTCACCTCAACGTCAAGGTGTGTATGCAAGTGCTTCGGCGGCATGCCAGTCGGGACATCGCTGTTGCTCTTATAGCTTTGAGATGGCGCGGACTGACTCTCATCTGCAGCAGCCGGAGTCTCGTCGTGTTGAGGAGTAGGCGATGCTTCCTGCGTCTCCATTGGCCTTGGAGTAGCTTCACCATCAGCACCAGCAGCATCGGCCTCGAGCTCCGCCTCAGGCGTAGCCAAGGCCTCAAGGTTCATGGAATCCTGCTCCGGACTCGTCGCAGACTCCTCATCAGCGAGCTCAACCGTTTGCTCGATGCCAGCTTCATCACGCACGACATCGCCCACAGACTTGAGTCCAGGCCTTTCAAGATCGAAGAGCTCGTCGTTTACCGCGACTTCTCGAGCAGCGTCCGCGCCTTCGGTGGCGGCGGCAGCTAAGGTAGGTTTGATATCAGACGCTTGCATCGCAGGAGACTCTCCGCTGTTAGCTTTCGTTTCCTGCTGTCTCCACTGCGCCAAACTGGCCACAGCCGATTGACCTGCGCCATCAGAAGTTGCTGGAGCCTCGCCTTCCTCACCAGCAACAATATCCACCTGCGCCGGATCCTCAAACGCAAGCTCCTCCTCACCACCAAAGCGATCACCACCAAACGTCATCGGAGTCTGCTTATCGAGCTCCTCGGCGCTGAGCGCAGCTCCACCGGATCCAACATCTCGCTCACGTCCAAGCGCAAACTCCTCGCGAATGGGAAAAGGGCTTTTCACATCCACCACAGCATCGTCAATCTCTCCACCCTCCTCCGCATCATCGTAAGTAACGTCCATATCAGCCAACAGCTCCTTCTCCCGCTTCGCAGCCAACATCTTCCTCGTCGCCTCGCTGAAGGAGAATTTACCAAGCACCAGCTCGATCTTCTCCTCCACCAACCCCTTCACGTGAAACGCTAGACTCCTTGACGTGAAGATCCCCGCGAAGCGATATGACAGCCAGAGATAACTGACGATACCTTTATGCAACTGCTCCAGCGCCCGCAGATACTCACGACTAGCGCTCACCTCTGCATCAAGAATTTCAAGCGGCAGCTCCGCGATTTCGACAAGGTCGCCACCAGTTTGTTCAGCTATACAGCGGGCATAGCGAGGCATCAGCGCGCGCCAGAGTTCCATGTCTGTTTTGCCGGCGGGAGAGCTGGTGATGATGTTTCGGTCGACGACAGTGAGGCCTTTGACGGGCTCGATGAGATCGGCGACCCAGACTTGGTCTTTCAGGCCGCAGAGGTGGAAGCGGGAGTGCATTTGGCTGAGTTCGTGGAGGCGGGTGAGGATGTAGGAGAAGGGGGTGGAGGGTGGGAAGTAAGAAGAAAAGCGTTCCAACACGGAAGCTGGGGGAAAGAGGCCAGCCGATGTGATCGGTTCGGGGTCGGAGGTCATGGCGTTGCGGATGAAGGGGAAGTCGAAGTCTTCGAGGGTGGTGACTAGACCGTTTAGAGGATCGGTGTCGAGGTCAGATGCTAGGGCTGGAGGTGGAGCTGTTTCCAAGGGTGGTTCAGGCTCGCCCTTTGCGGCCGCCAGATCCTCTTGCTCAGGTGACTTTTGGCCTTCTTCGTTCTTGAAACTGGCGATTCGATATCGTCCCGCACGACCGGCGATCTGCTTGACGTCGGCAACACCAAGTGGTCTTCGCGAAGTCCCATCGAATTTCGAGGCTTGCTCGAAAATAATGCGCTTGATCGCCAAATTCAGGCCCATGCCCACTGCGTCGCTAGCGACGAGATAATCGTAGTCGTTGTCCGGGTCATTGAATAGTCTAGCCTGCTGGGCGCGAGTCTCCGGTGGCAACGAGCCATACACCGTTGCCACCTTCTTCCCAGTCGTACGCTCAATCTGTCGACGCAGAGCGTGTATGCCCATCACGGAGAACGAGACGATACAGTCGCCCTTTCTCAGATCACTCAGACGACCCTTCAAGCTCGTCTCAGCAACCTCGAGTGGGCTCAAACGCTCATAGTGGTGTATAATCAGCTTTTCGCCCAAGCTCGCGCAGATCTCGCGTATCAAAGGTACCGTCCGCTCTTCGCCACACAGATGCACTTCCTTTGCCTTCACACCCATGAGCGCCGCCGTCCACGCCCATCCTCTCTCCGCAGACCCTATCATCTGTATCTCGTCAACGACCGCGACGTCCATGGTCCGATTCAAATTCAACATCTCCACCGTACAAGCGACGAGTCTATTCTCCGCACCCTGCTCTTGACTCGCCAATCGCCTCTCCTCCCCAGTGATCAGACAGCACGCCTTGCCTTTGGCATTCAATCGGGTGTACACTTCATGCGCTAGTAACCTCAGTGGTCCTGCATATGCACCCGTCTCGGCCTGTTCGAGTCGTTGTAGGGCATGGTACGTCTTCCCACTGTTCGTCGGTCCCACATGCAAATGGATCGTGCGGTGCATTACTCTCGTAGCTGGAAACCACTCGCTCGGATATCTCAGATCGGCCAATGCTTGCTGGTTGCTAATATCCGCCGCGGTGAACCTCGCCCCCGTGAGGTAAGAATAAAACGCATATCGTATCCGATCATCCAACCCGCTCTGCCCCCTAGTCTTGAACGCCTCCTGCAGCCCCTTCATGACCTCCGCCCTCTTCGAGTCATTGCCGCCAAAAGGAATCCCTAACACATCCGGTACCAAAGGCGCCTCAAACCGTTTCCAGATCTTCTCGAAACTCTCCGCCCTCTGCCCCTTCGCCTCTGCCTTCTTCCGCAGCTGCTCGAGCAGCGGAACATCCTTCAACTCCTCCTTGGCGACCTGCAGCCGGTTCCGGAGCACGTGATCGAAGGTGTTGAGATTCTTCAGTACATCATCTGCTCCGTTGCGTCCAATCGTCCTGCGGACCTTGCTCTCCTGGCCTTTCTTCCCAAAAACACCGAGCGATCTCTGCGACGATTTGCCATCCTTGGAGTCCCGCGATGGGTTAAAGCGAATTGGGCCATCGGTGTCGGCGCGGCCTTTGAACCGGCGCGTTTGGGGATTGAAGGTATATTCGGCTTTCGAGCGAGTGTTGCTGGTGAAAGTGCGTTGGATGGGTCGATTGAGGCGGCGGGAACGTAGTGTCGATTGTTGTACGCGGAAGGCGCAATGGATGCATCTGCCCGTGAAGGGGTTGGCAGTCTGCATTACACCTTCTTCCCGATCACATTGAGATCGTGTAAGGTAGGGAGAAGATGAAGTTGTCCCAAAATATATCCATTGATGATGCAGGGATCAGATCGCGTGGCGCGGAGCTTCGCATCGTGGCGCACGAGCCTGAAGACCATCCCACTTCAAGATACCATAATCTACTCCAACCCTTCCATACTGGACTTGTCAGGTGCTTGTTGTGACTGTTGTGTGTCTGCGTTGTAGCGAGTGTGATACATGAACGCCACCACCCGCAATTTTGCGCACGATTGCTTGCAACAATACCGTATGCACGCCCATCGGCCTTGCCCACGATGAGTGTTTCCCTCATAGACGCCCAGCGCGCGGGTATGATAGAGTCGAGACCATGGTGTAGAGTAGTGCTGATTGCTCGCCAGTCATCCTCGGCCAGATCCACCATATCACGCAGCAGGATGTATGCTCATACGAACCCCGTTATCCTCACAACCAACACTAACGATATACGCAGTGGAAAGTGTTGATTGTCGACCCGGACAGCAGGAAGCTCCTCGACAATGTCATAGACGAGGACGCCCTGCTCAACGAGAACATCACAAGTACGGATTCCCATACCTCTCATACGTGGACCAACCCTGACTTACTCCAGACATCGAACAGATCCTCGACCGCCGACCCAACAACCGCGATGTCGACGCCCTCTACTTCCTCACCCCGCAGCCACACATCGTGGACTGTGTCATGGCCGACTTCCAGAAGCGGAAGTACAAGAAGGCACATCTGGTTTGGACATCATGTAGGAACCAGCCAGCGGAAACGGCAGTGCCCTGCCTTTACTGACGGAGGTGAACAGTACTACACCCTGCCCTCCGAGACCGAATAGATAAGAGTCAAACAGCGCGAGAGCAAATCGCTCAGTTCACAGTACTCAACACCGAGTACTTCCCACGCGAGTCACACCTCGTGACCTTCCGTGACCCATGGAGCTTTCCCATACTATTCCACCCGGCGTGTAACCATTTGGTTAGGCAGCATATGGAGGACATCGCCCAGAAGGTACACTGCTTTAGAAGTCTGTCAACGGCTCCAGCTCACAAGTCTTGCAGATAGTAGGGGTCTGCGTAGCCCTTGGAGAGTACCCAACTATCCGCTACTACCGACCCCGAACACCAACCCACGAAGCCAGCATCCTCTGTTCGCACCTCGCACGCTTTGTCCAGGATGAGCTCGACCTGTACGCCAAATTTCACAACGACTTCCCGCCACCTACAACCCGACCCCGAGGCACATTGTACATCCTCGACCGCAGTGTCGATCTCATGAGTCCACTCATCCACGAGTTTAGCTACCAAGCCATGGCCCACGACCTCTTACCCATACAAGAAAGTGATAAGATCACGTACCGAGTCACCATCAACGAAGGCCAACATGACCAAGAAGTCAAGGATATTGCCATCTCAGAGAAGGATAAAATCTGGCTGGACAATCGACACAGGCATATGAAGGACGTGATCGAGAAGCTAATGGCGGACTTTCAAAGATTCATCAAGGACAATCCGAACTTCACTAATAAGGCTGGTGACGAGGGAGGAAATAGTTTGAACGCCATCAAGGATATGTTAGCTGGTTTACCGCAGTTTCAGGAGATGAAGGAAGCGTATGCGTTGCATTTGGGTATGGCGCAGGAGTGTATGAATCGGTTTCAGGGGTGGAAGCTGGGAGAGCTGAGCTCGGTGGAGCAAGTACGTCCACAGCAATCTTAGGTGGATTGTGAGATACTGAAGACTGACCGAAGTACAGACATGCGCAACTGGCCTCGATGAAGATTACAAGAAGCCCAAAGGTCTGGCAGATCAGATCATACGAATGCTGGACGAAGACGACGTAACGCCACCCGACCGCTTACGCCTACTTCTCCTTTTCGTCCTTTACAATGACGGCCTACTCCCAGCCGACGTCTCCAAACTCCTCTCCCACGCCCAACTACCACAGCAAGACTCGCAAATCGTCTCGAACCTCGAACTCCTCGGCGCACGCACATCTCGTACCCTGAAGGACCCCCGGCCGCCCCCACAACCACTTTTCCCACGGAAACCACCACCCATAGCTGGCACTCAGGAAGAATTTCTTTCATCGCGCTACGAGCCAGCATTGCAAAGTCTACTCGAGGGTCATGCCATTGGCAACGTCGACTCTACAGCCTTCCCCTACACCAAACCCCCTCTCGACATGGGCGCGGACCAAGCGCAAGCATCCGCTCAATCCCTCCGCTCCGCCAAACCCACTTGGGCGAAGTCCACGCGATCAAACGTCAGCGCAGAGAACCGCCAACGAGTGATCGTGTTCATGGCCGGCGGCGCTACCTACGCTGAAGCCCGGACATGTTACGAAGTCGGCCGCACCACCGGCCGCGAAGTCTTCCTCACAACCTCACATATGCTTACACCACAACTATTCGTACGACAGATCTCGGACC
Organism: Extremus antarcticus; assembly: GCA_033117895.1. Lineage (NCBI taxonomy): Eukaryota > Fungi > Ascomycota > Dothideomycetes > Mycosphaerellales > Extremaceae > Extremus > Extremus antarcticus. The sequence goes on from JAWDJX010000023.1 coordinate 111,112, forward strand.
TATCAGTCGACAAGCGGAAATTGGGTATCCCAGCCGAGCAGCCCAAGCAGCAAGCACCGGCACATCTATTCGAGCCGGACGAAATACCGAAGCCACCTCCACAACCGCAGCAGGTACAGAGACCAGCGCCTTCAGGTCCAACGCCGGAGCAGGGTATGGCGGCTATGAATCTGAATGGGAGGCCGAATGGCAATGCTGGAGCGCATGCGGCTCCTGCTCAGCAGGCGTACCCGGCGAACAGTTCGGCGAAGCTCACGAAGGAGAAGGATCGGGATAAGGAGAAGAAGAGGCATCATTTTGGGTTTGGGAGGAAGGGCTGAACTAGACAAGTGATGCAGGCTGCTGTGGTCTATGTGATACCCTGGATGTTAATGATTCTCCTCCAAGCAAAGATGTGTGCACTCCATCACAGCTTCTTTGAACTCTTCGACTCCGCTCTCGTATCCTTCTGTACCTGCTAGATTTCCTCTCAGAGTCCACGTGGGCGTGATCGTAGTTTATGCCGACCAGCACTATGCACTACCTCCTCCAGATGCGGAACATCCTCCGAACCGTAGCGCCCACTATATCCACACCTTCACGTCGGTTAGGCAGGCCAAGGCAAGCGCCATTGAATCGTTTGCACGTGGTAAGCCTGCATATTCAAGTGATTTCTCGTGGTTTTGAGCAAGATCTCGCACTGAACACGAGAACCCAACGCAGTGGCAAATCTCAACTCACACAACGCTCCCAGCGACTCGGGATTCGAACCCTACCACCCGCCGGCCAGGTTCAACGTGGACAGGGGATCGCTGTCGGCCCTGTGGTTCGGATGCAAGCGGACTCTCGGGCCATGTCCGGCGGGGGCTGACGCTTCCTACGCTACGGATATGGTGCGGCCTCTAGTTTAGAACGGCCGTTGTTGGGTTGAAATTGTGGGGACTGGGATGGAAGCGAGGGGAAGATTGTCTCAATTGTTTACGGAGGTGAGGTGACTGCGATATCAACTGCCGTCAAAGAAGTGTGCTATGGTCAACGTGGTCAACAACAGAACGGTGAGACTGGACAAGTAGATTCGAGGCACGGCCGATCTCCGAGTCCTCCAAGCGAGTGCGACACGAGCGAACGCCATGGCTGATTCTGTGCGACAAGACACGTGTGGAGTCCGGGATGCCACGCGACGGGCGTTTGTACGGTTGTGCAGAGTGGGAGGATGGATCGGGAAACATGAATCGCGACATACGGGTATAGCGACATATGCTGTTGGAGATGCTGCAGAGAAGAGATGTTGTTCGTGGCAGAAAGGAATAAGTTCCAGTGTCCGCTCCTGGTATGAAGGCCGTAGCATGCCGCATCGCGTCCGCTGCTCTAGAAAATGGATGAACCGAAAGCCGCCCTCCCAAAGATGCCTACGCAGTACCAATTTTTTCGCCAGGTCCGCCCAATGCGCCCGCCGAATGAACGCTCAAGATCTATCAATCGCTAGTAGTCCAACAGGGTATCATGCAAGAAGAATGTCGTAAGATGCCACTGTTATGTGGCGGTAGTAGAAGGCTCGGTAGTGGTCGAGCGTACTGTCAGATGCGCGAGCTTGTCATTCACTGACTGTAGCAGCGCCGGATCAGGAGGCGGTGTCGCTTCTTTGGGCCTGTAAAATGTCAGTGCTCGATCGCTATAGCTGATGATGTATCTTCGCTACGTACGGACTGCGTGGACAACGCTTGCAGCGCATATGCTGACAGTCGTGGCATCTCGTCTTATCCACAAACGTCGCCTGGCATTCGTGGCAGTTCCATCGAACGCGCTGGCGTGGTTTGCGGTACACTCTCTTCACCGTTGACACGGTAGGCTCCATCCTTGACGCTTGAAAATGGATTTCGTGAGTGGTAGATATGCCTTGGACCCATTGGGAGGTGCGGGTCAGGTCTCGAGGACAAGAACTGCATTTATGATGTCCACAACTCTGACATTCATCCTGGGTTGCTGACTCGAAGTGAGCGTTGCACTCATGACATGTCCGCCGTGTCGGTCGACCGTCTGCCTCTAGAAGCGCTGCTACGGCCAACAGTGGACGTTGCTGCTTTACGTACAGTTGCAATTTGGTTGAGACATCGTTTGTTGCCAGGTCTTCAGGACTTCGAGCCTCGAGCATCGTAGGTAGCGCGGGTCCTATCACAGGTGTCGGCATCGACTCCTCTGACGCTTCCACGACCATAGCACAAGTCAACCCTCCCACGTCAAGACGCTCCCCAGCAGCGGCGTCGGGTCTTCCATTGGATCCAATCTGAGTATTGTCCAGCGCTTCCTTCGCTAGCTTCGGCGGTATTCTTGGACAGTCCGTACATCTCCTATGCCCGCAGCCTACGCAAGTCTTACTCGGCCCAAACTGAGTATTGCAATCATGACATGTCCAGTGAATTATGACTCGAATCGGCCTCTCCACCCGCATCGATCTCTCGCGAGATGCTATAGGCACATCGAATGGCTCGTACTTGACGCCGTACTTATCGAACAACGCTTGCGCTTTCTCCTGAGACAGACAACTGCGTGGCGCTCGCATTGGAGGGCTTCGTAGTGGAATGTCGTTGCTCGTCATGGCGGAGTCGTCGTCGTCCGGCACAAGGACCATGTCGTCTTTTAATGCTGGCAGAGTGGATGTATTGGCGACTTCGTGAACCGGAGGAATTGTACCAGTGAGCGAAGCATCTTCCACCAGATTGTCAATCGCGGTAGCCTCCCTCGAGTTCTCCACCACTGCCGTCCTCGACGAAGCAACAGCATCGCGATTACCTCGACCTCTCCGCCGAAGCGCTGAGCGTAATCTCGTCAACAACCGACTGAAGCTCCCCCGCCGCCGAGTGTCGCGTTGACCTAAACCATTCTCCATCGTGTCCAGCTCACCGTGCCCGAGGCAGAAAGAGTGAAAGACGAACGATGAAGTGCGGAGGACGAGGATTAAAGAAGAGACGGCCCAGGCAGCCGGGACCGAACATCGAGCGATTGCAGGACCCAGGGAGCAGGGATGGCACAGACACGACCGTTTGGAAAACGCTCGCTTGGAGTAGCGCGCAAGGGTCGAGCCCAAATCTTCTCTCGGGTCCGCGCTAGAGACTCGAGTCGGCAGCTACGGTACGAGCGCCATATTTTTGTGCAAAAGGTGAATAGTGCCTATTCTTGTGCATTATAGGAGACAAATCCGTATTGTAAAAGCTCGTTCTTGACAGCATGAACAGAGTCTGCCGCTGGAAAAGACAAGCAATTCAGGGCGTCGTAGCTGAACCACGGAGTCGGGAGCATCTTTCAGCCCGCTATCTTACAGCTATTTGGTGGTGTACACTAGTATGTCAGACGATACAATCCCAGAGCCTCGCTATGCACCCATCGAATCCCATTGCGCCGGCTCATATGCCCGCTAAATTGCAATGTGCTGCTCACCCGCCTCCGCGGGCGTCTTCACCTCGTCGTCCGTTCTTGCTGACCGCGTCAATGGAAGAAGTAGTTGCTCTCGCGGATCTTGCGGACGTCAAACTCGCCCTTCGGTGGCACATCCGGGAACGTCACTGGCATCCAGACGAAGAGTCTCCGAGGGTAGACCTTCTTAGGCTTGCCAGACTTCCCAACAGCCGGTGATTTCTCTTTTGCAGAGCCGGTAACAGCATCGTCGGTGGCTTCGGTATTTGTCCCCAGCACGCTGCCACCAACGATACCTTCCTGTGCTTCGGCAGTTACCTCTCGAACCTCAGCTTCATCCTCGTTAGAATGAATGTCGGCAGTGTCTGGGATAATGCCGAGCTGATGTTCCGCAATCTCTGCCGGGACCGCGAAAGCTGACTCGTCACCCTCCGCTTCCAGGATACTCCCGGGAGTTCGCATGGCTTGACCCTGGCTGCGTTCTTCCGCATCTTCGCTGTTCAAAAGTTTGGTCCTCTTCGCTTCCATGGCTAGCTCGTCAGCTGCCTTCAGCTTCAATTCCTTTCGAAGATCAGTAATCTTGTTTCCGACCTTGCTCTTCGCCAGGACAGTCGCAAGATACATGTAGCCCTTGTATCTCGTCTGGAACTCTTCCCGCAGACGACCGACGATGTTGTCGCTGTGCATCTCGACAAAAGAGTCGCGCAATGCGACACCCATCCGATCCACATCGCAAGCATGAGTCCAGAAGGAGTCGTGTACGCTGGCAAACGTCATGCCCTGCTCCTTGCACTTCAGTGCGGATAGCAGCATGTGCGTGGCATCGAGGGAGTGTATGAAGTTCGGAGGGAAAGCTTGCAGCTGCTTTCGCTTACTGACAGGATGCCATGTGCGCGGTTCTTGTAGAGTCATGCCTTGCAGACTGGTCTTCACTTCGCGCCGTCCTTCTGATCGATACGGCTGGACCACTGGTAAGCGGAGGGGTGTCGTCCATACGACTGTCGACTTGAACATTGGCTTCGCTGCGCGCTGTTGAACTCGATCGGCCTCGGCGGAACCACTTTCGCCAAGCTTTACCACGACTTCCTTCTTCGGGCGGCCCTTGGTAGCTTTGCTGTTTCGTTTGACCTGTTTGGGATCGGCTGAGAGCTCCTGGATCTGATCTGGCGTCAGTGACGTGGAGATGCGGTCCGCACACTGGCCCAGCCAGTGTTGTATAGCTTGGGCTCCACCGAACATCGTCCCCAACGACTTGAAGATCTTAGTCGCTATGTACTGCGACATGTTGGCGTAGTTCACCTCGTCGAACTTTCTGACATCCGGGAAGATGACTTCCATCTGCTTGCGCACCTGCTCTTTTGCCCCGAACCAGGTGACGCCATACACGTTGGTCATCACAGGTTGCTTGACACACTTTCTGGTAATATGGCCATCGAGCTTCTTGGCAATCACATTGCCTGCTAGTGCGTCCTTGTGCACATCAGTCCTGACAGCCTCAGCCACAGCCGTATACACATCCGCAGGACGGTCTCCTGGTTCCAAGTTGACTTGCGCCGCACCGATCTTGTCACCACCCAAAGCGGCGTAGTGCTGAAGCCCGTTGCATGTGCCGTCCTGTTGGACCGGAAGGCGTGAAATGAAGTTCTCCGGATCCGGCGAGTCTAGAGCTGCGGTCAACTCGAAGCATGCAGCCAGAGTCTGCCAGGCATCTTCAGCTTGCAGCCACCATCTTCGGCCGCCGAGCGGATTGCGGACAGAGTCGTAGATATCATCTAGGTGAGCGGTCGTAAACTCTATACGTTCAGACAAGCTGGCTTTGTCGTGTCCAGCAACGGTAGCGAGGTGGATCTTCAGCCACCTGAGACCTGTTGCACCGAGTCTCTTACCTCGACCAAACGTCAACAGGCCTCGGACGTTATCAGCGCCCATATGGTTGAGGTAGGGCGGTATCGGATAAGCCCGTCCGCGGAAGTCCATGTTGTGCGGGAAGTACAATGTCTCGTTCAGCATGGTGCGCGCTATCTCCATCTGGAAGTTTTGGAAGCATCTCTCCGAGTGAAGGCCTATGCGCTTGTTCTCCACCTCACGCACCTCTTCGAGCCACTTTCGTCTTGGTGCCGGATCTGCCGAAGGCTCGGGCTCTGGCGGTACGTCAAGCTGCGGGTGCAAGGGCGCAATGTTTGCTACTGCTTCGCCAGAGTTCCAAGCTTCGAGCTGTACCTTGAACACATCGTGGTTGATGAGCCATGGAACATCCCCAAGTGCGGTGAGTCCAGCATAAATTTGTGTCGTGTCTCCTTTGTCGTGTGCAGCCATGAAGTATTCTTTCGCACTGCGGTCGCCGAATGGCAGTCGCAAAATGCTGTTGGAGTAGTGCATGTAGCCTCCTTTGTTCCAACCGGTCCACGGCTGCGGCTCAACGATCATGGGCATTCGCTTAGCGATAAGGCTGCCAACGGGCTCGCTTTCGAGTTTCTCCACCAGAGCAGGGTTCGGACTGAGCATGCCGGTCTTCTTGCCTTTCTCCCACTTGAATCGATGCAGAAATGCAGGCTGTGCTTGAGTGATATTCTCGCCGGTCCGGGGATGTAACCGAGTGACCGGTAGCTGCGCCGTTTCGATCAGTTTCGTTGCTAGCATGGCACCAAACTTCACCTTCGCCTCCAATGGCCAAGACAAACTGGACAGCAAGTTGCTCTGGTCGGAATTCTTCGAGCCGTCCTTCGCGTGTATGCTTGCCTTCGAATTGAAGCGCTTGTTGCGTTTTCGCCTTAGTGACTTCTGTTTCGAAGAGTCGACACTGCACTCCTGCTCGATGGCTCGCGCAAGACCCATCGTCAATACGGTCAGCTTGACTTCCAGTGTCCACCTATCGCTCGATCGATCTTTGGCGGCGATTTTCGTCATTGTATGCAAGATTGTGTTCGCTGCGATCTTGTCGAGCGGGAGCAACTCAAGGTAGGGACCATAGTGATAACGATCGTGGTCGGATCTGCCAGGATTGCTGAGGAGTTTCTTGCACTCCGCGAGCTCCTGCTCCAAAGCCGGCAAAAGCGACTGGTACCACTGCCTCATCAGCGCACTTATCGGTTTGCTCTGCATCGATGTATGGATTCCAATTTTTCGAAGCTGTTCATCTGCTTTGCGCCATCTGTCCATCGCCACTTCTACCGACGACTCTTCCATCATCTGCTGCCGCATCAGAGCGTGCTCGCGCTTTTGCTCCGCTGAAGCATCCGCTGGCAGAAGAGGCGTCTGCGAGAAATCCTCCAGGGCTCTCTTGACCCCAGTCAAACCTTCACCACGTAGCGCTGTGGGCAGCACAGCAGGCACGTCGTCCATGCGAAGAGTGTCCTGGCGCTGAATCGGAAGAGGTTCCTCCTTTACCACCAGAGCTTCTCCTTCTAGGACCTCTTGGGGACGCGAGTGTTCGTAGCTCAGGCGACCAAGGATGGTGAACTCAGCATCGTCGTATTCCTGAGATTCAATCACTTCTTCGTAAACATCGCGGCCCTTTTCTTGCGCCAAATCCAGATATCTCTTGATTGTCCTATCCCGCTTCGGTCCTGTCAGGGCCTTGATCGAGGCACGAATCATGACCACCAGTATCCTTGCATCTAGCCGCACGCCTCTCTTTTTGATCTCAATCTCGAACCATCTCTGCATCCCGTCCAGTGCTCTCTCGGCTTGCTCACCCCTGCCATGAAGTGCTAAAGCTTTTAACGACGCCTCCAGATATGCGGTGTGCGCATGCACCATTTCCGTCGTTTGAGGAGTGAATAGCTCACTAAGGCGCTGAACAATCTGCGCGGCTCGACTCAGTCGTCCTACTTGGAGCGCAGTGTGCAGTAGTGATAGCAATTCGTGCGCCGTACCCTGAACACCATGAAGGACCTTGACTATCTCGTCGGGATGGTGCATGTGGGATCTGAGTACTATCGGTTCGCCCAGGGGTCGCAATGTCGAAAGAGGCGCTCTCGACGTCTGGCTTGGGTCCCATGGTACGCTGGTGTCTTGTGTTGGATTCCGAAAAGGGTCGTTATAACTGGGTGGTGGGAATTGATGAAGGGATCGTGCAGGGTATGCATCCGTCGCGGTGGCCAAATGTCGAGTCCGCGCTGAGAGTGATTGTGACTTTGATGTACTCCGCCGTCGAGATCGGTTCGGCAATGTCGATGATGCCGACTGTGTGGCACTCCATCGCAACTGAGCAGGTGCGAGCCATGGTAGATTGAGTTGGGCGAAACTGGCTGATAGGAGGCGTGCTGTGTGCCTCCGTTGTTGCCGTCCGGTCGTTCGAGTCAGCATATCCGTAGAGATGCAGACTCGGCGATGCCTCGAGTCCTGATACTACCACGCCATCTCCTCCGCCTGATTCGACAATGGATGGGAGTGTCGAAAGGATATTGTGAAAAAGTTCCAGCACACGCGACCACGAGGATCATCAATTACGGGGATGACGGGACGGAGGACAGAAATGGCTAGCTGCTTGCTCACGTGAACTACGCCACAGGAAATTGCCCTGCGTTTCGGCTTCCAGAACTTCCAGAACTTTGGTCTGCCATTGGGATCGAACGATCGTCTCCTCAGCACAAAGATTTCACGTTGCTTCGAACACCACCACAACATCTTGCTCCTCTCGAAAAGAACGCTGAGATGTCTACCACAGCGACAATAACGCAGACGGAACAACCAACCGTAACCGCTCAAAACATCCTCCATCTGTTCCCAGAAATCAACACACAACTTGCCGAACAAACAGCAAATTCCGCGACTCGAGATGCCGACCTCGCTGGGTACGACGAAGAACAAATACGGCTCATGGACGAAGTCTGTATCGTGCTTGACGAGAACGACATGCCCATTGGCAGCGCGAGCAAGAAAGTCTGCCATCTGATGGAGAATATCAACAAAGGACTGCTCCATCGTGCGTTCTCGTGCTTCCTCTTCGACTCGCAGAACCGATTGTTATTGCAACAACGAGCTACAGAGAAAATCACGTTCCCGGATCTATGGACGAATACTTGTTGCTCGCATCCTCTCGGCATTCCCACCGAGACGGGATCAACGCTGGAAGCAGCTGTCGCTGGCACAAAAAGGGCGGCACAGAGGAAACTAGACCAGGAGCTTGGGATTAAAGCAAGTCAAGTGCCGATCGACGACTTCAAGTTCCTGACGCGGATACATTACAAGGCGCCGAGCGACGGCAAATGGGGTGAGCACGAGGTCGACTACATTCTGTTCATCAAGGCAGACGTGGATCTCGATGTGAACCCGAACGAGGTGCAGGATACGAAGTACGTGACACCCGATGAGCTGAAGCAGATGTTCAAGGAGGGTCAGCTTCAGTTCACGCCGTGGTTCAAACTCATCTGTCAAACAATGATGTTTGAGTGGTGGGAGCATCTCGATAGTGGGTTGGAGAAGTACATGAACGAGACGGAAATCAGGAGAATGCTGTAATGGCTGATATCAGCTTATGACGAGGGCGTTGGCCGATGCATACTACGATGCCACTTAGCGACAGGATGCGACAATGAAAGATAGTGTGTGCGTTGTATGTTCTTGTGAGTGTCTCTCGCCTATTGTGTGGACTTGCTACCGTGGAGGGAGTCGCTCCTTCCTCATACGCGTCGAAGGCAGCCATGCGAAAACTTTAATCGCACCTCACCTCACCTCGAACTCAACAAGATGTTGGTACCAATCAGGTATCTCTGGCACTGGAGCGATAAGAAGTAATGCGTCGTCGTGATGGACTCTTCAATACGCAACGCTATTCTCAGGCTCGACGCTTCATACACCAGGACTCTCCTCGGCCACTAATCACGTACGGCAAGAAAGATACGAAGCTTATATCACTGAGCGCTGACCAATTCCGGACGAGCGTTTACGACCTTCCGACTGACGATGATGACAACGACGCGCAGCAAGCAGCACGGGCTGTTCTCCAGGCTGTAGAACAGGAGACGAAAGCATCACAGGACTCTGTTCTGTCAGATGCTGCGCTGCTGCAACATCTGCCTGTTCAACGCCGGGAGCACGATGAAGGACCGACTGCAGACGGAGCATCCGGCCACGTCTTAAGCAGAAAGAAGAAGCAGATCAACCATGCTGTCGATTCTGGCAAGACAGCTTCGAAGCAAAACCTCCCTCCAGCAAAGGTAGCAAAGCCGAAGAGCAAAGTCAACGGCAGCACTAAGAACGCAACGAAGGCATCAAAGCGGAAGGCTGTGACTCCCCGAGGAGTGCCTGCTAACGAGCTTCATCTCGTACCGTCGAACACCGTCACCGTCCCAAGGAAAGCCGTCGCCAGCAGTTACGCTGGTGTAGCCTTCGAAGACCCTATTGTAGACTCATCACTCGCGCCTTGCAAGCGTGCGATATCACCTGCCGAAGGGAACGATGAAGCGCCGGCGAAGAAGCTGGCGAGGACGCCTGTCGGGGTGCTCAAAACTCGCTGGAAGGGGCCGCTCTCGAGATTCAAGTCTCTTCGGAGAGGAGACAAGCTTCCGGTCTCGGGCATGGATCTCCGTGGCCGAGATGGTTTCGAGAAATGTGAACCGAGGCTCGACTCCGGGAAGAAGCGACGGACAAGACGCCTGGTCCGGACACCTTCTGTCCCCAACCTCGCTGCCCTCGACTTGACCAGCGGGCCCCTGCCAGATGTTGACTTCCATGACTCTGCGGTCGAGCTGGACATGGGAGCAAAAGTAGCCGACGAAGGTACACCTCCTTCAGCGCAGCAACAGCGTGACGATGGCGGGTATAAACAGACCGAAGCTGGACTGCAAAGTTCCAGGAGGCGGACAAGTTCCATTCTACGTATCCGTGAGAGAATCATCATGTCGGAACTGTCGTCTGTCAGAGCTCCGGAAAGGATCCCTAGCGACTCCGAGGAGCCTGAGCAAGAGGGAATTGGTGACTACCAATGCGCAGACGATGTTGCGAACCATAATGAGCACGGTGCTCTACGCCAGAATGAACACCAAGATACTCGGACCATCACGACGCCTCAGCAAGAGCCAAAGAGTAACCAAGGAGTCTCACTAGACTTCCGCCGGCCCGGACAGATTCGACAGTCAACAAAGTCGTCCAAGGCTCGGCGACCAGTGTTGATGGAAGTGGACGAGACGATTATGGACGTCGTGAGCCCAGTGCCACAACGAAACTGTCACCGGAGCACGAACTACCATCAGCCGGACTTGTCTATACAAGTCCTCGAACAGGCTCCAGTGACTGGTAAGTAGACCACCCCTTCCCATCGCGCGTGCATACTGACAACGTCCAGGCCACACAGCAGCACATCAACCACGCTCGATCTTGAAGAACAGTACACCCATTGTGCCGTCGAACACAGCAGCTCCGGAAGCCACAGCAGCCAATACAAGACGCAACAGCACCATCTTAGCTTCACGAAGCGGCTACTTCACGGAAGCAGCAGATATGCTTCGCGCGCCAGACCCGGCTCGCCACGTCATCATGCCACGCCGCCAGTTCTCCTACTTCGACGACGAGCAGCTCCAGGTCTTCCGCACGGATGGCTGGCTACCTGAGACCTCCCTCGAGCCGGCAAACTATGTTGCTGAGAGCGAGCTCACTGTCTTACGCAGGAGTGCAGACGGCGTGTGGACGTCGGGTCTGCCGCTTGTGGAAAGGGATCTGAGTACTCTAACGAGATCCGTGAGCCGGGACTTCGGTACGCTCAGTCAGGCCGTCAGGAGGAAACCGAGTCTGGCGTTTCGATTGCCGACCAAGGTTCGCTAGGAGTAGTGCGTACTCTTCTTGCTGTGATGGTTTCGGGTGGCTCGCGATGATGATGATGATGATGAAGATTTCGCTCCATATACACACAGTAGCTAGCATAATCTCTCCGCATGGTCTCACGACATCCTATCGCCGTCGGTCCTCAAGCATATCCTCCATCTCAATCTGCTCCCACCCAGCGGCGTTGCCACTCTGCCCCATCATCTGTGCGTACTGTAGACCGAAAGTTGTTGGGATGGTTTCGCGTCGCCGTCCGGAGAAGTGGGCGCGGATGTCGTCACCTAGGCAGGAGGAGATCGCGAAAAAGACCAGGGTGAGTATCATGAAGACGATGATCAGGATTGATAGGGTGGTGAGACTGTTCATGGTCGTTATGAATCATTGATGTTATAATCTCCGGATAGTTTGGATTTGGGAAAGTGAGGTTGAGTTGGAAAACCTCTGGGCTTGACCCATGAAATGCTTCAGGTTACCTTACATGTATGTTCAACGATATAGGTTGGACCGAATATGTGAGGATCATGTACACCCATAGTCTTTTGGCGTGTGCTATCACGTAATTTATATCTACCATGCTCTTCAACACAGCCAGGGTGTAACATCACAACGATGGTCGAACGACCTGCTGCCATCCGTTCTCGCCTTCGAGATGGCCGCCTGGTGACCGTCAGAGAGATTGTCGGTCATGCGCTCCAGGATCAAGCGATGATGCATGGTCGTGTTGAGTGCGAGCCACAAACCTATCCCTTCTGCCACGAGCGAGAACAACCACATCACCTCTTCTTAGCCTTCTTCTCGGCCTTCTTGTCCAACCTCTTCGCCTCCTTCATCATCCGCTTCTCACACATCTTGAACTTCACCTTGTCTTTATCGGCCATGTCCTCCAACTGCTTCGTCCAGCCCGCAGCGTTGCTTGGCTCGCTCATGTACCCCGTCTCCTTACCTAGGCAGTACAGCTCAACTTCCGCCTCCTTCTGCGCGAACGCTTTGGCCTTCTCAAGCATGCCAGATTGGAGACTATACTTCGACGCCCACCGGTACGCTTGAGCCAGCTCCATGCCGAGCAGACCTTCTTGCAGCAGAAGCTTGATGATCTCGTGTGCCCTGTCGAGTGCCTCGATGGGGTTGCGGGGGATTATGTAGGCGGGGACGTCTGAAGCACGGACTTGGTCTCCTTCGTAGGCGTACGAGCAACGCTTGAAGTCGAAGATGCGCTGGCGGCGGCGTTCGGATGTCACGAAAGCGTCGCCAGGCAAGCAGGCCGGGCATTGGCAGGTAACGCCACGCTTCGCAAGGTTTTCTTCACGTTCGTCACTAGCTTGTGCGATGTCGATGTAAGCTGTCAAGATCTCTTCGCCGGCATGGATGTCGCGGATGGTGTGGACTGTGTGGGAGCCGAGCTGTGGGTTGTAGTTGGCCTGGTGCAAGTTAGCAGCTAACGGAGAAGGACAATTCGGGAGGCGCGTACGTAGACGTTCGGGGTGCAGGAATGGTTGGCGCGGCTGTACAGTGGGAAGATTGCGGTGCCGGGCTTGTTGCGTAGAGCGGTTGCGTTAGTGTCGAAGCTGAGAATAGAGGATGTGGGTTAGTAGCTGCTCAGAGGAAGCACAGCAGATCATCGAAAGGGGAGCGTACATTGCTTTGACCTTGATTTGACAATCAACGAAGTGGTCCATCCCAGCGTCATCCTTCACGAACTTCCGCGCGAACTCAGCATAGTCGCGGATCTGAGCCTCCAGCTTTGGTCTTAGGAGCTTTGGGTTGTGCTGCAGGTCGTAAAGGGTCTCGAGTTGGGCCGGCGAGAGTTTCACCAACTCTTGCCGGAGGTCAAGGTAGCTGACAGGTCCCTTCTTCGAAACCACGACCAGCAGCGGCGTCTCGGAGAGCAGGCGGACCCCACGCTTGATGATCTTTTTGGCGAATAGCCCTAGGCCTCTGTCAGGGGTGAGGCGGAGCTCGAGTAGTGGATGGTGGACTTTGCGATATTAGTATTACCGCATGTGAAAGATGATATGAATAGAGGGTGGAAGTCATACTGTCGGACTCGTCTACTGTTCCGCCTTGGTTGCGTGCTCTGCTGTTCCTTACAACGAGTGCCATTGCGTCCGGCCGATGGCGATGGGTGTAAGGTCGGAGCAATGGCGAAGAAAATGCGTAAGTGGCATGTGTAGGAGAGAAAAAGTGTTTCGGACAGGACCCGATGCGTGGTAGATAGCGCCAAGGGCACGTGAACGTGAAGTCACTTCATTCTTCCTTGAGCATGTGAAAAGTGAAGTGGACGATCGATCAGCTGCAGGCGTCCGCACCATCGCTCACGCGCAAACGGACGCGTTTGAGCTCTCAATCTCCAATCGTGGAAGGTGTCAAAGTGTTCTACGACCTACCTGCACTGGCGACATACGCGATATCGCGATCGAGAACGAGGGTGAAGTCACTCTCTTCTCTTCTCGTCTTTCCTCTCCTCTCGGTCTCCCTCGCCCCTGTCCAACAATACCTATGTGTACTTATAGCGGTGCCATGAAGATCACAGTGACGCAACTGGAAGAGCCCAGGAGAGCCTAAGCATACGGAGCGTCCATCAGAGCTTACAACCTTCGCCGTGAAAGTGGTGTAGAAGTCGAAGTGAAGTCGGCTGCAGGGGAAATTCTTACCTGGTAGATCCTGGTCGACTGTGGCGTATGCGAAGCTTAAGATTTTTGTCCAATGCTGGATCTCCAGACTCATATGCGAGTCCAAGGTTCCTTCGTCTACCGCATCTCCCTACTTGACCCCGACACACGACCATCCCGAAGTCTACGCTGGCTCTCCGAGTCGTCTGCCGATCTGTTGCGACTCAGCGCCGTGACATCATAACAAAGCGGAACTTGCCCATCTGGAGACACTCGAGACTGCACACGACCACACGGCACTTCTCGAAAATGGCGACCCTCGATGACACCACCAAGAGGCTGATCGAGACGTCCTATCCACAAGCTAAAGAGGAGAGTGACCCTACAAAAGCATCGTCCAATATCTTCGAGAACGCCGAAGTGAGAAACACACACCTATGGACCATATATGGTAGCATCGCTAATCTTTATTGCAGTACTCCACTACCGAAAAGACAGAAATCGAACAATGGCTCGTCACATGCCAGCACATCGCGTCAAGCACTGAAGACAGCGCCAAAACAGCGGAGCGTCTGTCCTCGCTCAACACCCACCTTTCCACCCGCACAACCCTCCTCGGCAGTAAACCCAGCATAGCCGATCTCGCCCTCTACGCTCGTCTCGCCCCCGTAGTCAAGGACTGGACAGACGAACAGCGGACAGGCGAGCAGGGGTACCATCACATCGTTCGACATCTCGACTTCGTCCAGAATGCACCGCTATTCGGCCTGAAGCTCTCCGACTCGGACAAGGTCAGCATTGACCCGAAGAAGGTGGTCAGCCCAATCAAGCCAGTCGATGCGAAGGCCGAGAAGGAACGGAAGAAGAAGGAGAAGGCACTCGCAGCTGCAGGAGCAGACACAGCAGCAGCGGCGGGAGGTACGGTCACTACTGCTGCATTGTCAGAGGCTCAGGACGCGGAGAAGAGCAAACCCAAGAAGGAGAAAGCGAAGGATCTTGGTGAGAAGGTTGCAAATGCAGTTGGAGCGGAAGTACCGGGGGTGAGCAAGAAGAAGGAGAAGGCGCCCAAGCAGCCTAAGAACGCACCAGCACCTGAGAAGCCTTTCTCGCCTGCGCTCATTGATCTAAGGGTCGGTCACATCTTGAAGGCGGAGAACCATCCCAACGCAGACTCGCTCTACGTCAGCACTATCGCGTGTGGCGATGCACCGGGCACGGAAAACACCTCTGAGTACGAAGGCAAGGTTGTGAGGACGGTCTGCTCAGGGCTGAACGGCCTCATCCCGCTCGCGGAAATGCAGGGACGCAAGATCATCGCAGTATGCAATCTCAAACCTGTCACAATGCGAGGTATCAAGAGTGCAGCCATGGTACTGGCCGCATCACCTCGTCTCGCACCTGGAGAAGTGGACAATCACGCCGGACCTGTTGAGCTGGTGAACCCGCCCGCGGAAGCCGAAGCAGGAGAGCGCGTGTATTTCGAAGGGTGGGAGGGCGAGCCGGATGCGGTGCTCAACCCGAAGAAGAAGGTATGGGATGATTGCCAGGTGGGTTTCACGACGACAGACGACAAGGTGGCGGCGTTCGACCCGAGCGCAGTGGAGAAGCTGAAGGAGAGTGGGAAGGACGTTTCGCAGCTGAAGACGAAGCAGGGGCTTTGCACTGTCATGACGCTGGCGGGCGCTACCGTGCGGTGAGGAGACGACTTGACATTCAAGACAGGCGCTCCGAATGGCTTCGAGGAACGGCCGGGAACGATCTCAGCCACAACCACGACGAGCATGATGTGATGGCTGAGGTGGCAATGCTGAATCCTCCCTCCCCACGGTTGGGAGAGTGGCTCGTGCGTGAAACGGCGGCAAGAGGGATGGAGCTGGTACGTGACGGCAAGTACAGCTATTACCACTTGGCGCAGCTGCGTAGCTCGTGTAGAGACGTAGCTATATGCTCTCCATAGCTCGGCCTCGGCCTCTGGCCCTCCTGGCATGCATGATCGAGGCCAGACATACCACTAAGTAGTTACTCCTGAATCGACCCTCCTCACTCAGAACTCCAAATCCTTCCCACTAAGCTTCCCAACCGCATTTCCCGCAGGTTTCTCCGCCCCCTCCTTCTGCGCCTGCGCCTCCTGATCCCCCTCCATCGGCGGCAGCGAAAACGGCTTAATCGCAAACTTCCGCCTACTAACTGTGAACGCCAGATCCTCGCCCATACTATTCCCCGCCCCCGCGCCACCTTCACCGCGCTCGGTGTCGATGGGCACTTTGTGCACCTTCACCATCCCTTGCGGCTGTTCTTCGTTGGGCTTGGCTGCCTCCGTATAGGCGTCCATGCGATGTGGGAAGGGCGTGAGCTCTAGTACGCCATCGGAGAGGAGTTCGGCCCAGCGGACGAGACCTTGCGATCGCGGGTAGAGTTCCAGGGGGAGGGTGAGCATTGCTGTGAGTTTGGTGTGGTGCTGGCGGAGGAGGGCGCGGAGATTGTGCAGGATGCGGAGGAAATTCTGCGGGATGCAGGCGTGCGGGGGGTAGAGGCCTGGGCTGAGGATTGAGGGGATGATTAGGCGGTGGATTGTGTTTGGGGGTGAGGTTGAGAGGCTTCGCGAGAGGCTTTGGAGGATGGGGTCGAAAGGTTGAGCATCGCGTGAGATCTGGATGTGGTTGATCTTCGCGTCCTTGGGGAGCGTGAGGCGTTTGGTTAGGTCGAAGGTGTGGCAAAAAGGCACCTCTTCTTGCGGAATGGATGTCTGGCCTGGAGGTTGACGTATAGGAAGTGCTGGACTTACCGTCAGTTTCGACGGAAGGAAAAGATAGCATGCCTTTTAGATGCTCGTTTTGCTCATCAAGCTACGTTGCCACGCACCTCTTTCACCCGCCTGCCCCAACCTCTCATACCTCCAGGCGATCTTCATCTTCTCCTCGTCCGCTGGGCTCTGCTCTCTACGGCTGCTCGATTTCTGAGCTGCGACACCAGGTAGTTCCCGGATCCAGTGGTCGCCCATTCCGACGAGATGAATTGTGTGGCCTTGGCATAATCCTTCGGCGGCGTAATAACTCAGGAGAGCTCCCCCATAATCGGTCATTCCGCTCTCCTCGATGAAGAGACTGGATCCCAGTGAAAGCCCTCCATGGCCTCCAAGTAACGAGTCCAGTGATGAACTTCCTGTTGATGTTACGGGATGCGAAGTAAATGGTGATGGTTTCACACCGGGCGCACCTTCAGGTTTGGAGGCTGGCGCCGCGGCGGCGTTCGACGTGCTACCGCCCAGAGCGACGTTCCGCTTCCTGAAGGCCATCAGTAAGTGATGTCTGTGGCGTGATCGGTCTACGTTCGAATGGTCTCGATCTCTATCTTGTAAGTTCTGACTCGGTACAGTTGCCTTGAGATGGCTCGCTTATGCTAGCACTAGCCTTCCCGCTCTTCCGCTCTCCACCTTACCCCAGATGTCGGGAATAGAGCAAGACCTCACCCTTGTCCCCTCAGCTGATCGCAACACATCGAGCTCAAGCGGAGTCAAGGTCCGTCAGGAACAGCAGAGGATCTGCGACTTGCGTCGAACTTCTGGCCCTTCCCCTCAAAGTGCATAGGCTGCTTCGGCCAACTGGAGCTGAGCAAGGCGGGGCAGGTAAGTCGAGCATAATAAGTATGGACGAGTTTCGCTTCGAAACGATGCGCTGTTGTTATATTGCCCTTGACTACGTTGAGCGAGGGTCCCGTATCTCTCTATCCATCCTCCAAATTCATATCGAAACACTATGGCGTCCTTCCGAGGCTACGATCTGGTCGTGGTTGGATCAGGATTCGCAGGATGCATGGCGACCCTTGCCTTTCTGGAGGAGACCGAGCGGCTCAAGAAGAATGCCAGGGTTGCACTTGTTGAAGTAGGAAAAGAGGGCGAACGCTCCGGTGCCTCCAAGTGGACCATGGCGTATCTTCGGCTGGACAAGAACCTAGACTTTGGTGAGGCGGTTCAGTGGAAAGATGTCCACCTTGCTTACCTTGACTGACCATCGATCTTATAGACGCCGACTGGGTCAAAGAGATGAGGCGGGTGAGCAATGGTGTTGCCGACGAGGACTACTGCGAGAAGTTGCGCCGAGAAGCTCCGGTCTCTGCTCGCTATCTTGAGGATCACGGCGTGAAGTTTGTCCACCATGACGAGGAAAACGTGCTATTGGAGTTTAAGACGGAGCAGCACTTCGTGTTTCCAGAGGGCGGCGGCAATGCTATCATCAATAACTTGTTTGGCCATATGAAGAAGTACCAAAACGTGGACATCATCTATCAGGCAGAGGCTTCAAAGCTGTTAACCGACGATGCTGGCGCCATCCGAGGGTTAAAGGTTCGTAAGGCTGATGGCTATCTGCACGATCTAATCGCGCCGAGTGTTGTCCTCGCTTGTGGTGGGTTCGAAGGTAATCAGGTAAGCTACGAAAGGCGGAGGTCGCGTTGTAACGCAGAGCACTGCTGATTCTTTACCCCCTACTTCCAGGAAATGATGGCTCGATATGTTGGTCGTGATACGCACAAGCTCCCTCTGATTGCGCCTGGACTGAAGTATAACCGCGGTGCTGGCCTGAAGATGTGTCTCGAGGTTGGGGCTGGCACTGCAGGTTCATTCGACGGCATGCACTGCGAGCTTGTCGACACTAGGTCTGGGAAGCCAGATGCTGTCATGTGGGGTGAGTATTCAATCTTGTCGGCCGCGACTTTCATCTAACTTAGGTCCAGGTCACAACTACGGAATCGTGGTCAACAAGCATTCCAAGCGCTTCTACGACGAAGGAAACCGTCACCTCTTCGCGACCTTCGAGATGATCGCTTTGGAGTGCTGGAAAGATCAAGATATGTCCTGCTTCTTCATCACCGACGATGCAATCATGGAGCGCTTCAAGGGCAGCTGGGTGTACGAGACCACGGAGGTTCCTCCAGAGAAGGCAGACACCATTGAAGAGCTAGCTCAGAAGCTGGGATTGGACCCAGAGGCTACGAAGAAGACTGTGGAGGAGTACAATGCAGCGATCAACGACAAGACGTTCGATCTAATGAAGGTAACAAAACAATGGGCAAAAACCCGACTTGTCTATGACATTCGCTAACCCGTTTGCCCTTTCGTCTATAGCTTGACGGCAAGGCAACGACAGGGCTCAGCCCTAACAAGACCAACTGGGCAGCGCCGATCACGAAAGGCCCCTTCTATGGCTACCCGTTGACTTCGAACCTGACCTTCACGTGAGTTGCATCTGAGAAGTCATCTCTACTCATCCTGACGTTTCACAGATACGGCGGTGTAAAGACTGACCTGCATGCCCGCGTTCTCTCTACCAACGACGTGCCCATCCCAGGTCTCTGGGCGGCGGGCGAGATGACTGGACTGTTCTACAACGAGTATCCACCTGCTACCAGCTGTCTGAGATCGATGACATTTGGCCGTCTCGCGGGTGCTGAGATTGCGCAGAAACTCGGTGGGGGTCATCCGTCCCATGCCTCTGGCCTTGCTACGCTTGCGAATCGCTGGTGACGCGCCGAAGGTGTAGCATGAAGTACATAGTCTGTACTTGTAAGTAGAAACGTACATATCTCCCTGCAATTTACTTGCTTGACCTCAGTCTGGACCTCAGTCTGAAGAGTATGTGCCGTCATCAACAAAGAGAGACGCATCATCAGAGCGAAGTACCTATGTATAGTGGTGAATCTTCGGGCAGTGGTGAGGGTCCTGCTCGTAAACATTTCGGAGCATTCGGCCTCTGTGCCCGTCTGGTCAAGAATTTTCTCGGTTTCTCTCCACACCTCCGCAGTTTTGATGGTGCGGGTGCGGCAGCCACGGAGTTTCGCCGTATATCGGAAAGTGTGTGTAGGGCAGCGTGGGCAGTTCTTTGTGTACCTTTGTCCTATCATGGACACAAGGCTTCCCTCAGCGGCAGCCTCGTATGGTCAGTAAAGTGCGAGGGCGGTGTCAGCGTGGAACGAACAATCCGCTGCAAGCGCCGACTCCGGTTGTGCGGTACATGTGTACAGAACACGCGGAGTAATCTTTGCACAGCATGACACAGTCAGCAGCGAGATGGTGTCGTACGGAGGTCGGTCCCGGTGTGGTTTCAGCCTTGTCCGCCCCAAATCTGGTGGGTGAATGCAATTGAAGTATAGGATGAGTAATAGGTTTATCCAAAGTGCAATGCTTTTCCTGAAGTTGCCGCCTTTGCTGAGGATGTCCGGCTTGCCGGCGCAGCATGTACTCGCAGTATTGACAAGTCACTACGATCTGTCATCACCGACCGCTATTTGTAGGTGTGCATGCGTGGCACTGCTGCTTGGTATCTACGACGATTCATCCACAGCCCGACGCGAGACGAGTGCGAGGCGGTATGCGACAAATGTGGTGAATCATTGACTCGGAACGTCCACATCCCCAGACGCTAGTGAGAGAATCGGGATCTGTCGGTTGATTTCCGTGGGTTTGCGGTAGAGTCGGGGCGGGCGGGCTCCGGACGGACGATGTGTCTTACTCACTTTGTGATGTGACAAAAAGAACGTAGCGAAGTTGGCATCATGATGAATTACATAATGATCCGTAGTCGCTCGCGTTCCAAACGAGCGTGTTTGTCTACTCGTCAGAATAAATCAACTTTTCGACGTGTCATTCGATTGTGCCAGTTACCTGTCTCGCCTGTCACACTCGCGGCTATATTGTCTGTACAGACCGCCCTTTCCAGCACACGGATTTATTCTTGCGCTCTGCCTGGATTCTGAAAATTCAGCTGGCCACTTTCAAGTCGTTGGAGATGTCGTACGCTTCAAGTCGCGCCTCGGTATCGAGTTCATACTCATCCTCCAAATCCATCGATACTTCTTCATCAAGCGGCGCGACCTCCACAACATCATATACCTCGCAATACGCGTCCTGCGCGTCTCCAAGCTGGCACAGCGGCTCAGCGCTTACGAAAGATGGCTTCCGTCGGCCAAGTTCGTATGTCAGTGACGAGGATCTGTTCGGAGACGATGATGTGGCATACTTGGATGAACCACCGCCTCCGCCGCGAGAAGCTGCCGCGTGGCAGCGGGCAGTCGCGCAGCCCCTTCTTCCACCAGTGACGATGACAAGAAGACGCAGTAGTGGGCACAAGGAAAGGCAAAGCAAGTCGTCTTCACCGTCTAAGAAGTGAAAAAGGATGAAAGATGCAGAACTGTATTTACCTTCGGTATGCTTGTTTCGTGATCGGAGTTGAGAAATGGGAATGCTAATGAATGGGCAGACCTCTTGAGCGAGAAAGCTCTCGAAGCAGAACTTTGAGGATACTTGATCCATACCGCCATCCTCTTCGACGCAGTGGAATTATTGGAAGGTCGATCAGACGCTCAAGCAGAACACCAGCAGTCTTCAGCTATGGAGAACTCAGAAGAGGCACTCCACCGGACGCGGATGCGGACCAACCTATGACCTATGTGCCTCTCGAACGTTTCTTCTGGCCCAACCGCCTCGTGATGCTTCCGCGTGCGGCCTGCAAAACGTGGCGGGGAGGAAGTAAGGGAGGCGGGTGGAAAGCAAGATGGGCAGGAACACTTTCGATGATCACTTTGAACACTTGGCCAAAGCGTGCGGATCGGAAAGTAAGCGAGACGCGGTCCGCTCCGTGGAACTTCGGGAGTCGTGATTGCTGCCCAGGTTGAAATATTGGGCCGTGATGTGGTGATGGTCTCGATCGTCCACGATGTTGAGATGTGATGAGAGATTAGTTTGATTATTGACGTTAATCGTTGACGTAAGACTTCATCGATTCAAAGACCAACACTTCCGTTTTACCAAACGACGATCCATCCCGAGATAGTATGGCCTCGGCGCCTAAACAAAACATGTCGATATATGGAAGATCACATCATAACTGTTGGGCCTCCTTGTGCGTTCGCACCAGAACGTGCGACGAGAACATGCTATGCACGAATGTGCTACGTAAACTCGAGAACGTGCCGAACATGATCTATCTGGGGGCAACCTGGCTCTGCTCATGCTGTCGCCAATAATGCACGCTGCCAGGAACAACGCACGTCGTGCGGGGATCTCACGCCAGTATCACGGAGCGACACAGGCCAGCAAGGGACCCGGCGCACGACAGATACTCGAACAACTCCGTTCGGGGGTGCGTGCATTTTATGTGGTTCTCTGGCATAGATCCTGTGCGACGTTCATGGTCCTGTTCACTGGAAGCGTGACAAGGCAGCAAGGATGTTTATTGGGACCCGAGTCCTTGGGATGTCGACGAAGTGGAGCTGGGTCGCAGGACCTTGACCGCCTCATTATCGTCGTCGCGGTGATGTGCGCTCGTGGATGAGTCTCCCAGCTCGACGATATAGGTATCGAGGCACTCAACAGAGGAGTCGGGAATCACGATAGCCAGCACTC
This sequence comes from Extremus antarcticus, assembly GCA_033117895.1. Classification (NCBI taxonomy): domain Eukaryota; kingdom Fungi; phylum Ascomycota; class Dothideomycetes; order Mycosphaerellales; family Extremaceae; genus Extremus; species Extremus antarcticus. Next base: position 133,273 of record JAWDJX010000023.1, read on the forward strand.
GTGGGTTTGTATATGGGAGACTAAGGTGCCAGAAAAAGAACAGACGATTGAACGTGATGTTGCGCCTCGAATTATTTAGCGCGACTTCCAGCGACCAATCCCGAGGCTTCACACGCAGATTGGCGATGTGACTCCTCCTTCCGTCGCACGCTCTCACCCAGTAAACCTGCTCTAAAGCGGCAGCCCTCGCAAGCATTGCACATGAAACCCGGCCTCTCTGGGTGGGAGCTCTTCGACGGAGTCCCACTTCTGTGGCCGATTCGAGGGTCACCAGCACTCGCCGCGACAGCACCGTCCGCAATGGCGTCCTCTCCGCCGAGCGAATGGTAGAGTATACCATCCTCCTCTTCCCACTCATAGGTCTCTCCTACTGCTCCTCGATACACCTCGTTTAGCCGCTTCTTCTCCGGCCAGAACTGCATTGGGCTGGCCTCTTCGAACCTGATATTTGTGGCGACTGCGCTTGGGCATCGACCCTTGGACGCTTTAGCCGCCGAGCTCTTGATTGACTCTGCATCAGATTACGTCGAGGTACCTGGCTTTCAACGCTTCTCCTGCAGCGTAATTTTGTACCCATCTACATCGGAGACTCTCTGCAGGTCTTCTGTGCTTCTACTATTCTCACTTCGCAGCGCGGCTGCATGCATAGCTGTGGTGCACCAAGCCGGGAACCAACACTGCAGGACGCGGGGCCATTAAGCGCACGAGAGCTGTTGGATACGACTGTGCAGTTCCCTCGAGGTGCAGCCAGGTACACAAGAGCTGTTAGCGCGCATGTCAGGGTACGCCTGATCCGAGTCTCTTTGCAGTATACAAAAGCGTTTCATGTCCTGTTCCTGCTATTTCGGGAACCTGACCTACTGAGAGACCTCACGGCCTGATTTCTGGCCATGACCACCGCATCGACCATCAACTGACAGAAGCGTGGACACAGCAAGCCGCAATATGTCGTCTAACGGAGGACTTTCTCTGCGCCAGTCGAGATCGTCCGCTTCGAACAAGAACTCGATTGGCGCAAGACATACTCCACCACCCACAACACTCACACCTGAGAATCCTGAAGCAAGATTCGAACCATGCGCCGCGACAGCCTCCTTCCTGTTGTATGCGCAGCAGAGGACAGTGCTCGTACTTCACCACGACACCCTCGCGATCGAGCGAAGGTTCCATGGCCACGCCGATGCTGTCTCATGGATAGCAGTAGACAATGCAAGTGAAAGAGGGTCAGGACGATTGGCGGTCAGCAGCGATGTCGGCAAGACAACAATCGTGTGGGATATCTTGACGGGTGGGGAGATCGCGCGGTTCAGCTCCTACGAGAATATGGTTGTCGCGAACTTCATGCGCAATGGCAACATCGCATTCGGCAATGACAAAGGCAATATTGTGCTCTTCGAGCCTTCTACATCGGAGCACATCTCCGCGCGCACAATCTACGACCCGATCACAGCGATTGCACCCTCGGCTGATTGCAGAACATTTGCCATTGGCTATCAGAATGGCTCCATCCTCATCGCGACTCTACAACCATCATTTACGATATTACACACATTAACAACCACCAGAGCGCCTTCTCAGATAACTGGTCTCGCATGGCATGGGTCGTCCTCGAAACAGAAGACCGATATGCTTGCGACCCAGACCATGGACGGCGATCTGCGCGTATGGAGCGTACCAAAGGCCCCCCACAGCGAACAACCGAACATCATAAGAGTGCTGCAGCGCGCGGACGTACCATCTTCGGGGCCTTGCTGGTTCGCATGGTCTAAGAATGGTCGGATCGTCCAGTATGCTGAAGGGTATGTACTCCATGACATCCAAATATCTATGGTCTTCAGCTAACCACTCCATCTTCAGTGAAACACGCGCGTGGGATGTACGAACGAAGAAAGTATCATGGGATTTGATACCCACTGGGAACGACGTAACCGGCATGGCAAACTTTGGACCATCTGCAACACTGTTCACCCTCAGCCGAGGCCACGGTGTCCAGCAATTCGACATCACACCAAATAATGTTGCAATGCAGGTAGCGAGCGTCCAGCATGCACCTGCCAACACACCGCCGACACCTCCGACCACATTAGAAGAGCACAAGAATCCCTATGCCGGGTCAGAGTCGTCCATGTCGGACGCGCCAGTTTTACCGACCTTTACCGACCCTGGAGAGAGCAGCGCGGACGAAACGGCCTACATGTCGCCGATACAGAAGATCGCTCACGAGATGGACACGCTTGATGCTCTTCAATCAGAGATTCGCGACAAAGTCATGCCTCTCAGTCCGACGTCAAGTCGCGCTTCATCTGCCAGTTCCAGATCATCCGGATCACGACGCCGAGGCCGGAAGTATTTGTATGACAGACCGGATTCGTCGCGCGCCTCGACGAACTCTGGCTACGAGCCCACGGAGTTTTCGATGGGTACGGCTTCAGCGCGGCCCGGTCACGAAAGCATATCTATCCGCTCAGTTTCATCCTTCGCGTCCGCCTCGAACTCCAGGTACCGACCCACAAATCTCCGGAAAGAGATCATGAGAAGTCCGCAAGAATCGCAAGATACAGCAGCCATGGATCTCTTTCCACACACTCGCGCAAAGCTACGAGAAGTGTCGTTTCGGACCCCGCACTACGGCAATGCTGCACGAACCCCCGATCTTCTTCAGCGCGAAATGCTGAGTGTCATATTTGGGTGGAACGACACAACGGAAGCTCTGATACGTGACGAAATGGAGCACCACAGACCCGGTTCCGCCAGTGGCGTTCTGCTCCAGAAATGGCTTGGAGACATCGGCGCAGACAATATGGCGTCAATGGTCGGCTCAGAGTCAATGACTTCATCGGACTGGATGTTACTCGCCTTGAGCTCCATTGGTGGAGATTCGCAGAAGAAGGTCGGGGAAGCATTCGTCCAGCGCTTGCTAGAAAAGGGCGACGTCCATCCGGCGGTAGCCATTCTGCTTGGCCTCGGCGAACATAATGACGCGATCGAAGTCTATGTTTCGCAGCAATACTGGCTGGAGGCCGTGCTACTGACTTGCCTGACTTGCGCAGCTGACTGGGGCCGAATATCGTACCTCATCCGCAAATGGGGTGAGGCCGCCGTTCAGCAAGGCCAAGCAGAGCTTGCAGTGCGATGCTTCTCCTGCACAAGCATCGAAACTTCCGAGCCCTGGTTCTCGCCACGAGCACAGGACGCCGTCTACGCGGCTCAGTACGAGCGTTTTACGCAGCCTCCAAGTGCTGGAGGCATGACGAGTCCACCGCTGTCTCCTCCGTCCAGGTCCGCATCTGGACGACTCACGCAGAAGAATGCATCACTGAAGCTCATTACGACCTTCGGCGAAAAGGGTGTTCCGGTTGGCCTAGATCCGAGAACACCTCTAAACGCTGCTGGTGTCACTCCCATTGCTCAATCTGCTATGCCACCAGTATCGGCTCTATCTCCCGGCGGCATTGACCCCTGGCAACAGCGATCGAGGATGATGCGGGATCCTTCGTCCGCAAGAACTGCGACCCCCGGCGGCTTCAGTAGAAGGAAGAGATTACCATCCCGCACTGACATCGAGCGCGCCAAGCAAGAAGCAGCGAAATTGGCCACACCAATCACCGCGGCTCGTGACTTTGCTACACCCGTTGCTCCAGGCCATGGTCGGAGGACGTCTTCTGTTAGCAGTAACCAGGAACCACCTACAACCCTTAGAACGACCGGCCCAACTGATAAGCTGGCACCCAATGCAGCGCTCAGAGACGACAACTATCTGCCTTCGCCGGCTCAAGGGGTGTTCACTAGGCTGAAGGACTCGCATGCCCGTCACGGCTCCGACGAACGAAAGCCTGACGGGTTGGCCGTACAAGTAATGGACACACGATACACCGATGCACTTTCGCCCGGCCCAGGTACCGGGGGCAGCCGAGCAGGAGCGCTCAGTCCACCACTTACCGATGGCAGCACCAGAAGTGGCACGGGTCGAGCGGTGAACAACTACATCAGCAGCGTCGAAGAAGCTCGTGAGTACGCTCGTGAGAAACGAGCACAGAGTAAGCGGCGAGGCGAGAGTCGCAAGCGCGAGGCGAGTCGTCCCGGAAGAGGCTCCAGCCGTGGACGGGAGCACTCGGAAACACGCGAACGGCAGGAGGTACGCTACATCAAGCCTGCGAAACGATCGCCTTCTTCGCCGGTCCCGATGTCGCCAGAAGAGATTGCTCAGGCTACGCATGCATCGAAGGCAGAGCCAGCCACGACCGATGATGAGAGCTTCTACAAGATAGCCTCGCCAGTGGATTCGCACAAGAGTATGCGTTCGTTCAGGTCAGAGCCCAAGCCGGAACGACGACGGGCGCCACAGGCCAGCGATATGGACATCGCTTCGCCTGAACCACCTGTTCGTGCTCGCAGTCGTGGTGCAAGTCGCCAGCAGAGCCCAGACGGTGCGCGCCTGAGAGCGGAGAGCTTTCGAGGTCGTAATAACGAAAGGACTGTGGGTTCTTCAGCTCGTTCACCCTCTTCGCCATTGCCCATGGCCACAGCGACGCCAGGGCCGCTAGTCGAGGACGACACCAACAGTGACGGGCGTCGCATACGTCTTAGGGCCGACAGCCGAGCAAGTGACGCACCATCTCGCCGGGCCGAGAGTCGCACAAGACGGGAACGATCATCGAGCCGGAAGCCAACACTTGGTGACGAGAGCAATCTGAGCATGGCCGTGTCGCAGCTCAGCAAGAACAGTGTCACTGATGCTTCTCAGGTCTCGTCTGCCTCGGAGAGCTACCCGTTCAAACCACGTGGGTTCAGCCGCAAGGAACTGGCTGCGAAAGAGCTGGAAGAGCGCCGTCTGTCTCTCGCACGACGGCCTTCTGCTCCCAGCATTCCTCTACCTGGTGAAGCTCAGCTGGGAGCTATGAGACCTGCTCTGGGTCAACGATCGCAGACAGAGCTCGGCAACAGCCCGACCTCGTATGGTCCGCCCTTCCCACGGTCACAGACGGTCGACCCTGATGCCATGGCGAAGTACAACCGTGCTACAGCCACATCAACACCATCCGCACCCATTGGCTTGCCCGCCACACCTCGGGCAATGCGACACCCACGTTACATCGGATCCGATGGCAAAGGCGACAACACTCCTCCCGTCCCCGAAATTCCAGGCAATGCCAGCCAACTTTCATCCATTGGAAGCAACTTGAGCCAGATGACCGGGTCCAACGTCGAGTCCAACCTAACTTCAAACTTGACATCGAATCTGACCTCAAACATGAGCTATCTTAGCTCCAACTACAGCCAGGTCACATCCAACTCAAGCCATGTCACCTCCAACATGAGTCAGCTGACCTCTTCCGAACTCGACGATGGGATAGCACCGCTGCTGCCTTCGACTGTCTTTGGTCAAAAAGGCCCGCAAGCACCATCTCGCTCTGCTTCGGCGCCACCGGAGAAGATGTCAGGCGTGCACTCTGCATACAAGCCAAACTTGCCGTCGTCGAACCGGCGACTGTCTCACGTGCGCAAGATCTCTCCGCCTGACGCCTCGCAAGCGACCAAGGCGCCGGTTGGCCCGGTATCGAGTATCGACGAGACTCTAGCTGGGACCGGTGACCAGCAGATCATCATCGTCCCGGAAGTGGAGGATCCGCCAGTATTGCCTGAGCTTCAGCACCTCAGTGGACCACCGCCGCCACCGCCTCCGCCGACCATGTACAACCAACAGTCCGGTGGCGAACCTCGTGGTTCTGGCGTCATCAGCATCGCCATGGACGACAATCCACCCATGTCGGCAATTGAGATTCCGAACACTCTCCCATCGACTACCTACCCGCAGCCAATGGACCGAGCAACGACAGCATCGCCTTCAGCTCATCGTCGCGGAAGAGGATCAGTCAGCGAGACATTCGGCTCACGTTTCCGTGGATTTGGCGACCGAATGCGCAGCACCTCCCGCAACGGCGCGAAGTCTCCACAAGAGTACAAGCAACCGCCGTACGAGACCGTCCTCCCCCCATTCCCATACCAACAGCAGCGTTGCGAAAGCATCAGTCGCGCGAAGAGTCCTTACGAACAAGCCATGGCCGCCCAAAACATCGGCACACAAGATCACATCCCTCCGCCTCCTCCACCACCCCCTGCGCCACCGGTGTATGGCATGGAAGGCAAGATCAGCGAAACCACCATCCCACCATCAATGCTCCCGCGAAGCCAGAGCGCTGCAGGCGGATACCGCAACCCGAAGGAGATCAGGGCGAACATGCCGCCGACTACCATACAGCAGGGTGCGCAGGGAGGGTTTCTCTGATGGATCGAAACGAACACATATCACATCACACATTCTCATCATCTAAGCGAGCATCTGGTCATGACGTTTTATGATACCCCCCATTGTATTTTATCTTTACTACGCAAACATCTTTGCAACCTCGTTTTGGGATATCATTAGCGAGCATTGCTTTATGGCATGAGGAAGTCTGCATCGAGCGCTGGTGTCTGCTTCGTTAGCTACGATTGTTCAGGGGACATATACAGTGATTATCTCGGTTCACGCTCGCTTTCACGCAGAACATTGACGGCCTCGCGGCTGGTGAAGTATGGGGGTTGTCTCGGCTTTGAGGAGGAGAGGTTATGGAGATAGATGTATTGATATTTGATGACCATTTACTTCATTTCTCATACAGTCGTCAGGTGCTACTTCCGAATTGACACTCTGAGCCTTTGCCGACGAGTTTGTCTCCGTCCCAGCCAACGCTGCCCGGATCTGTACAGCGAGGTCTTCTCTTTTGCTTTCGAGCGAGAGGCCTCGCCAGATTTTGGGTCCAGCTCGTATGGACTTCGAGCTAGTGAAGCTTAACACACTCTAGTCGAGGCTTAATTGCGACTTCGCTCGTGTCAACTAATTGGGAAACGTTCATATCGAGACTCTGACTTCATACGAAGGCTACTGAGCGCAAAGGCAACGTTCTTACACCACCAAAGCCGCAGATAGCAAGGTCCGAACATCCAAGTCTCAGTGTCGACGCCTACTTACGGAACTGGCACCGGAAAGTTCTGGCTTCGAGCTTCTCAAGGGGGTAGCAGACGTCGCAGCTCAAATACGCAGGAGAAGTAGTGTGCGAAGTTGTTGACCGGCGTATTCACGAATTTGCAGCTGTCTGCCTACCGAGTTGGATGCTCCAAATGCAGCACATCGCACTGTATAAGCACTCGGCCCCGAGCTTATCCAGAAGGTCTGGCTAGTGTTCCGCAAGAATAGCAGCAATGCTAGAGCTAGTCAAAGCCGTTGTCATCGTGTGCAAAGGGTTCATCAGTAGGCAGCGCAAGATCTCGTAGAGCACGACTCAGCCTTTCCGTATATGGAAACCTCCTGGAGCCTATGCCGACAGAAGCGATGCCGTGAGAATGATCTAGCTGTCATCCGAGTACAGGAGCAAGCAGATCGTTCTCTAGTCGTCGCGAAACCATGGTCGAGCCAAGTTTAGTTTTAGGTTCAGGTTCAGGTTCACGGTGACCTGCCATTGGCGGATCCACAACCGCGCTAGCGTATGTTCATTTTTGCAATACAAACAACCACCATATCTCAACAACGAGAGCACGGGGGATATTGTGTCGATGTGATGTTGATGTCCATTGGTATAGGGACTCGCAGAGCGAAGCGCGAGTGATTTCAGAAGTGAAGGTAAAAGTGAAGATGTCCGATTTCGCGAAAGGCAAGTATAGCCCCACCCAGAGATTTTCGAGTCGAGGCTGTGCAATGCTTCCCGGAAGGCTCATGTCCGTGGGTTAGGCTGTGATGAACCAGGAGATACCCTTGCAGGTCTCAACAGACGTTGGGGTGGGTAGCTAAGATTGCAGCAAAACCACCTCATCCGTTTCACGATTCGACAGATTCTCCCAAACCCTTCGTTCGTACTCGCAAGTCCCGTCGTTGGTTGTGCACTGGCTACATGGCAGCTCTTTATTGCATCTGACCTTGAGTATCCTACACGAATTGCAAGAAGCTTGTTTGCCCTTGCCCTTCCGAGAGATCTCTGTGTTCGGCTCTATGGCCCGTCTTTTCGCTGCTTTATCATCTCTGGGCTCTGCACCGTTGTCGTCTTCGGGAATTGGCTGGGCGACTGGTCTCGGAGTTTGCAGGACCACTCACGGAGTTTGGTCGTACTCACAAGTCCGGCCCTCGGAATCGCACTGGCTACATGGTAACTCCTTGTTGCATCTGGTCTTGAGTTTCCTGCAGGATATGCAGATAGGTTTCTTGCCGTTATCAACACGAACAGCTTCGGCGTTTGGCTCTATGGCCCGTCTTTCTGTACCGTCGTCGTTTTCGAGAACTGGCTGTGCAACTGGTCTCGGAGTTCTCAGATTTTGCAGGATCGATCTCGGAGTTTGCACGATCTCGCGCACCCCAGGGGCCGAAAGACCAAGCAGCCGGCGAAACTCATCCGCTCGATCCTTCTCGAGCGTGGAGATGGGCTTGAGGACTGGCCATCTGTCTATGTCCCTCAGTTGGCCGTTCGGCCACAAAGGCAACTTTGACTCATGTAGAAATTTTGTATACATGAGCTCAGGGTCGTCTCGTCCGAGAACAAAGGTCATATCTTGACACAATTGCCTTACGGTGCCAGTCGCAAAATTTTTTCTTTCATCTCCAGCCAACGTAGACCTCCCTAGGTGCCCGATATGCGAGTACATCTGGTATCTCGGGAGATCTCCCAGACCGGGAACCAAACCGAAAAGCATTTGCAGCAAGGTACGCGAAGATTTGTCCGTCCAGTCCGAAGAGATCGTCACAACCACGGTCAACTCAAGATCGTATACCTCCTTTGCAAGATATAGCTCGAATGCTATCGCCTCAACTCCACGGCGACCCTCCTCCACGGTAAGCGGTCTGCAATTTCCGTCCCTCAAGGTACGCAAACAGATCTTTCGAAGATCGAGGAGAGCGCAAGACGTGTCATCATCTTCGAGACAGGACAAAATGCGCATGGTCGCACAATCAGGACGCTCAAAATCTGTCTTGATATCCTTGAGGCCGCAGAACCCCAGATTTACGACGGTCCTTCGACCACGACGGCTCGCTCGCTCAAACTGGGGCAGTACATCCGTCACCAGCCTCGTCCTAGAGACTTCAAGAAGTCTCTTTACCTTTTCAAGGCTTCCAGCAGGAGAGTCCAGGTAGTTGCACAGCACGGCGAGCTTCGACGGATCGCTAAAGTTCTGCAATCGTCGATGAAAGAACTAGAACCATATCAGTATAGCTAGCCAGACCTAGAGTCGCACTAGTCTGCGCCTAGAGACGAGATGAAAGCTTGAGCAATGCTTAATAGCAGCTAAGAGTACTTTTGTATTATGTAAGCTAGTATATGAATAGAACAAGAACATACATTGTCGCTTTCGGGTTCCATTGAGTCGGCAGAAGACTATTCCGCTGACTGATGGAACCGATGCGGCAATCTCAATTCGTCGATCAGCTGCTGCTTGGATACGGCCATCTCGATTTTCGATCTGTAGGTACTTATATGTTCGCACGCGATTCGTATGGCTGAATGCAAGAATAAGCAGATGACGGGGTCGGGACCACGGTGCTGGGACGAGACGGGACGAAAGCATCAATGGAAATAGGAATTTGAGGTGTGCATTGGGATCTTGGCGTCGCTCCCGGCTAAAATTGAGTCAACATAAGACGGCTCGGGGCAAGATCTAGCGAGTGGCTCGATACTAGACAATAACGCTGCTGCTGTTCACCGCTCAAGAACCACTCACATCTCCTCCACGGCGCAGTTCGGATGCACAACGTACACTACGCGCTCCTCCTGCTCTTCGTCTTGTCCTTCGTCCACAAGACCCTCACCGCGAATTTGTAAAAGCACATTGTCCTTATGCAAGTGTTAGCCACATTTCGGCGACAGAATTGAGACGAACACACCTTCACCATCCGCTTCAGCACCTTCTTCGCCAACGCCCTCTGCGCCTCCATATCCTCCTGACTCTCCAACTCCTCCTCCTTCTGCTCGAGATACCACACCAGCAAGTCGTTCTCTTCGACCCCGTCCTCTGCAACTCCTTGATCGTCATTCACCCTCTGCAGCAGCATATTGTGGATCTTGACGTAATCGTCGTACTTGATCTGCGTCCTCGCCCGTCGTGTAGCAGCTACATCCTCCTCGCCCTCCTCATCCCCGTTCATCGGCGAGTCGCCGTCCTGTGGGGCAGCACCCTCCTCGGCATCAGCCATATCAGCGTCGTTCTCGTCGTCAAACTCAACGTCGTCCTTCTCCACGCTGATGATACTCTGCCTCAGAAGATTGAACGCTTCGTCGACGAACTCAGGAATGATAACGTCCGTGCATGTCGCTTTTGCAATCGCCTCACTCAGCCTGATCAACGACTCCAGTTGACGAACAGTAATGCGGTAAGAGTTGCGCCCGATCCCACCTTGAGCATCGTCAGCTCGCAACTCCTTATACCTCTGCACCAGCCTCTCCTTCGCAGCCTCCTCGAAGGTCGGTTGGAACAGTCGTGCGAATCGAATGAACCGCTGCAACTGCTCGGTGCTGAACTGCGGCTCGACGGCGTCGTCTTTGAGTTGATGAATGTTGACGATATGGCGGGCGAGATGCTCGTCGACCTGCTCGTTGCATTCGTCGAGCACAACGAAGAACAGATCGAAACGAGACATGATCGGCGCGCTCATATTGATGTTTGCTCGGAGGGTCGTCTTCCTATTATATCGACCGCCGACAGGGTTGGCGGCAGCGAGGATGCTTGTGCGGGCGTTGAGTGTTGCTTGTATACCAGCTTTTGCGATGGAGATCGTCTGCTGTTCCATTGCTTCGTGGATGGCGACCTGATCCGCGAGATCCATCTTGTCGAATTCATCGATAGCGCAGATGCCATTGTCCGCCAGCATGAGTGCGCCGGCTTCGATGGTGAACTCGCCAGTCTCCTCATCTTTGACGACAGCCGCAGTCAGACCTGCTGCAGAGGATGCCTTGCCTGAAGTGTAGACTGCCCGTGGTAGGAACGAGCAGATGTACTTCAAGAATTGCGACTTGCTGGTACTCGGGTCGCCGACGATGCAGATGTTGATGTCACCACGTAACGCCATGCCTTCTGGTGTGACTTTACTGACACCTCCCATTAGCTGCAAGAGAAGTCCCTTTTTGACGACAGTATGGCCGTATATCATGGGTGCCAGCGAATCGACCAGTCGCATGAAGATGTTTGGCGTACGCACCATCACCCGCAAGTCATCCACCTCTGCAGTCGTGAGAGTGTCGAGATAGTCCTGCTGTGCCGACTCCCCAGAGGTCTCGTTGACATCGTTCATCTGGCCGAGCGAGTTCAGGATGTTGCCAGCTTGCCCTTTCAGGTGCTGGTTGTTGCTCTGTCCGCGGGTCGAGGTGTCCATCGTTACCATATTCGACAGGAAGGCCATGCGGTATGTCAGGTCTCGGACACCCAGCGCTTTCAACCCACTGACACCAGTCCCTCCAGCTTCACCTCCTCGGGGTCCTTGTGGGTCACGCATAGCTTGTGGCCTGACACCGGGCACTCTGAACTGGCTGACATCCGGTACGACGATCAACGTCCCAGTGAAAATACACTTCTCGCCAGCTTTGGCACGATCGACCATCTCCCCTCGTAGGATAACATCCATCGTCCGTGGCATGCTGCCTGTGGGGATCTCTGAGCTGTTCTCCTGGATACGGACCTTCTGCCAGTCGATGAATGTGCTCTGCCGGATGTCAAGGCGCCAGGCCTGTCGATTCATGCACTGAGCGTTCGGACATTGCGTAGGCTCGGAGTACTTGAAGATCTGCTCCACGTCTGGGATGACACTGTTACAGTTCTCACAGACGAAAGTGGCGAGGTGCAGCTCTGGACGGACTTCTGAAGTTCGAGTGACCGTACCGGATATCGACGCGAGCTTGCCGATCTGATCTGTCCTCAGCTGCCGTACTCGTGAGACCAATGGCATGTTGTAGAACGCAAGCGCGAAGATCTTGTCAGTCTGCTGGTTGGGTGTCTTATCATTCATGCCGTCCTCGTCGCTCAGACTATTGCTGGTCAGCGAGGCATCTGTCCTTGCAGTTGTGGACCCAGGTTGTCGATGCTCCCGATAGTACTGCGGTTCGTACTTGGCGATCAGACTGTTGAGGGCTCGTAGCATGTATGGGAGGAAGCGGTAGAAGTCTCCTTGTATCGCAGTGGCCAATACTCCTCGCTCGCTATCCATAAGATGTGTGAAGTCGACGTAGAGCGTGGACAGCTTGAATTGGCAAAGGCCGTGGATCTGAGCGATGTAGTACTTGTTCGTGGTGACCGCGCTTGATTTCGGCTCTTCTGAGGACGTGGGCTCCTCCGTGAAGCTATTCCCGTTAGCATTAGCCATCATATGAAGGCCCAGCAACGGCATACTCGTCCAGGAATCTCTCGAATTGTATGCCCAATGTTTCTGCTGTTGTGTCGACCACTCGCGGTACCCCGTCACTGCCAGGCACATTGCTTCGCCGCAAGCCTCTTATTCCAACTACTTCATCATCTGGGAAGCCCAACTCGCTCTGCACGCCCGGCGTACTGGCAGAGGGCGGGCCTCTAGGTCGGGAGGAGGAGCGGGCCTGTCGTCGTCGCGCTGAGGGCGCATCGCTGCGAGGTTCTTCTGGCGCATTGTCCGAGCGTAGTACTGCGTCGACGATTGACGACATGGTGAAAGGCGAGATGTTGTACGTCGTTGAGCGAGTTAAAGAATTGTGGGATGGGATGGTAGTGAGGGGAACGCGTCGATTGAGAAAACACGAGGGGACGCGATTCAATTTAGCAGCGCGAAACTCAAAACTTTATTTCTAGTCCACTCTTCGCACATCTGAAACATCCAGGGAGTCGAACTCGCACCCGACCGAGAATTCGCGACTGGCTTCGAAAAGACCGCGATGGGACTGGTCTTCCTGTCATGGTCTTCAACCACATCCTACGGCGAACAGTGAGAACAGCATTCCTCGCCGCACTGGTCATACTCGGCATATACCACTTCAGCGCCACAACCGACCACGTCCTACAGCCTGCGCTATTCAACAGCGCTTCTGGGGGCTCACGAAGACTGTCCCTACAAGACGCTGCTCCGATCTGCAGAAAGCATGGCTTCGCTCCTTACCGCCAACCTGGACGCAAAGTTTTCGATCTCTTCCCCTTCAACGTGGAGCTGGATTGGCTGGACATCCGTCTGAACACTCTTGCCGCTCACGTTGACTACTTCGTGATCGTCGAAGGCAGAAACACTTTCACCAACCTACCAAAGCCCGCTATCTTGGAAAGAAACTGGGACAACTTCACCGCGTTCCATCCGCAGATGCTGCATTATGTCGTTGAAGATCCAATCGACAGCACACGGACCTGGGACCACGAAGACTTCTTCCGCAATGCCCTGCTTTACAAGACTTTCCCGCACTTCCGAGGAGGCCAGAAGCAGGCCAATGATGGCGATGTGATCATTGTCTCCGACATCGATGAGATTCCAAAGCAAGAGACGGTAGAACTGCTCCGACATTGCGACTTTCCAGCACGGCTGACGCTGAGAAGTCACTTCTACTACTACTCTTTCCAATGGCTACACCGTGGCGAACAGTGGGCACACCCACAAGCTACTGTATTCCGCGGCCTGAAGAACACGATCTCGCCTGTTGATCTACGAAACGGTGAAGGCGGCCCGCTCTGGCCCTTTCTCCCCTTCGTTCAGCCCTTGAAGCGATGGTGGCAGAAGACGGATCTCTGGGGTTCCACTTGGCACTGCTCGTCCTGCTTCGCAACCATCAAGGACATGCGGACCAAGATGGAAAGCTTCTCGCACACTCCTTGGAACACCGAAGAGAATCGCGATGCCAAGACTATGGTCGAGAGGGTGCGAAACGGCATAGACATGTTTGGAAGAGAGACGGAGATCTATGACAAAGTGGAGAACAATCCAGATGTTCCTTCTTACATCCTCGCCAACCAAGAGCAATACGGATATCTGCTGGATCGAGATGGGCAGGAGGCTGCGTTCAAAGATTACAGTTCGTTCATATAGCTTTTCAGGCCAGCAGGGAAAACTTCCACGCTTACTACGCCACTTGCTTGATGCAAGCAAGAGATATATGATGCATCCTTGATATTCGCATCCTTCGCACATCGACTTCCATGAGCCTATGCAAGCACCCGTGGACAGCCTCGTGAGCACGACTCTATATACGCAAGCCTGGCACAGCAATGCCCTTGAACGCTGAAGATGCTTATTGAACGCTATGCAAGTTCGCTCTATCCATGAATAGTTGCAACGCATGATTGTAGGTCTCTTATGCATCGCTCATGGTCCTTAGTTTCTCTTGTTCCTCTGGCGTCAGAGAGTTGAACTGGGAAAGAGTGGTCAGCAGTGAGTCAGCAAGACCGTCTGATAGTGCACTTACTGTCTCCATGAATCCTGGCTTCTGCGATGCTTGGCGGAAGAAGCTCAACAGATAAGTCTGTGTTTCGTCGTCCCTTCCCCTTGAACCCACATTGTTGTCCTCAGCACCATATGACATGAGCTGCGACTTGGTCATACCTGTTGAGAGGTCCAGGAAGCCATCTTCGTCCTCCCAGGAGTCACCATCATCGTCGTCATCATCCTCGTCGTCAAAGTCTGCCGCTGCCGTAGGATCGAGGTTGTGGTTGCCGGACGCTGATAGCAATTCTTCCACCAGCAGCTTGATGATCTTGAGTCGGGCCGAGACAACGGTATACTGATCCGGGTTCTGCTTCGCGCGCGAGCGTGTCATGATACGATCCGACCTCCGCACGATCAGATCACCTTTGACTTGAATGTCATTGATCCGCGGGTCATCCAGATCGTACAACTTCGACAGTGCGACGATGCTGAGATGGTCAGCCAACAAACAAAGAGGTGCGATGGGAAGAACGACTCACTTCTGCCTGATGTCCTCGTAGCCAACGAATGTAATCGAGTTTTCTAGCCACTTGCCCAGGACCACCTCCAGACCGCTTCGGTTCTCTACCTGCACGTCTGCGAGAAAGCCGACTACCTCTTGGGCTGAGATCAGGGACAGTCGTGCAAAGACGAGTATCAAGCTCTGGATGAATTGCGCTTGGGTTGCAGTAGCCAGTCGAGCGGCCACCGCGCGCAGGAGTTGCATCAGGTAGGGCCCAAGGCGATCTGACCCAGCCTTCTCAACAACCTCAGCAGCAAGACCACCAACTTCTGCAGCCCCATTCTCATCAACGGCGGGATTAAGAAGTCTGTCGATAATGATGAGTACTATCTCGAGACCGCCCTTACCGGCTTCGTCTTGGAAGCCGAAGACTTGGTCGGGATCATGGTTGACCATATGTTTGACCGCTGCAGTCGCAGACTTGAGCAATTCGTCATCTGTGGAGCCGAGCAACAGCCTGTTGAGACGTGGCATGACTGTCGAGACGAAGGCCTTTGGCATGGGAGTTGATCCATTCGCAGCGAGAACAGACAGGAGCTCCGCGGCTAGGTTTGCGAGGGCGTTCTCTTCCGTCAGCGTGGCAACATCGAAGGCTCCCATGAGTGATGGCAGAACTCGTGCTGCAAGCTCTGCGTACTGCGTACTTCCAGCGGCGGCTATCGTGCCGGCTATCTCCTCGAAGGTCTCGGTGACGAGCAAAGCGATTTGAAAGTTGCTTGCACCTCGGCTGGCCATGGTGAACAACATATCTATGCCACCGCTGCTCAAGCAAGAAGCCGTGTCCAGGAGTATTGTATCGCGGAGTGTTTCCACAATGGTGATGAGAAGGTCATCGCTGTCTTCCAGATCGCTGAAGTCCCGTCCGCTCAAGAAATTTGAGAGAGTTGTTATGACAACAGTCTGTTGTGATAGGGTCATTGAGGGGGGTAGCGCAGCAAGATAGTACTGAAGAGCCCGGATGCACGAGACTTTGACGATCTCTGAAGAGTCGTTCGTGATGGCTTGCAAAGATGCCTGCATGAAGCTTGCTGCAACCGGCTGAAGCGCCTCGCCTGACGTCCTAGTCAGACTGCCGGCAACAAGATAGCCGCGAGCACGTAAGAACACAGCCTCCTCTTGCATGGCATGCTGGATGAAGTCCACATAACCGTTGGCAGCATCAGCGCCAATCTTCTTTTCGACGTCCTGAAAGTCACCGAGGAGCTGGTTCAAGAGATACAGCGCGGCTTCCTTAGCCTTCCAGCCTGCGTTCTCAGAGTAAAGAGTCCTTGTGTGAGCCAATAGACCTTCCACAGTCGCAGCATTGAGCCACTCGCCCAACTTGATGACCAGATCTCCGCATGCTGTCCTCGGCGTGTAGTTGGCAGTGACATTGACCTCCTCCGACAAAAACACATTGACATCAATCTCCCACAGCCCTTCATCCTCCACGGTGATTTGTGCGTAGGATACGGCGAGCTTCATCATATCGGTCATCCAGCTTGCCGATACTGTTTGGTGCGACTGCAGTTGTTGTTCCAGTTCTTTGCGGACAGGTGGCGCTCGCAGACACGCTTGCATGAAGTCGAGTTCTTCTATCACTAGAAAGTCCAGCGTGTAAGGAAGGCCATCGGCATCCACGAGTCTGCCTTGACGGTCGTCTTCGATATACATCTGATGGTGTTGTGGTTGAAGCATTGTGAGTTCTTGCCACGTTGCCGAGAAGAGCGTTGGGCTGTGAGGCGACAATACGGATGGGAAGACGGAGCGAACGCGGACCATGACCTTGACCACTTGCAGCTTGAATGTGACCCAGCCTCTGTAGTGCTCCGCAGCTTCGGCATCTCGACTCGCATCGTCGTTCGGTGGAGCTGATGGTAAGGGTGACTTCATTGTGCTGATGAAGAATGGGATCCATACTGCAAGGGCCTCTTCCGCGAATCGTTTGACTTCGGTCTTGTGGTGCTCGAGCACCACCTCCAGCGTGTCAAGGCAAGCTCGGAAGACGGATACCGCTAAGGCTCGCAGTATTGGCTTCTGCGACTCGTTCGCCGCAACATCGAAAACCACCTTGACGAGATCCCGAGCCACCTTGAAGAATTGCTCGTCGTTGAAGCAATCGTCGACAAGTTCGTTCAGTACTTTGAGCGCACCATGCAGCTGCGAGGTTGTGCCCGTCCCCACTACGTTGAGCACGGTAGGCAGTAGGTCCGGCCATTGATCCGGGAAGTCGACGGTCGCTATTTTGCTGACGACAAGGCTTGCAGCGCTTTTGATCTTCCTCTCATCGTGTCCGCTGACCGCAAGGTCGAGTAGTGACTGCCGGATCTGTGCTTTCTTCCCTTCGTCGGCGTACAACGGCCCTGTGAATTCATCGAATTGTGTTGACCAGGAAGCGAGTACGAAAGTCTTAAGATAGAGTAATGCCGCTTGTCGGATGGCCACAGGTACATTACTGTGAGCGCCGACTGACACCAGAGCAATCGGGAAATCTGGGTTGCTGTGCTGCTGTTTCAGTTGCCACTCTGCATTCTTCCGGGCGGTCTCTTGCGCAGATTGAGTTTCCGTGAGCAGACGAACCAACTGCTCCTCCATCTTTGCAAACTACTGGTGCCACGATGTGTGTAACATCGAAGAAAGACACTGCTTTCACGACGCGATTCCCTGAGCTCCAGGCGAACAGACGTGGCGGACTCGATCAGTGCAGATGCTCATACGGATAGGGATGTTTTGTATGCAATAGTAAGTCGACACGATCACTTGACCAGGTGAAATATGTGTTGTGCAGAGCCGTGTTAAAAGGTGTTTCACCGAAGGGTACATGTGACAAAAGTCGGAGGAGCCTCAACTAGCGCCGGATGGTCCCGAGCGAATTAGATGCCAGCTTTAACTTCGATTTCGACTTCAACTTCAATATCGAGCACGTTCTTAAACACAGCACTTCATAAGATGTAGCATTCTGTTGGCCACCCGCCTTATCAGACAACAGAAGCCATCAATCATGGAAGACGCCGCGCCGACCTTTCGGAACCTGGTCACAAGCTTTACAGACTTCCTCACTGTGGCAATCCACACCATCCTCTACGAGCGTTCAATCTACCCACACACGTCGTTCCTGTCTGCGCGGAAGTACAATTTCGCAGTCCGGCAAAGTCGACATCCGAAGGTCTGCGAATGGATCAATGACGCTGTTGCTGCCGTGGAAGCCGAATTGCTCAAAGGTGGCGTGGAGCGGGTCGCAGTAATGATCTACGACAAGAGCAACAAACCCGTGGAACGATACGTCTTTGATGTCTCTCGCTTCCCGACACTGTCGACCTCAGATCTGGACATACCGCTGGAGCGACGTGGTGCAGATGGACAAGGTGTCAGCGTCCTTCCACGTGTCGATATGGAGGAGCAATTCCGAGCAACCATGAGCAAACTTACCGGCTGCAACTCGATGCTCGCTGCCATACCGCCTGGTTGCACATTCACTATCGCTATTGAGCTCAAAGGTGATGGCGAAGCACCCACTGCTCATCCTCAGCCATGGATGCCGGTTCAGCCTCAACTCTCAAAGGATGGTGCTGGCGATCCGATAGTAACTACTAAGCCCGTACGAGCGGTAGCTGCGGGTGAGATGGTGTTCGAGACGTGGATTGAGCAGGTGAAGACAGGCGGAGGGACCGGCTGAGGTGCGCGACTTGGCCTTTGACCGAGAAACTGGACACGTGCAATTGCAATGTGGTGTAGTGTGCACGTAAACTACCAAAACAACGAACACATGCCATCGACTACGAGACGCCCGCTCTGGCTACCGCACAAGCTGCCTGTGATTCGAGAACATTGGGTTTTATTTGCCTATCCTCAGAATTGAACACCCTCGCATAAGGCTCCATCCACCTTGAAGTTCGACCCACTCACAAATGAGGCTCTGTCGCTGGCGAGAAATACCACAGCATTGGCGACTTCTTCAGGCTTTCCCATACGGCCCATCGGATTGAGGTCCATCTGGCTCTTAAAGAGATCTGGCATGTTCTTCTCGATCCCAGACCACACGCCTGGATCTACATAGATATTTCCAGGAGAGATGGTGTTTGCTCGGACACCCTTAGGAGCGAGCTGTCGTGCTAGAGATGCCGTGTAATGAATTACAGCGGCCTTGACCGGACCATACGGTCCAGGGGAAGTGAAATCAGCTGAAATCCCCGAGACCGAGGCGATACTGATGATGTTGCCTTTACTTTTCTCCAAGTAAGGTATCGCGGCCTGGGCCAAGGTATGTAGGCCGAGTAGATCGGTCTGAAAAGCATTCCTCCAGCTTTCCACATCGTCCGGAATAGCGAGGGCAGAGACGTTTGCGACCACCACATCGAGTCCACCACTCTGCTCTGCGGAAGCCTTCACCCACTCGGACAGCTGCGACTGGTCTGATACGTCGACAGTGGCGCCTATCGCTCTAGCATCGGGAAAGTCTATCGCCAGCTGCTTTTCGCTAGCTTCGATGTCTGCCTTCGTGCGAGAACAGTAATGCACTGTGGCTCCTTCTTCAAGAAATGCACGGGTGATAGTCCCGCCGATGCCCTTCGTGCCGCCTATGCTAGGTCAGTCATATATCTCCCAGAATCTGATAAGAACTCATGTTGGTTGTCATACCTGTCACCAGCACAATTTTCTTTTCAAGCCCGAGATGCATTTTTACTATGCTTGGGAACAACAAGGATATCTTGTCGATGGTGAAAAATGGACTATAATTGTATTTCGAGACGATGATGCTACAGTGTGGCCTTGTCCTCGAAAAGACAGTTGCGGAGAACGGAGAACATCGCCAGAGTTTGACGTCACCTCAAGGTCAGATTGTGAAGCACCAGACTTACATTAAATGCACTCCGGACGATACTGCACAGAACATCGGCTTCAAAAACTGATCGAACATTGCATTCCCACAATGCATTCCCTGTCTACGAAGCATCAAGCCTATGAAGAACATCATCCGGCATATTTTCCTTCCGCAGCCTCGCCTGACCACCTCGCCCTCTCATCCCATTTGCTTCGTGCATGCTCGATATGGCCAAGTTCAGCACAGCACTCGTATGTTTTGCGGATACCTGTGACAGGTATGGAAGCGTCTGATCGAACTCTTCAGTCGTTGACAATGCTAAGACCAGAGCCGCAGTCAACATACGAGTGCATTCTAGTCTGCCCAGCCATGCAACACATCCCACCAGTATCAAGCACATCTCTTCTTCACCACTCGAACATTGCGACGTCGCCTTTCCTGGCCTCCACGAATAAGACATCCCGCAGTTTCAGGTGTTGCCCAGCTGCTACTCTGCCTTGACTGCCGCCTCTTGCTTGAGACGCTCTGCCTCGAGCTTGATGGTCGACTTTTGCGTACCAGTAAGACTTGGCCTGCCTACTCTGTCGATCTTGATGTCGGAGGTCTTAGCCAAGTCATCGAAGGCCACACGAGAATACTTGTCGTAGAAGTCGATCGGGACATCGTACTCGTCATGCGGAGTTGCCTCGCTGATCACACACACACCCGCCGTCCGATTTGAAGCCATTGTGGTAGTAGACGATAGCCAGATCAGGGAGACGATTACCCTCGCTGTCGGTCTTGCCCAGAGAGTAGGTAGTCGATGTCTCCTTGAACTCGCCACCGACGATCCAGAGCGCGTTACGGGGACGGGTGAACAGCACGCGACAGACTTCGTTGGACTTCGCGCGCCGCATCGGGTCGGCTCCCATATGCCTCTCCTCTGTGACCACGACATCCACCAGCACGTGCTCAAACTCACGACCAGAAACTTTGTCGGCCATGTAAAGCACAGGCAGCATCTCGTCGGTCCAGCCGTCCTCGCGCAAAGCTTGGAATGCTAAGGAGTAGGCATCATGCTGGCGGAGGTACGGCGTGATTAACACAACCTCCGTGCTCATCTTGTCACCGTAGAGCTTGTGGAGCGGACCTTCGATCAATTCCATGGCCTTGTCGAAGGGTGAGAAGTTAACCTGGTGCCCATAGTCGTCGGAGAAGACTCTGCTGTTGACGATCTCGAAGTACATGCAGCGGCCCTTCGAGACGCCCCCGGGCTGTCCTGCCATATCGCTTGCTGGGGTCGAGTGTGAAAGGGGGGGTTGACTTGTCGGTTGAAAGATGTAAGGGTTGGCTGGAAGGTGACGGTGCTAGAACCTCGTCAGCCTAGATCCAAACCATGTCAGCGAAAAGGACTCACTCTTGCGGTCTGGCCCGTAAACAATGATCGTGTGCGCTCCGCGCGGAAGGAATGGTATGAGCCCACGGGTAATGGGTGGCGAGAAATGTGAGACTGACCCTCGGTGAGAATGGTGAAGAAAGAAGCAATTATTGTGCGGATTGTAGAACATGATACTGTGGCGCTAGCGCGAATGCCAACCCCATCCCTGATTGGCCAGGATTGGCATGTGAAAGGGTAGACGCAATAGGAAGGAGCCCGCCCAAAGCTAAAAGTCAGGGTCAGGATCGTCAGAAGATCTAATCCACATGCATTTCGAAACGAAAACAGTCAAGCATACCTGAGACACACAAGGTGAGAGTTCGGAGACCCGTTCGTTGCATATAGTTACAGCACTTGATCGCCACTGTCTATCATATCATGCTACCGATACTCCTTCAGGCCGTCCATACCACTCGTTGGTGCTGCAAACCCGTGCTCATCGTTCTTGACTCCTAACCCCATCATCGTATATCCATCTACTTCAGGTTCACCTCAACACGGCCTTCATTACCCACAGCACCCTTCCCAAGCTCCGGAAGAAGGTAAGTAATATCATCCCACGGATGCCTGTAAAGACCCGTCCGCAACCTCTTCTGATCCAGATAATGCGCAATCAGACCAATGGATCGTCCGAGCACGAACAAGCCATTGAGCACACCATTCCTGAGATAATCCTCCGCCTCTTCCGCGCTGAAAGCGCCGCAGTTGCGGAGCAGATCGACGAAGCAGACGGCGACGCAGCCGTCGACGTTGAGAATGAGGTTGTCCTTCTTGGAGGTGGTGACGGTCTCGACGGCGATGGCGTAGTCGAGGAGCTTGGTGGACGGGAAGTTCTTTTGGCAGAACTCCTTGACGAGGGTGACGCGGAGGTCGGGGTTGTTGCGGGATTTGACGCGGTGGCCGATACCGGGGACTGCGAATCATTAACTAGCTGATGGTGGTTGAATAGTGGTAGACGTGTACTCACTGAGCTTGTTCTCCTTCCTCATGGTGTCAACGAAGTCACGTGGGCTCATACCCTTGTCGTAGGCGGAAGTGAACTCCTCAGCGGCACCATCGAGGGCACCACCGAAGCGCGAACCGATGGTAAGTAGACCAGCGACAAGCGACGAGATCAAGTCCTTTCCAGCACGGGTAGTGATGATGGTGTTCATGGCACCAGACACAGCGGGACCGTGATCAGCAGTAAGCATGAGCACCATCTCCAAGAACTTGCCAGCGTAGTCAGGCAGTCTGCGACGGAACCAGAGGAGAGACATGACGCCTCCGATACCAACGTTCTCTTTGAAGACGTCTGTGATTGGAATACCAGCGTAGAGGAGCTCCTGGCCACGGTCGTCGGAAATGGTGGAGATGAAGGCGGCTGGTTTACGGATGAGGCCGAGTTCCTGAGCCCACGAGTAGTCCATGGGGATCTTTGGAACGACTGGCTCTTGCGAAGGCTTGATCTGGCCGGACTTGGTCATCTTCTGGTAGACCTGTGCGAGCACCTGTGGAAGCTCCTCGAAGGTGTCTGGGACGAAGAAGCCGGCATCCTTCATGCTCTTGTTCTTCATGTTGGCGGTCTCGAGCTGAGAGTTGGCGAACGAACCAGCGTGGCCGAATTGCACCTCAGTCTTGAGCATGCTAGCAACGGTTCCGATGGCCCAGGCGACGATGGGCTTGGTGATGGTGCCATTCTTGACAGCCTCGATGACGCGGTACTCCTCGACACCACCGACTTCACCGAGCAGCACAAGGATCTTGCACTCCGGATCTGCCTGGTAACGCAGGATGTGGTCGATGAAGGTGGTACCCGGGTATCTGTCACCACCAATGGCCACGCCTTCGTACACACCGTCGGTTGTGTTTGCAATGATGTTGTTCAGCTCGTTGGACATGCCACCAGACTTGGAGACGTAGCCGACAGAGCCCTTGCGGTAGAGCTTGGAAGCCACAATGTTGTCCATCATACCACCAGTGTTGCCGATCTTGTACGCACCAGGCTTGATGCCACCAACAGTAGCTGGGCCGATGATCGTGATTCCCTTCTGCTTGGCCACGTGCAGAATCTCGCGAGCACGCCTCTCTGGCACACCCTCTGCAATGATTGCAATGGACTTGACTTGTGGGAATTCCATGAGCTCCATGGTGGAAGAGTAGACGGAGCGGGAGGAGGCGAAGTTCACAACTGTGTCAACGTCGCTGTGCTTGGACATGGCTTTCTCGGTGGATTGGTAGACGGGGAGGAGGGTCTCGGACGTGCCCCAGTACCTGTGAAGTTATTAGCAATGCTATATTGGCGTAAGGATACGAGCTATTTCGTACATCTTGGAGACATATTGGCCGCCGAATGTGTAGATGATTCCTGCTACTGAAGGGGTCTTGCGCTTGCAGATGAAGTCGAAGTCGAGCATGCCCTGGACAGCTCGTGTTTGGAGACCACTACAATACTGTTAGATGTTCTCTTGCCAGTTTTGGCAGTCTGAGGACGTACTAGACGAAGCATCGTGTCTTGGTGTGGAAGAGCGTGTGTTCGGGGGTGGGGCTCATGTTTCTTGAGGGTGCTGAGAACCGCTTGATGTTGTCCTAATGAAAGTGCACATGGTAAGCTTGTGTCTCGATACACTCCCTCGGACTCTGCTATGGTATGCGAGAGGATGCTGGCGGGCATGTACTCACCTCTGCTGAAAGGTTGTTGGCCCTAGAATTGGTACCATTGGCGCCATTAGGTGCGAGCGACATGGTTGTGTTGGCCTCTCCGGCGGTCTGATATGGAGGTGGTAGTGGGGAGTCTGTCAAGTCAAGGTGTCAGAATCACTGAAGTCGGAGAGTCTCATCAAGTGTTTCAAGGTGGTTTCCAGCCGTAAGCTCAATCGAGTGCGGCTGGGATTTTTGTTTCTGGGGCAGCTCTTGCCAATGCCACTCTTGAGCATATCGGATCACACTTACATCGTTAGGTCGTTCGCAAGACAGAGGGTGAAGTTGTTGCACGCGGACAATTGACAGAGAAGATGGACGACACAGCAACAGAGGCGGTCAGGACAATATTCCGATGGCACCTAGCTACAAAAAAGCGTTGGTTCATCAACTGCAGCTCAAGCACGGTGACGGACCCTGTCTCAAATCCCCCGGGCATGCTAAAAATGCCATCTCGAGTCCTCATCGCTATCCGCCTCTCCTCATCCCGATCGTACGTTGCCCCCGCCCACTGGCACCACATATCTTCCTGCTTTGGCTCTTTCGGGGAGTGTTGGATAGGTGGAGCCAATGCTCGCGCCCCAGTGTGCGCCACCCATGTGACCCGTGGGAGATATTGATGGGCTTTGGGAAACTTCGAATGTCGGGAAGGCTACGTAGGGATCGACGTGCTTCGGAGCTCACGTGCTGTGTTACTATTCCTGCCCTCTCCGTCCTTTCTCCACGTTTTCATGCTATTGCAATGATGGGCAAGATACTGTGTGTTTGACGATGCGAAGTCCGAGCGGTCAATGGCTGGCTGTAATTAGAAACATATATAGCTGAGCAATATCGACCCACTGTGAGACACGAAGTAACTCGGCCAACGATTGAACGGTCATGCAGGTACCGCACTAACGACCTCACCAGCCCGAGCGGGCACGAAAAAGAGACTCAACCAGTGTGTCAACAAGCTTCTGTAAGAGGGTTGTGCCCGAGTAGCTGCTGAGGCTCGTGTCTGTAACTTCGTTATACCGTTATTACGCTCGAGCTTCTCTCAAATCCAGCCTCACCACCTCAGCTCGTCAGAATCCTTCAAACCACGAATCGGTAAGCCCCAGAGATCTTTTCTTAGCGTCAAGAAGGGTCCACGATAGCAACAAAAAGATTCC
Organism: Extremus antarcticus; assembly: GCA_033117895.1. Classification (NCBI taxonomy): domain Eukaryota; kingdom Fungi; phylum Ascomycota; class Dothideomycetes; order Mycosphaerellales; family Extremaceae; genus Extremus; species Extremus antarcticus. The sequence continues at coordinate 158,266 of JAWDJX010000023.1, forward strand.
GGACGAGAAAGAAGGATCTCGGAGGCATTGACGCAGCTTTCGGAGTACGACGAGAGCTGTAGACCAGGAGAACACAATTCAGCACTCCATCGGAACAACAGCAAGTGCGCACAGCTTCCCACAGCACAGTGCGGCCGCAGCTGAACTTCATCAGCCCGTTCACCGCATCTCGGATCATTTTTTGGTTTCTCGAGCTTCGCAACTGCTTACACGCAACTACAGTCTTTGAAGCTACTACCAACACACAATGTCTGCGAAGGCGATCTCAGAAGCTGATGTGAGTATCAACACAACCAAAAGCACGACTATGTCATAAGCTAATTACCATTGACAGGGCAAAGCCATCCTGAACTACCACCTCACACGAGCACCCCTGATCAAGCCCTCTCCTCTCCCACCGCAGACCACACACAATCCTCCCGCCAAGCTCGCAACAATTCACTTCGAAGACGGCGACGATATCCGAGGCGTCCTTGACGCAGCAGAAGCCACATACCCGTTCCTCCTCCAGCCCAATGCCAAGTTCGTTGCAAAGCCAGATCAGCTGATCAAGCGGAGAGGCAAGTCTGGGCTGCTGAAGCTCAATTCGTCATGGGCGGACGCAAAGGACTGGATCGAGGCGCGGGCGAACAAGGTGCAAAAGGTTGAGCATGTCGATGGTGTGCTGAGGAACTTCCTCGTTGAGCCTTTCGTGCCACATCCGCAGGAGACTGAGTACTATATCAACATCAACTCTGTACGCGAGGTAAGCGAACACAATGGATGTCAAACAGCTCAAGCAGAAGCTAACAGCTATACACAGGGCGACTGGATCCTCTTCTACCACGAGGGCGGTGTCGAGGTCGGAGATGTCGATGCCAAAGCCGAGAAGATGCTCGTCCCGGTAGACCTGAGCCAATACCCAAGCAACGAGGAGATCGCCGCCAGCTTGCTCAAGAACGTGCCAAAGGGTGTCCACAACGTCCTCATCGACTTCATCTCCCGCCTCTATGCCGTCTACGTCGACTGCCAATTCACATACCTCGAGATCAACCCTCTTGTGGCTATCCCGAACAAGGACGTCACCTCCGCAGACGTCTACTTCCTCGATCTCGCGGCCAAGATCGATCAGACCGCCGAATTCGAGTGCGGTTCCAAATGGGCCGCTGCTCGCGCGCCAGCTCAGCTCGGCATGCCTGTCGCACCAGTTGGCAAGGACACGAAGGTCCAGATTGACGCTGGCCCACCAATGGAGTTCCCAGCACCTTTCGGCCGCGAGATGAGCAAAGAGGAGGCCTACATCGCCGAGATGGACGCGAAGACTGGTGCTTCGCTCAAGCTCACCATCCTCAACAGCACTGGCCGTGTCTGGACTCTGGTCGCTGGTGGTGGTGCATCTGTCGTCTACGCCGACGCCATTGCCTCTGCTGGTTTCGCCAACGAGCTTGCCAACTACGGCGAGTACTCTGGCGCGCCGACCGAGACGCAGACATTCCACTACGCTCGCACTGTTCTCGACCTCATGCTTCGCGCACCAATGCACCCTGATGGAAAGGTGCTGTTCATTGGTGGCGGTATTGCCAACTTCACCAACGTAAGCTGATTCTCTACCAAATCGCTCAGCAGCACAATCACTAATACTGTTGTAGGTCGCCTCAACCTTCAAAGGCGTCATCCGCGCCATCCGCGAAGTCGCACCCCTCCTCGTCGAGCACAAGGTCAAGATCTGGGTCCGCCGCGCCGGGCCCAACTACCAGGAGGGTCTCAAGAACATCAAGGCTGTCGGCCAAGAGCTCGGTCTGTCGATGCGTGTGTTCGGGCCCGAGATGCACGTTTCGGGTATTGTCCCGCTCGCGCTTGTGCCTGGCAAGTGGAACGATAGCATCAAGGAGTTTGAGGGTTAAGTGGGGGATGTGAGCGGATGAGAGCTGAACGATATGACGGGATGAGCAGCGGTGAAGTGCTGTGCGTACGACAGGGAGTATTTAGAGTAGATGAAATGATGAACGGCTGCTCGGCGCTGTTTGCGGTGGCAGCAATGTATGAAAGTGTCGGTTTGTTGAAACACCGTTCTCGAAGGCTAAAGTGGACTATTGTTGTACATGAAAGGATTCAGACAGTCGTACGGGTACATGTAATGTCGAAGAATGGGGGCTTTAGAACGCACAGGATTAGCTGAGGGCTCGGAGAGTGCCCTCAATATCTCTACGGGCTCCTCATATACTCAATCGATTTACTTATAAAGTCCTGAATGCTGTGGTAGATTGGTAGTGGTCTTCATGCCTCCAACGCTCCTTCCTCGATTTTGTTACCCCAACCCTAACCCCAAGCACGATCGTCTGTCACGTGAAAATCTAACCTCACCTCCGTTCACCGCCCGCGATTCTGCTGCTTTGCTTTGCGGCTTTTGGAGACTCGACAAAACCACCTGATAGCACGACCACAACATCATTCTCCTCGATCGCAGGAACACAGCAATTGATCATGTCGTCGGTACGTACTTGCGCAACGCACCAGTGGAACATCCAGACACCACTGACACATCCTCTTCGCAGTTCGTCCCCCTCAACCCGCGCCCGATGCTGCAATCGCTGTACGTACCCATCCTCGCAGCCTCCCTTGCGCCAACCGCGCAGCGCTTCACTTAATTAATATAATGTGTGTGTGTAGCGTCGACGACGAAGTCCGCGTGCGCCTCAAGTGGGGCCAGACCGAGTACACAGGCCGCCTGGTCTCCGTGGACAGCTATATGAATTTGCAGTTGAGTGGTGCGGAGGAGTGGGTGGGTGGGAAGAGTACGGGGGGGTTGGGGCAGGTGTTGATACGGTATGTTTGCGCCAGGAAACGGACATCAAGGGGGGAGAATGAGGTGGGGTTGGGAGTGGGAACTTGACAGCGGCTAACGAAGATGGCAGGTGCAACAATGTGCTGTGGATTTCGGCCGCGAAGCAGGGAAAGAGCAATGGGGATACTTCGATGACGGAGTGAGTGCGGGATGAGCGGGTGAAGAAATATCGGAAATGTCTGCAGGTCCGAGAAGCTGTGAAGGAGGTTGTTCAATGCTCGAGCACTCGCGCGACACCTCCGAGTCACGAAGGAGTAACCAAATGACTGGCCAGAGCTCAGCAGGCCACCGAGATATGGGAGCATGAAGCGTGGCGAACGGAGTTTGTTGTCCTCGAGACGATGCAATAGGTCAGTAGTCTCGACGAACGGTCGACGAAAGCACTTTTGCTGAACGCAACGCCTCCAGAGTACTTCGATTGCAGAGACGCTCCATCGGTCGTTGTTCCAGATGACAGCCACTCCTCGAAAAGTACGGCATGTGCAGTCGCGTGATTCGGGCCAGGTCGAGGGAGTGCACGTAGGCATTAATACGGTTATCATGTTCATGTAAAACTTCTAACGCACGCTAATCTTGTTATTACTATGCCGCTATGGCATCTCGAGGCCCGACAGCACGGCCTGCTAAAGCAACAGCTGCTGCAACAATCAACCAAGCCGCCATGTGTCAGTCCCAGCCCTTCGGCCCGCCATCTAACACCCATCGTAAGAGGATCAGTAGTAAATTTTCTCCTCATAAATCGGCGGCCTTCCGTCCTGCGCATCCCATACAACCTTATTCTTCTCATCGAGATACGCTCCATCGTCTGTAATCGGGATGACCTGCCTGGTCTGCGCGCACTCCTGCGCACTAATCCCAACCGGATCACGCGGCACCCACAGCAACGGGGTCACATTGGTGATCGCAGGGTGGAAGTAGGCGTCGTTCTCCGTGCGCTCGTCATATCTGATCTCGACGTTCTTGGGCACGAGGCGGCGCATAGTGGCGTAGTCCGTGTACTTGTCTGGTCGCAGGAACTTCGTGAGAAAATTGGGCTTCTTATGAGGTGGAGCTTCGAGGCCATGGGCGGCGGCGGCGTTGCTGTGGAGACCTTTGCCTGGTGCGGAGGGGAGTGGCTTCTCGCCGTCGCGGTAGGCTCCGTCGCGAGAGTATCCACCGTCTTGTGCATATTCGCGGTCTTGGACGTATTCACCGTTCCCAACGCGACTGCCGTCCGGATGATGTGCATGCTCGTTCTCCTCGGATAAGAGACGGCGCTCTTCGGCGTCCATCGACTTGGGCAGGTAGTTGAGAAGCGGCTCAAGGGCACTGTTCAGAGCGATCTGGTACAGAGCTGTGAAGACGGTGAACAAGATCATCAGGATCAACGGCCCAAGTGCGCCGACGCTCGTGCCTGTGGCAATCGCGAACAGACCAATGAGGCAGAGCTCGGCGACATACAGGCCGACGAACAGCTGCTGAAGAGCACGAGGGTAGACTCGTCCTTTGGTATCGATGTCCGAGTTGGAGACGAACATGAAATTGTAGCGGTAGGCGAAGTAGAAGAAGTAGAGACCGATCGCTGCGAATCCGAGGACCAGTGGAGCGATGGCAGCGTAACAGATCGCGATGACGAACATGTTGGTGTAGATTGGGAAGCTGTTTAGCCATGTTAGCAGGGTTATAGACACATCGAAGTATGAGTTGTCTTGTACTTACAGCGTACCCCAGCCGATGCTTGATAGCGATATCCATCGTTTGTACATCTTCCTGGGTGTCTTGTCGAGCAGTTTGCCGAGCACCATGAACAGGACGAGGCCGACGAGCCCAACAAGGACGCCAGACACGACACCAAGACCCTGCAAGATGAAGTAGCAGAGGAAGAAGTTGCTGGCAAGTGGCAACTTCTCCGCCAGAAGCGTTGTCACCATCTGCGGGTTGTTGGCCACCGTCTGTACAACGGCTGATGCTGCAGACCCCAGGGTAGCCACGAGGAATACCTGGACAACCTGGAACGCGAAGTAGTAGTTCTGCACGGTGAGCTCGACCTCGCTCGTCGTTGGGTCGCCGCCAACTTTTGCCATCAGGCGGAGGAATATTGGCAGAAGAGCCATCAGGACTGCCAGCAAGATGACAGGAAGCAGGCCAGTGACCACACCAAGCACCGGCTTAGGAAGGACAGTGACGATGAAATTGAGCTGTGGAATCAATCCTTTCTTACCAACAAGCTTGTCGATATTCGAAATCGATCCTACAAAGGCGACCGGAATCGACCAGAAGATGATGAGCGCGACCACAGCAGCCAGAGTCAACGTCTTGCGGATCCCGCGCTCATACCACTTGATCTTGAGGTTGCTCCAGAGGATTTCGGTTGGATTCATGCCGGTGTATCGAGGTGCCATCTGCAACACCTTATGATGCGTCAGGCTCTGATACGCGGCTTGAGCGTCGGAGAGGGTTTCGAATTCGACGAACACCGAGTTGAGCTTCTTGCACCTGTCGGCCTTGTGATCGGCCTGCATGCGATCGACCTCAGGGATAAGCCTCTTAAGCTCCGAGCGCGACCAATCGATGGTATCGACCTTTTTTCCGATCAGCGGCTTCAGGCGATGCGTAGGGCGCTTCTTCGGGTCCAGGTATCGGGCAGCGACCGAGCCATGGCCTCTCTCATCGGCCACTGGGCCTTGTCCCTTCTTCTCGGACTTGATGCGTGCGCCGTTGGCGGCCTGGATGAGCTTCGTCTCCGCACCCTCCAATTTCATAGCGACATTGTCTCGCTCCTCCACCTTCTCTTCAAGCTCTTTTGTTTCGGACGCGAACCAAATGCGTCGAACTGTTGGGCCGAGCATTGCCCTGAGCCTGCTCTTATCCAAATAGTCATCAGGAACAGAGGAGTAGAGCACCGTCCGGGAAGACATACGGCTCGTGTAGAAAGGCGAGAGGAGGTAGGCCTGACGAAGATTGATGAAGTATATCGATTCGCGGGTGATCATGGCAAGTATAAAGCTGAAAAACAGGATCGCACAGCCAGCGTGAGCGAACAGCTTGAAGTAGTTGTTCGTCACATTAGCGAAGGTAAGCATATCGAGTTGCTGGTTGCCTCCACCGCCAGTGATGTTGATCGGGAACAGGACCGGCCATGTGATGATGCAGCCGACGATGCAGCACACCACGCACATCTTGAGAAAGCGCAGGAAGAGGTACCCATCTAGGGTATGGTGGTTGAGGATCCATGTGTCTGGTATCGCATAGAACTCTTTGATCCAGCCGAAGAAGCTCTCTGATATGTTCGGGGTGCGCTCGTTTGGTCGGAGACTGCCCAGGAACGTTCGAGGTCTGCATTGTCATATCAGTATGCTGTATGCATCGCCCTACGTTGGTCGACCTCACCTGTAGTTGCGAGCGAACCATTTCCGGAAGATTAGGAACAGCACAAGCCAGATCCCGGCGAAGAGGGCTACGGGCGCGAGTGTTGACAGGACTTGTGATGCTGAAGAGCTGTTTGCCTTCGGATTGGACGCAGAGCCAATGTTCTGGTCTCCATTCTGGTTCTGTACATGCAGTCAGGAAACCAATCATCCGCGGACCATAAACATGCCTCTCTAGTCTGAACTCACAACTTGCCTGGCCACGAGCTCGGCCGCCATCTCGGCCATTGTAGGCTCTAACGAGCTCCCAGATCGCTCAAACCCTCTCACGAGCTGCTCCAATGTCCGCTGCGACTGTAGAAGTGAAAATATGTGTTGCGATTAGAAGGGAAGTAGGTAAGTAAGGAGGTCGTCAACAAAGGTGGATCGCCGACGCCCTCGCGCGTCTAGTAGTGCTGGGCGATCGATATGAACTTGCGTCAGGGTGCAAGGATGATCGCAGCCCGCGTGTAAAATTAAACCAATAGCTCGAGCAACCGCACCTGCCTCCGAAACGCCCTTTTGCAGCAATCATGGGCGTCAATGTGTCACTATATATCTTGACTCCATTGCATGAGTGTCCTATGAGTACGCGCCCGATTAAGCTGGTTCATGCGACACAGTGCGCTACGAAGTCGTTCAGATGCGATACCTGTGAAAGCCACACCTATGGATGCAGGAAGCGACCCGATAACCGGGCAGCGACAGGCATGTGGACGGGGGTGGGAACCGCACAGCAGGGGTGGTGAGGTGTGGCGGTGCGACCTTTGCCGAAGACGTGGTCTGGATCGTCGCCGGCCCCTTGAAGAGCCTCATCCATCTACCCGACATGCCTTCTCCTTCGATGTATCGGATACAGATTGGAGGCTGAGTCGAGCTCGAGGAACGCCTGATGAGGACATCCAGGTTGTACGCGCGTACTCTGCGCCGGAGTATCACAGTACTGAAGCAAGCAAGCACACGTGGAACAGTCGTTTCGCAAGCTTGCAAGACCAGCTGCCAACAACATCATTGCGGACTGGTCGAGGACTCTAGGTTTGCAGTCGACCTTGCGTGCATCTCGCAGAAAGAAGTACGCTGATGTGGGTCTATACAAGTTGGCGTGCGGAGAGCATTGCGTGTTCCAAGATTGGAACGCTCTTTTTATTTCCACGATGTTCGCAAGCTAATAGACTACATCAATGATGACATCGAGCAGGGTATGGCACCTACGTGCTGCTCGGCGTTCTCGAATCCTCTCTCCAGGCGAGCGATGGTACTCAGCCTGTCAACCTCACGATAGAGCGGTGCTGATGATCATTCGCTGAGAACTGTACCGGCAGTCATTGGCTGATGAAGCCGACTTCTTACTCCTCCGCCCTATCCGTCTTGTTAAAGGTACCGAATGGTGGCTCCGCCAATCCAGCGCGCAGCAATGGTTAGACTCTTTGCAGAGTACCAGCGAACATGCCCGTAACATAGATTGCGACTGGCCACTCTACAGGAAGGGCAGCACCTGACGGCGAGCACTGACTTGGACAACCGAGACCTCTTCATGTACAGCATTGGAAAAGTGCCACATCACAGATTCTACATCAGCTCCAAGTGTCATTGCCATCCCCCAGAAATCTCGACTGCTACTCCTTCCAGTTAACGGCTCTCTGTTCTCGCATTTCACTTTCGCACAACTACGCCTACTCCATCGAGCCTCACTGAAGTCGACTACAAGATGTCTTCTATCAGAAACGACTCCGTCCTGCCAAGCAATTCCACCGCACCACCGACCGCACCACCACCACCAGCGCAACGCCAAGCCAAAGGGACCGCAAGGCTGGCTCATCTTCTTCCAGATTATAATCCCTCTGAGCGCCGTGCTCGGATGCACAGCCGCATTCATCATCAACATCAAGTACGACGAAGAACCTGGGTACGACGGCCGTTACGACTGGCTCATGCTGTTCCCATTGGCCTTGGGCATGCTCGGCGCCTACGAGATGATCAGCATAGGCCTCAAGGACACGCAGAAGAAGTGCCCGGGGTTTCCTTTCGAGATGCTCAAGATATATGCGGGACTGCTGCTTGGCTTGTTCGCCGCCATGCTTGTGGATATTTGGAAACGCCGGTTCGAGCATCACACGGCGGAAGCGCAAACAGGAGGATCAGGCAACTCCACCTCGTTGTTCTTCTAGGCCTACTCGTGGTCTGAACGGGGTGGAGCACTGTGACACAGCATTTCATTCTACAGCGAAGGATTGGATGGCTAAGGGTGCTAGTCACGCAAATCTAGACTTGGCTTGATCGATGGCTCCTTGACAAAACAAATCTACTACATCGGAAGGCTTTCCCTGTTGCTTGCCCACAGGAGGCCTGATTACGGCTACGTTTATTTCCCTCTTGCACATTTGTAGCCTGATAGCAAGATGGCATTAAGCAGCAAAGTGCAACCGCGTCCTCTCCGTCTTACGACCCCCAAAACCTTACGATACGAGCATCAGGGCCACAGTACTCAGGCTATCACGTGCATCATCTGACAATGAATCTGGCCAGGTTGTCATTGGCTTCCAAAGTCGACCTCTTACTGCCCCGCTGGGACCCAGGGTATCGGACGATTGCTCTGCCAATCGAGTGAGCAGCAACGGTCAGTCTGCCAGCGTTACCAAAATAATACCCGTTGGGTAGCTCGCGACTGTCCGCTATTGAGAAAGACCAAAGACCTTTCGACGATTGCTGAGTGGTGTAAGCCTGGACACGGAAGTCTCGTGTACGAAGGTAAGAGGGTTACCGCAATCACCTGCGCTTTGCTAGCTTGAAGAGTATGCTTTCCATGGATCATCCTCGGCCGCCCTTTTCCTTTATGTCGCACACCTGCTCGAGTTTCGCGTTTACAACTTCATCACCTACTCCACCCATAACTCTTCGCACCACTTTACAAGATGGCTCCTCACAGCATTCCCCTCGAAAGACTACCAAGCTACGCTACGGCACCACCTGACGACGGCGAGGCATCTGTCAATCCTGCGGCGCCCAACAACCCACAACCACCGGCAAACCTCAACCAGAAGCAGAAAGAACGCCGCTTCTTCAAATTGCAGTGCATGATCATCCTGCCCGCTGTACTCGTATGTATAGCGTCATTCGTGGCGTTCCTGGTCATAGCCGACAACCCCAAGAACGACGTCCTTCTTCTGGACTGGCTTCTACTGGTCCCAGGTGCCGGGGTCATGGTCCTCTTCTGGGAAGTCATTAGCCTGCGCCTGAGGCAGGCTCAACAGAGAATCCCAGACTTCCCCTGGGAGAGTCTTCGAGTGTGGGTTGGTCTCGTGTTCTTCTTTGTGGCTGGGATTTTATGGTCGTGCTGGTCGCTCGAGTACGGCACGATGCACACACAATGGGCAGAACTGCACAATTGTGCTTTGGACCGGAATTACACTGACTCTGGGTGGGCTTGATCGACGAGTCGAAGCTTCATCACGTAAACCCTCGCCCACGATATGGAATGATGCTGATTAGCATGACATTCGATCTATACGTGCATCCATTGGATCCCGACCTTGGCTTCCTACCACCCGGACCAAGGTCTGCGATGGCCAATACCATTAGCGACAAAGGTCAGACCGCTTGATGCCCACAGTACAAAATACCTTCGTGCATCTGCCACACTGCTTCATCAACAACCCCCGGCCCCATCCTATCAACAACGTCGCCCCGTCTTACAAGATGGCTCCAACCGATATTGCCCTTGAAAGGCTACCAAGCTACGCCACCGCGCCTGCTGTCGAGGCGCCTGACAATCCTCATCCGTCTGGAAATACCCAGGCACCCGGCCGTGTCAACTAACCTGGCAATGATGTTGAGCGACTCCGTCGAGACCGTCGCTTTTTCCTCCGTCAGTGCATGCTTGTCCTGCCCGCCGTCCTCACATGCATAGCCGCACTAATCATTTTCTTCATCTACGGAAGCAAACCCGATTACGACGGTTCTCTGGACTGGCTTGTAATACTTCCGGGGATCTTGGTTATGATGGGAGTCTACGAAGCCTTCGGTATGCGCCTTAGGCGGTGCCAAAGGGAATGTCCGGGCGTTCCCTTTGCCACGCTTCGAGTGTACGTGGGTCTCGTGTACGCCTTGTTTGGCGGCATTCTTTTCTGGTGGTGGTCTCATCGCTTCGAGCGCGACGCGGCCGCAGGGCATTCAGAAGGCTCACGCAAATCCTCCTCACCAGCGCTCTAGACACCGGACAACGCTTCGCGATATTCCAGTACTGGACTGAAAGACCTAAAGCGCTTTTAGCCAGACACAAGTCGGGCTTTTGGAACGTGTCGTTGACGATGCTCTGATCTCCTGGACACGCCTCCTCTGGCCACAAGATGCTGCCACATCTCTGAAACAGTAGCTTTCTTGGACCTGCTGCAGTACGAATCATCTGGATGTTGGGGCAATCGCCAGCGGGAGAAGAACACTCATCACGTCTTGGTAACCGGAAGACACCTCTACCGAGCCCGTCGAACGGAACAGCGCCGTTGATACAACCGCGTTGTCACTCAGCTCGAACGTCTTCCATCTTTTCGGGCCCGAAAGGCTCGGCTTACAGTCGTGTTTCATGGTCCGCGCTTGCTATAGGTTGCAACTCCCTGGCATTCCAACACCGATCCTGCTACTTTCAGCCCCCACACGCGAATGCCGTATCTAGGCTTGTTCGATAACTCTCATCTTAGATTTGTCAGTCTTCCACTTGCGCATGCTGTCCACAGCTCGAAAGACGGGCAACGAGGCATGCCAGGCCCCCAACGTTGCGGGCACCTCCCCCTCTCCATGGTGCATGTAGCTATGGTCAAGCTCTGATGATGGATGTTTGGAAGTGTCAAGTGCTCGAAACGTTGTCCATACAAATAGGGAAGGGATGCTGACGAGCAAGGCGTTGTCTTGCCGCACATTCTGAATTTTGGGCTCTTAGCATGGCCACGTTACAATCCGCCGTAAAGGTGTTGATCGTCGGCGCTGGTGTCTCAGGACTCGCGCTTGCTCAAATCCTACGAAAGCACGGGATTGACTTCGAGATCTTTGAACGTGATGATGGGAAAAGCAGTCAAGGGTGGACATTGGGTTTGGACGAGCGAGTACACTTACAGCTTCATTATAGAATAGCAAACTGACATAGAGTCGCAAGATGTCTTCCTCGCCTCCTTCATCTCCTACCTGATGACCTTCCAGACCTCACCCAAGCCAGCCCGAATCAGGCGTCTGGACATCCGGACAGTCTGGCGTTCATCAACGGCCGAACACACGATCTCATTGGTGTGTATGGCTCAGATACTAGTGGGAGACCTATGGTCATGATCGATCGTAATTCTCTACGGAGAATACTATCGAAGGGCCTCAACGTCCAGTACCGCAAGTATCTCTCGAGCTACGAAGTAGATCAGAGCGGTGTTCAGGCTATCTTCCAGGACGGCACAATGGCTCGTGGCTCCATCCTGGTTGGTGCGGACGGCTCTCGCTCGCGAGTTCGAAGCCAGCTGCTGTATCCGTTCCAGGCTGTCACTAGCAAAGCTGTTATACTCAACGGTGAGGTCGAGCTTACGCAGAGCGAGTATGAACCCATACTCCGCCTGGGCAACAACGGCGTACTATTTGGTGAGCCCGGACTTAAAGGCGCCATGTTCATCGGAGAGTGGTTGGACGTAGGCAAGGCATTATTTCACTGGACTTGCGCATGGTTGGACGGCGACCCGGAGCAGAATCATGCATGGTCTGAGATGGCCAGTCGAGAGGAATTACATGGCAAGGCGGTGCAGCTTACCGTGCATTTGCCGTCATACCTTGCGGACGCCGTCAAGCGTACAGGACCGGCGGGCATGCAGAAGCCTCCTATCAAGCTTGTTGAGACAGTTTTGAAGGTCGACAGACTCCCTGACGGTCCCGTGACTATCCTCGGAGATGCCGCTCACTCAATGGTAAGTGCCGTTATCATGGTGACACAGGCTGTCATCTGATGTTGTAACAGGTTCCGTTCAGGGGGATGGGCGCAAATACTGCGGTGCTTGATGCCTGCGATCTCGCACAACACATCATACAAGGTATCGGCGACGGGCGAGAGACAAGTGCAATACTGCGAGCATATGAAGAGCAGATGATTCCTCGAGGCAGAACGAAAGTGCTGGAGTCGAGAGCGGATGCCGAGTCCGACTCGAACTTTGATGTAAGCGGAGGTCGTCTTGAGAGGATGAAAGGAGAACAGCGTTGAGTGAGGCGATGATCGTGTGAACAGCTATATTGGCTCTCCTACATTAGCAAGCTAGCAAAGCAAGGTTGCAACAGATTCAGCAAGATAGGTAGCGAACATGCGATAGGTGGTGACCGCCTCAAATCTTGCAGCAAGCCATTCAGTTCGTTCTCCAGGCGCCCTCAATGGCGTTGCTCACCCGCTGGATGATATCCCTGCTATTGACCACAGTGTCCAGACGTTCAGTACGACGATCGGCCAGCATCTGAACAGAAGCGGCCAGCCCATATTGGTCCGTATTCGTGTCGCCCATGCCAGGCGCACTGCCTTCAGATCTAGCATCTGGCTGTTTCAGCGCGGCTAAAACTGCTTGCGCAGCGAATGCGTTCATACCAGCCCTGCGCAGGAACCGTTCCCACATCGTTTCGTCCGGAAGCAGTGTTGCAGCTTGAGGCGTACGTAGATGCTGGGAGAGCAGAGCGGCAATCCACATCCCGACTTCTGCTTCGTCGCCGGGCACATAAACCACTTCAAGCTCGGCGGTAAGTTGTGTTGATAGTCCTGACAGGTCCGTCAGTGCTTTGCAATCTCGCTGGTCAAGCTCTGCGGTTATGCTCGTTCCGTTGTTACCACCAGGAGGTTGCTGACCCTCGCTCACGAGAACGATTAGCCTTGCATAGCGAGCTGAGACTGATGAGATTCGCTCCTGGACGCCAAAGAATGCCACCTGTCCCGGCAGAGGTCTCTGCTTCAGCTTCTGGATAGTAGTGATAAGGACACCAGTGGTCGGCGATATTGTGATATCGGCTTCATAAGCATCTGCAGATGTCGTCGGCCCAGCATTTGGCAGAAGGGCGCGTTCGATCATCTCGATGGTCGAAAGTATTGACTGCACTGTGCGTATTAGATCGCGCCTTGTAAGTAGAGCAGAAGACACGATGATGGATGCTGCATGGTCGATTGATACAACGTCTGGCACGACTCGAGCTGATTGAGCTTCGTGCACGGCCGATGGTTGATCTGCTCCCGCATCGACCATCAGCGCTCGAGGAACAATCTGCTGCTGCTGCGGTTGGGATGGCATTTGGTTGAGTACTGGCTGCGGTATTTGAGGGGCGTCACCGTGTAGGCGGAAGAAGCCAGATAAGCCTCCGATCGTGGCAGGGTTTGCAACAGATATGCTAGGTCCTGCTGCACGCTCCGGTACTCTGTCTCTTGCGTGGATTATATTTTTCCCACGCTCGCCAGCCGCTTCGATCTCTAGCTTACGCTTCTTCAACAGCGTTGCCATGTCTATGAATCCGCGATTGGTATTTATCGTTGTGTCGGGCTTGGGCATCTCGGGCTCGATCCCCATGGTAGTAGAGGATGATGATTCCAGTGCAGCTGGTATATCTGGCTTGCGCAGTTCTTCTTCGTCTTCTTCGTGCGCAACAGGTTCCAATTCGTTTAACTCATCATCAGGGTCTTCGGTGCGCGGCTGATATGATATCAACGCGTCAACGTCGATCGTGTCGTCGAGTGAAAGTCCAGCCATATACCTAGCAAAAGAGCCGTCGTCAAATTCCTCCTCCTTAACCTTACCCAGAATCGATGGGAAGGCAGTCCATGATAGTGCTTGTTCGATCTTCGACACTCCAGCCCACCTTTGTTGCGTTCTGCAGAAGTCGGTTTTCATCCGCGACATGAACTCCTTCTGGCTTGTAGACAGCATGGGGCTGGACTTTTGTCCGCGAAGATATTCCCACGGATTGAACAAATCAACTGCTTCGATTTCGGGCACAGGTACTCGCATCGTGGTGTCGAGCTCGACTAGCTGTTCGTTGTCAGTCTGCTCGAGCGCGGACGCTGCGTTGGGAGCCAGAACCTGAGAGGACGAAGTCAGATGTGAGTAGGCATTTCAGGCCTTTGTTGTAAACCGCGATCGAAGAGGAGGTACAGCATAATCGTTTAGAACCGGGTGTTGAAGAATCTTGCTGGTGAGCAGGCAGACTTACCTCAGTCATGAGCAAGTCCATATCGTCACGAAATTCGGAGTCTTGCGTAGGGTCCTCGTATATGCGATCTGGGATAACGGCCAGCAGTTCGTCGGAAAATTGAACCGTCTTTGTACGCTTCGGTGGGCGGTCGCCATCTATTGGGAGCAGTGGAACTTCGGGCCTCAAGTCCTGCATTCGCTTTCGACGGCCAGGCGATGGTGAGCCTTCGGTACTGTGACCCAGTGAACCATAGTCGGTCAATACATCGCGGTCGTCATTTTGGTAGACTGATGATGGGCGGCCATTCGGTTGTGATGAAATGTCACGTTCATCGATGTTCTGTGCGAGTACTGCGGCCTCCGCAGCAATAAGATCATTTGGTGAAGATGTAAAATCGAGGTCGGCCACGTTGTCCGAGATGCCGTACAGAGTTGGCGAAGGCGAGAGAGGTAGCAGTGGAGGAGTGAGTGGCCGCAGGTTGGTGGACTCAATTCAGTCAGTATTATATACAGGTGCTGTATGTCAGACGACTTACCTGCTTGCCTTCCAGTTCGGTAAGGCCATCTTCCTTGCCGGTCGATAGTCTCAAAACATCTTCAAGGTACGTCATCGTGTCCTTGCCAACGTCGAGCTTCTCCTGTGCGAGCCTCTGATCCATCTGAGACGGTAAACGCAGGTCTTCTGCACTCCAGAGTGGCGTAAGCTCCTCCTCTGCTTCGATCTGAAGATGGCTCGTAGAGAGTTTAACGGCGTTGCGCTCCTTCAGG
The DNA here is from genome assembly GCA_033117895.1 of Extremus antarcticus. NCBI lineage: Eukaryota > Fungi > Ascomycota > Dothideomycetes > Mycosphaerellales > Extremaceae > Extremus > Extremus antarcticus. The sequence continues at coordinate 173,424 of JAWDJX010000023.1, forward strand.
CGCATCAGTTCCAGCGCAGGATCCCTGGCCAGGATAGGCTCCTCGATCTTGAGCTGCCTTGACCCTGTTGTGTAGGCGCATTCATACTGAGCTTCAACATCATCACGTCCGAGATCGATGATAGACGCGAGGAACTTAGCAGTATCTCTATCGACATCCCAAGTTTCGTGCAGCGTCTGACCATGCAAGGCGCCGAGGCTGACCAAGGTCCCGAGATTGAGCGATGGAGGATCAGCTAGATCTGAGTTCATGCTCTCAGGCGTTGGCGGCAGAAGGTCCATTAGAGGATGCTCGAGGGTGTAGTCCGTCGTCAGGCCGTGAAGTCGTGCGTACTCGAAGGGACAGAGGTCGCCATCGTCACTTGATTCAGCGTCGTCCATGTCATCGTCCGTAGCGTCCGGTAAATCTTCTTCTGATGGTATGTGGAAGTGGAAGTCGACGCCTGTATCGCCATGGCCGTCGCCGTCGCCGATTCCGGTCATACTGGACAAGTCCTGCTGTTCCCCACTACCAGAGTTGTACCACGTTAGGCCACTGGTGGACTCCTCAGCTGCTGTGATAATCTCAGCGCCATCCATTTTTGCGGCGTCATCTCGTAGACTTGTCTCGAGAAGCGCGGAGGAATGAACTTATGAAGTGAGGTCCGAATAAGCTTCAGGTGGTCGCGACTGCCTCATGTAGGATCTTCAGCATACCTTATGTATGAGCGCTGGAAGCACGTCGAAGCACCAAGACGTGTGGAACTTAGCACTGGAGGAAGAGTGTGTACGTTGTAAAGGGTTGACATAGATTCAGCTGATGGTCGAGGCCTTGGTAGCAAGACGTGTGTGCCGACACGTGGTGCACTCGACCTATATACAACAGCCGATACTACTCGGTCAACTGTGCCTAACTTCTGTAGCGCCCACTCGATCGAAGTATGCCAGTTGATCGTCATTGACACGTAGTCTAACAGTGTTCGAGACGTAAGACCAGTACTCCGTAACGCTGCGCACGATCACGTCCGCCCCAGACCATGCTCGTGAGCATGAAAGCGTGCGGCATCCTCCTTGCTATCTCCTCCAGCTGAACGCGCCCCAATGTTCGCATCGCGGTACAGCGAAAGCAGAATGGAATTGCTGACCTTCGGGAGTGCGAGGAGTGCAAGCCGCGAACAAGCCGCACCTGCCTCGAAAAATCTGCACGCGCGGGCCGCCCCACTAGCGCAGCCGGCGAAATTTTGTAGTCTTAAGAGCCAGATTCCTCGCCCTCCTCTTCCTTTCCTTAGCGATTGTGAGTTTTACCAAACCACCCCCTACACTCCCCCAGCATGCTAACCACAGCGTCAGTTACTTCATGGAATCTATTCTATAGTAAACATCCGCAACTGTGTTCTCTACATGAGCCACAGACCCCATCCTGGCTGATGAGTTGATCCGCGCTGCCGCAGAGTGATGCCGCGTTTATGCTCGCATGGCTTCGTGCCCCGAGCTGGCAATGATCTCGTCCCGGTCGAGTGTGGCTTCGGCCCGCTTGGCTTGGGAAGGCAGTGTCGGAAGGCTGACAGGATCTTTCCACATGGGCTTACAAGAGTTGAGACGGTTGTGATGGCAGGAGGACACGGATAGCAATGGCATGTGCGCAAAGCAGTGGCAGCCGAAGTACGTAGTCTTTGTAATACAGGCAACTCATCACTCTTGACTTCGCTTCCACATGAATTTCTCCACCCCATTTGATGAGCCTACAGTGCCGTGAATGATCTCCTACAGAAGTGCCGCCATCCGCCACATACCGCCCGCAGCCCATGCGCATGCCCACCGCTCACTGCCCACCGCCCTCGCTCGATCCGCCGTATGGCACTTGAATGCGAAGCGTCGTCCACCATGAGCCGGGTCCAAATGAGGAAAGAGTTCTGTTCTATACAAGCGACCAGTCTTAGATTCCAGCTCATACCTTCACATGATGGCATCGCAGTCAACCGCATGCATGCTACTTGCTAGGAAGCAGCTCCGTCACTGTCTAAGGACGAAGTGAGGGACGAGTGTGTGGAGGACGCAGGCAGAGGTGAGCCGGATTAGTATGGCCCGCTCCCCAAAAATGACCTCACCTATCCCCGGTCCTACACATCACCAGGCGATGAAGTGAGGTTGGCCCTCTTCGACGAGCTTCCACAGCTGTCACGCTACAACTCCTCCACATCCTCACCACTTCTTCCACATCCAACCTCCCACGAACATCAAACATTTGATTTCGTTCTCTCATACCACAACAACACAACCATACACACTCCCACCACCAGCCACCATGGCCCCAATCAACCTTTCCGAGAACGACACCAAGCTGCTCAAGGCAGTGATCGGGGTCATGCAAGCCTCGGTAAGCAGTCAGACCTCACCTCACGAGCACCCACTGATATCGCATAGATCGACTGGGAGAAGGTCAAGGAGGTCGCAGAAATGAAGACGAGCAAGTATGCGCGTGACCGCTGGGCGATTCTTCGTACGAAGCTCACCGGAGCGAACGCTGGCCAGGAGACCGCGGATGGTGAGACTGGAGAAGCTGAAGCCACAGCGACTCCGAAGCCGAAGAAGACGCCGACGCCTCGTAAGCGCAAGGCTGCAGGTCAGTTGCATCCTCTCTGAGATTGGAAGGATGGCTTGTGCTAACGTACTGGTGTAGGTGAGGATGGCGACGATGAGGAGACGCCGAAAGGCAAGAAGAAGGCCGCGAAGAAGGGCGGTAAGGCCAAGTCTGCGGAGCCTGAGCCGGTCGTGGAGCAAGGTGGCGAGGAGGATGGCGACAACATCGTCGTCAAGACTGAGGAGCCGAACTCCGCGGGCGACATGATGGATGACCTGGTTTGAGGTGGGATCGGAACGGCGTGCATTGCAAGTTAGCATGGAGAGACTAAGATGTCAAGCCATGTGATTGAGGCCTGATGACCTTGAGGTTGTGGGCGACATGAGCTGGGCTTATTGATGGAGCATCTCACAACGGGTGAGAAAGCTCAATGGTAGCATGACATTCCATACCTTATCCACATCGCGTGATGGTACAACGGAAAACATTCAATCACCAGTCACTCCGTCATGTCTTTCTCTCTCGATTCTCTCGGTACCCGGGCACGGAGTATTGTCTGGCATACATGACTTCAAGCTGTTGTACACGTGACTATCCTCTAGAGCTAAGATCAAGATCCAGCACATACGCAACACCCATCGCAAGCATGCTGGTGATAGTAGCCATAGCGAAGTTGACCCCATTGTTAGTGAGCAAGTCAATTCCGCTCTGCACTCTACCACCACCAGCCGCGACTCTCACCCGTTGTCCACCCGGCCCTTCAATCACCTTACCGCTCTTCTTATCCGTGACCGTAGCCTGCACCAGCGCACCAAGAAGCGAGTCGATCACGCTTCCCATAAGCCCGATAACCGTAATCACCCCAGCAGTCTTCGCATTCATGGCTACTCGTGGTGGCGAGACATACAGCGTCAGAATAGCCACGGTCGTGATCAACAAGCTACCAAGACCACCGTAGATGAGCCCTTCAATCGTGACACCGCCGTTGGTGCCCTTCGGAACCTGTTTCCATGGCGCCGTGATCAGGATAGGATTGCTTTTCGCCAGAATCCCGAGCTCAGAGCTGAATGTGTCGGCGGCTACTGCAGCATACTGCGCGATGATGCCGATTGGGAGCAGCTTCTGCAGCGTTGGAGCGTAGGGTCCTGCGGAGATTGGCAGAGTCGATGAGATGAAAGGTGTGCTCGCGAGCAGGTAGAGATGGAGTCCAACAAGCACGCAAGCAAAGCCTGAATTCGCAAGGACCTGTGCAGATGTACGAGCCCCTTCGCCTCCAGAGCCGCCAACGGAGGACTGCGTAAGATGTGCCTTTGCGCTGTGACCAATCTGCGTACCATCAGCAATGGTCTTTTCGACGAAGCAAGTTGACAAGTAAGAGAGTTGGTCTTGCTGGAGGAACAAGAGAAGGAGAGTAAAGTAGAATAGGAAGCTTACCTTAGTGATCAAAGTACCGAGAAACACAAACGAAGTCAACAGCCAAAAGAAAGCCGGCCACGGGTGCAACATATGTACGACCGAGACCAGTACTCCCGCAACCAGACCTCCAGGCGAGAACTTGTTCCGTGCTACGCCATAGGATACAAGTATGGTAACTGCCGTGATCTGTGGCACATGCTCTCTGGCGAACCGTGTGACGTCCATCATGTACAACGGGAATAATAATTGAGTGAGGTGAGACGAGAGTGCTACCTAGGTGCAAAGGTATTTTGAAGATGAAGATCTGGTCACGTGCCGACGTGTTTTAGCGCGTTCCAGCCATCTTCGAATTCCAATGGCATTACGATCCCATTCGACTTCTCCAACAACATCCCTGATCGTCTCAGACGTTCACAACCTCCTACCACGCAGCGCTTCACTCCACTGACCTGACCTCCAGTCCACAAACCCACTCGACCTTCCCACCGCACAACGTCGCGAATCCAGTCCGCTCTCTCGAAGACAGTCCCACGCATCCTCTCACGACGACACAAACACACAGCAACAGCACATACCCTCCCCACAGTCCTCCGAGCGCCCATCGCCTGTCACTTCAGGACGCAGTCTTCGCGACTGTCGCTTCTGCGCTGGACCCCGTGCTCCCCTTCCCAAGTCTCCGAGCCTCTCAGCACGGTCTCAATGACGTCTGGGTTGGATGGTTGCAAAGGCGAGGCGTACGAAGTCGGATGCGGTTGTCTCTCGTGGAACTTAACCCTAAGCGATTTCTCTCGGTTTAACAACAAGTGTCGCGGTCCGCTTTGAAGGAAGTGGAAGCCGCCGGCCTCCCTGACTAGCTTGCCTTCTGACTTGTGTTCTGCGCAAGCGGGATGCGGGATGGGGGTGGTGAAAGGGGGGGTTGGTTTGTGGTCCGGCGTCAAAATGCAGTCCGGCAGGGGTGCAAAGTAGGCGGGTAATACAGCGGCCTCATGCGTCGGTTTGGTAAGACTTCTCATATGAGAGCGCGCGTCGAGGCGCGCTGGCTGGACTGAGGCTCTGATCATGGTATGGATAGCTTTGCGAGGACAATATGCTGTTGTGGGGTTATATGGGAGAGGGTGGGAGGGAGTGTGTCGGGCTTCTCTGGTTAGGAGAATGTCTTGAGGATCTTCATATGCTGTGCGAGAGGGTTGGTGAGGGGTGTTGTGTGGTTGGTGTGGCTGCTATGCTGGATTCTGCGATGCTTGTGAGATGAGAGTGCTTGGTTGAGAGGCATTAGCACCTTCAGTGGTGTCTGCTGCTGGCGTGGAAGGCTTTGGTTTGTGGTTGTTTTGAATGGGATGCGGGAAGAGCATGACAGTGTTCTCTTCACGAGGACTTTGGCCTACAAACGGACTGCGGAGGTTGCGACGCTTCATCATCAGCTTCGACCACACTCGTCCGAATCATGCCACGCTCAGTCGTACATGTAGCAGGGTAGTCAAGCCCACAAACGGAAGCGTCCAATCTCCGTGGTCAACACATGGCATGTCATAGCGCCAGCTCCCCGTGTCTTTGCCATCTCAACCTACGACCATCGCTCGAAGCATCGCAGCAGGTGTCTCGACGCCTCGCAACTCCCTCCTCACACCACAGCACGCGGCTCCGGTACGCACAAAAGCCCTCCTTCCGCCTCCATCTCTACAAACACCACCCACACCACAGCGAAGACGTCCTGCACCACTCTCACACCCGCTACGCTGCCACTCGGGGACAGAAAGCCACCTACCCTCCACCCCAATCCCAACAACGACGCAAACACCCCAAAGCCCGCGCCACAGCATACAGCTAAAGGCGTGGTTCGCTGCGCAAGCACGATTGTCCGATCAGCCGCGTCAATCATCTCCGTCCATTGTTTTCCTTCTCGGACTTCGAAGGGATGTCGATCGATGAGCGCCGAACCCACAAGCAAAATACCTGCGCCCTTCTGGGGTGGCAGAGTAGCCCCACAACAAGTGGAAAGGCGGGCGGTTTTTGTAGATGTACTTTGTCCGTTCGCGTCTTGGGTGACGAACTTGCCTTCCGCTTCGGTGGAACGGAAACTAAAGACTTGTCTCTAAGGGCAGTGCTGGACTACGAACAGAGAGTGATGGATTGTCCTGCGCAAGCGGGGTCTGGATGTCTTTGAGAGCGGTGGTGCTGGTGCAGCGACCTGGTGGGATGGGTGCGGTGTTGGGTGTGGGCTTGAGGGACGACGGTTTGCTGTTTGGGTTGTCTTGCGATGTGTGGATGTGGGATGTACGGTCCTCCGGACGCTGTGAGCTCGTCTTTGCGCGCTGGATGGTCGTGGACGCTGTTCTCTGGGCTCTGGGGACAGCACGATTTGCGAGTTTACGGCGGGCAGATTTCGAGACGGCCACGCTGTTTATTACTCTCATGGCGCTCGTTCTTCGCGGCTTGGGTATGAGCGGTGTATGCTCGACACCGGACGCACAAGTGTGAGCGAGCGGGACCTCTCTGAGTGCTCAAAGCTTTGGCTTGTCTGCTCCTCGCACTTGCCGGTGGTCTGGCTGCGCCGTTCTGCTCCTGCTGCTGTCGGACGGGTTCCTGAGGGTAGATGAACGTGGCTGTTGAGGACGGATCTTGCTTTGCTGAGGCGCGTGTGCTGGATCTGAAGTCTGCGGGTTTGTGGAAGCGATCAGAAGGCTGTGAGGGTGGGTGACGGTCGAAGAGGGGCGGAGGGGTGCGCTGTCTCCGATCCTGTGAAGGGGAGGGAGATGGCGCGGATGCATTTTTTATAAGTTGGCCTGTTTTGATTGAGGGGAGAGGGGCGAGGCTAACTACTTGGGCAGGTCGATTTGATCTGAGTCGGCACCAATCCAGCACATACGCTGTGCACATCGGACTCCAGGAGCGAAGAATCACGGGTTGTAGCTCGAAGCTCTCCACCGTCGATTGAGCCCCAGCGCCACACCGAATTGTACCACAGACACACCACACAGGCGTTCCTCGCACCCTCACCCTCATCCCAGCGCCACGGCCGCCCTCACAAGCACCACAAACGCCCAGAGCATTTGCACATTATGCAACACACTCCTTACATAGCTCCACCCCTGACTACTCCCGACCGTAAGATAGCTCACCGTATACGCCGCCCTAGTCGCCAATCCTCCGACCGCAAATGCGTTCAATCCAACACTGCCCACCCCGATCTTCTGCTCCGCTAGCATCCCCGCTAAGATTGCCCCAACGAACAGAGGCATGTTCTCGAGGCTATTGACGTGGCATCGTTCGGCGCGCTCCCAAGCTGCGTAGTCCTTGGCCGAGAGGCGCTTGCGGATGCCGTCTTTGTTGTAGGTGCCGTTGGGGCTGGTGTTGTCGAGTTTGCGCGGGTCGACGTAGACGAAGACGGCGTGGGCGTGGGGGTAGGCTGCTATGGCGTAGTAGATTGGTATGGAGAGGATGGGGAGGGAGACCATTGCTGCGGTTGTTGTCGGTGTGTGGCCTGAGGAATGATGGTGATGCGCAGTTGGTGCGTTTGAGGGTGGTAGGATTAGGGGGGAGGATGTCTTTTTATGAAGACTCAGTTGAAGGATGGGTTGCACTTCGGGTTTGCTCAATCCCGTGCCCGCTCGTACTTGCACTTTTACTTGTACCTTCTATACCAAGATGTCGCTTCAGTCCAAGGATTTAGGGTTTCCTCGCATGCATATCGACGCCATTGGCGGTTGTTCCCAGCCTTCCCTATTACCACCGATTCTGCTTCGGTATGCAACCCACGTTTACGTTGGCTAACAGATCGCCACAAGTCGTCGTCTTGACGACGATTAACAGAATGCTCTAACTACATACAGACCGACAATGCCTCAGGTCGTTCGACGATGCACATGAATTACTCGATGTGAGCTTGGGGCTGGAAAGCTCTCCGCCTTTTGTTGCACACCCCACTTTACTTTATTCCCACACTCTAGCTTGACCTCACCCCAGTCGACCATGCAGCCTCAGCTGCGGGCAGACGTCTTGACTGCATACACTTCGGCTACCATGCAGGTCACGAGCTTCTGGTTGTGCGATAAGAGCTCTCAGCTGTGCCGCCGTGAGCGGAGCTCTTTTGTAGACCGTCAGCTTCCTCAGGTACCATTGTGGTCGAGAGGTAGGTTGTTTCTTCTCTTGCCCTAGACCACCTTTTGTGTGTCGTACGTCTGCGTGGAGCGACGACAAGTCCTAGAGTCGACCATCGAGCTCCAGCAGCGACCACCGCCACCATGATCTCCCTCACGGTACCCCTCCTCATCGCAGCCCTCCATCTCATCTCAGCCGCTGCCCAAACCACCGGTACCACCCGCTACACCGTCTGGGCCAGCGTGATCTTCTCTCGCACCGGCGAGCGCACGCCCGAAGTCCTCGGCTCCGATCCTACTGTCCTCACCTCTGTCGGCGCGCAGCAGCAGTTCGCCAATGGCCAGTTCTTCCGCGAACGCTACTTCGAGCCGCACAACAACTTCAGCACGACCAATGGCATAGGCCCGGCACCTATAACGGGCATGAATCCGGAGGTGCCAGATGTGCAGAAGCTGTATGTGCAGGCGCTGGACACGCAGTCCACGGTTGCATCGGCGCAGGCGTTTCTGCAGGGGCTCTATCCGCCTGTCTCGTTTGGTGGGAATCAGTCGGAGGTGCAGGCGATGATTGATCCGACGAGTAGGTTGGCTAATGATTCTTATGTGAGTACCACCAAAGGCAGAGGGCATGAGTAAGGCCGGCGCTGACTGTGGTTGTGTGCAGGTCACGCCTCCATTGGGCGGGTATAGATATGCTCAGATCCATACTTCTGGGCAGTACGATCCTGAAGCTGTGTACATCGCAGGCAGTCTTAACTGCCCGGCCTTTGTCTTCGAGGTAAGCCAAACCGATGGATGGAAAGGCCCTTTGCGATCGCAGTCAAGCACTGCAGTGTATTGAAATATTCCCAGCTCGTTCAAAGGGTGTAGCATTTGCTGACCCTTCTTCAAAAACCTCAGGTAGAAGACTACATCAACACGCCGCAATTCGCTGAACTCCAAGCCTCGACACTGGATGTCTATCAGAAGATTGGTCCAGCGTTTCTCAGCGGCGTCCTGCCATCCGACCAGTGGGGTTTCATCAACGCATATCCGATCTACGACTATCTAAGCTATCAAAATGCGCACAATACAACTGCCAATACGCTCTTCACGAGTGACGAGTACACCGACCCGAACACTGGCACGAGCTATCTCGACACTCTGCGATACTATGCCAATCAGCAGCAATATGCGTGGTTCGGCAACGTATACGCAGACAACGAGCTCACCGGCAAAGGCTTCGAAGGTGGTGTGAAGGGCAGCGTTTCGACCATAGCTGGCAACATGCTCGCGGCTAAGATGATCGCTCAACTGCAGACCGCTATCCGCTACAAGGGTGCGTACTACCAGCTCAGCTTGCTCTTCGGCGACTACGAGCCGCTGCTCTCCCTCTTCGCACTCGCAGACCTTCCGCCTCTCGATTCAGCTTTCTACGGCATGCCGAACTTCGGATCCGTCGGTGCCTTCGAGCTCTACGCAATGTCCAACCCAGCATCGGTCGAGTTCCCGAGCGAAGAAGATCTCTGGGTCCGGTTCTATTTCCGCAATGGCACGGATGTCGACGAACCATACCAAGCATACTCGATGTTCAACTACGGTCCAGACAATTTCGAGATGAGATGGGTCGATTTCCAGACGAACATACTGGAAATTGCCGTTGGCGATCTCGGACAGTGGTGCCAGCAGTGCGGTGCGAGCTACTCGGGCTCTGATCGCATTTTCTGCTCATACTGGAATGCGTCCGATTCGATCGAGGGTGCTGCGGTGCTCAGTTCTCCCTCTGGACACCGCGGAGTGAGTCCCGCTATCGGAGGCGTCATTGGTGCGATTGTCGCGTTGGTCATCGCTGGCTTGATCTTCGGGCTACTCATGCTTGTGGGTGGGATGCGGTTCCACCGTGTGCAGAGTCACAAGAGCGAGCTTGGTGGGTTCAAGGGCGGCCAGAAAATGGCTTCAGACAGGGATTTGACGCTGCCGAAGGGCGGAGCTATTGTGGGAGCTACAATTGAGACGACGCCTGGAAGTCCTATCGCCGGTGGACATTAGAGGGTGGGGAGTTGGGAGTTGAAACAGAACGATATGCCGAATATTGCAGCACCGCATCCGGCAATGGTACGACGGCCGAGCTGGGAGGATGATGATATTGGTGCGAGTCCTTTTCGGGATCCTGTGAAGCCGGATGAGAGGGTTTGAGATCCCTTGTGAAGATCGACAGTCGGAGACAGTTTTCTCGAACCTGTCTATGAATGACGATGCAAGAACGGAACAGATCACGAAGCTTTTTACATATACGTACGATACCCATCCAACGAAACGCCATCATGCATCTCGGACATCATCATACATCTCGTATACCTCATCACCTCATTATACTTCATCAACCTCGTATACCTCATCTACCTCATAGCAAGTCTGCTTTTCCATCCTTTCTTCCGATTCACTGCAACTTCTTCCCACTCCCCTTCCCCGAACTTGGCATGATCAATTCCGGCCTCACAAACAGGAAATACCCCCTCATCGCCGTAAACACCGCCATCGCCCCCGTCGCCATCAACAATGCTTGATCTGTCAATCCACTATTGCCCTGCATATACTGCGCCAACGTAATACTCCCGATCGCTAACTCACTTATCCCCATAACCGCGTACGTCAATCTCCGCTTTGCGATGACCTGCTCGACGGACTGGCGCTCTTCTAGGTAGGAGAGGAGGAGCGGTGCGGTGGCGAGAACGACGAGGCCGCCGAAGAGTTGCATGAGGGATTTCGTTGCGGGGGTTATCTGCGAGGGGCCACGGACTAGGTATGAGAGGGCGAGTTCTGGGGCGAAGAGCGCGGGGATGATGGAGCCGATGTTTGCGGCTGACTCGGCGAGGAGGAGGGTGCGGAAGATGGAGGTGTTTGGTGAGGACATCTTGGTGGTTGTGTTCGTGTTGTAGTTGGCTTCAATGACTGTGTGTTGCAGAAGTCTTCAATGGTTGAGTCCTGTCCTGGTGCTGGTTGCGATGCGATGGTATTGTTGACGAGATTGATCGCTTTTTGTTGGACTCTGAGATATTGGTCAACTTGGTGATGCTATCTCGTTGCATGTGATTGTCGATCAGTTGCTACGTCACACGCACATGCACCTCCATGCGCGTCGCGTGGTTTGTGGGTCGTAAATATGGAACATCTTGATCGAGAAAACACCGCATTTCCTGCCAGCATGGCCCGATCGCCCATTCGCCGCATATATGCCAGATCTCTCGTACACAAAGGTCTGCATATGCGGTAACAGCCAGACGCTTGTTGCCACGTAGACCTGCAGATTTGGTGTAGGCAGTCGTTGGCGAAGGCACCAAAGACAATTGTGTATATGCCTTGAGGCCCAACGTGGTCACAATCACACTCAACCAGCAAACATGAGTGGAGCGAACCAGTACATAAGGCAGGTCTTGCACCACACTGAGCCTCCTCCTCCGGTTAGTGCACGATTCTACTATACGAGCCCAGTAACCCTCGACGATCCGCTCTCGCCTCTTCCGCCTCCAACTACAAGCTCTTCTACCACAAATCATCCGCCGAAAACCTTCTCCGAGTACGACAATGCAGACCTGGACAAAGCTTGGCATGAGTTAAGACGAAAGATATTGAAATACCAGGAAGAACAGGGCGAGAAGAGCGCAAGCAATGATGGCAGCAGGTCGAGAGCAGGCTCTTCGGGTGTTCAAGGGGGAAGGCGAGAGTCCAGTCCTCGACCAGCGACACCACGCTCGAAGCAGACGAAGCTGCCGGCGTCGGGGTTGAGTCGGTCTGAAGGACCACGGATTGAGGTAGACGATACCGCGGAACCATTCGGCGAAGCAGCACATGTGCCAGACACGACGGGGACACCGTTTGTAAGAGCACCTTCGAGGAAGCAGGTCACGGCATTTTCTAGAGAGGCAACACCAGCACGTCCACCGATCAAGGCACACGATACGTATGACTGGGATGATTCATCCCATCTGGTCGACCAGAGTCCAGTAGCAGATGAAGCGAAGACGACGAAGCCCAACAGCGCTCCTGAAAAGAGTGTTGCTGTGGGCGTATCACGATTGCACCAGGTTGAGATGCCGAATCTACAGATGACGCCTATCTATTGGACCCCGGTGCACGATGAAGCCGTTGTGGTGCGAGGTACCTGGTTCTACCAAGACACTATGCTTCCAGTTGAGACCGCGGTGGCGAATATGCTTGAAGCTGGCTACGTTGATCTTCAGGTGTGGACTGAGACCTGGAAGGATGAGCTCGACAGCGTATGTCATTCAATTTATTTCCATTCTTGTTGTTCCGACTATCTCGGAGTACACATCGAGCGTCCTTGTGCTATCGAAACACATCCCGACGATGCGATCACTCAACATGCTAATCGAGACTTTTCGAACAGGCAGTAGAGGTGGGCGCATCAGGCGAAGAGAAGATCGTGCACAAGCTATGGCCCGACAAGCTACCGAAGGTGCCCGATAGTAGACCGATAAGTAGGCAAGGTGCTATGACCAGGAGTGACAGGGAGGACCTTCTCCGCGCCGTGACGTCGACGTTAGCCGCAGGAGAGCCGCAAACAGCCGAGGAGATGAGAGAAAAAGCTGTCGAAGCTGCGTGCGACATCATCGACATCTCGACAGGTCCGGGAGGCGCAGATAATAAGGCTTCCGGGACTTCGACGTACGGATATAATGGCGCCGTTCGAAGCTACTCGTCCTTTGGAGTCATCTATGCGAACGTGAAAGAAGCACGACTACTAAAGCCGAGCCTCCTGCCCTCGAGGTACTATGGGCGCAGACCTCTCGCAAACTACATTCGTAAAGGGCATAAGCTAGGCATTGCTGTGGTCCGGGGTTTCGATCAGCGAGTATGGGACAAGCTTCATCCGCCCAGGTCAATACCCACCGCTGCCAAAGCACACAAGGGCGCTGCGGCCTCAGCCTCGAATTTGCCACCTAACAATCGGCCAAAGGATAACGTTGGTGATGCCCGTGAGAATACGAAAGTGACCGATCTCATATTCGTGATTCACGGGATCGGTCAACAGCTTTCTCACCGTAGGTATGACACATTTGCACGTAACGGGAGAGGCTGACTTTGCATAGGAATGGAAAGCTTCAGCTTCACACACGCCATCAACGCCTTCCGTCGCGAGATCAATGTCGAGGTCGGCAGCAAGGAGGTCAGAGCACGATTTCGGAGGAACATGGGCGGTATCATGGTTCTGCCTATCAACTGGAGGCACTCACTATCCTTCGAAGAGGGTGGGTATCGTGATGGCACGGAGAATCTTGCTCGCAACGAGTTCACGCTGGCCGACATCACGCCTGAGACATTGCCTTCAGTGCGGAACATCGTGAACGACGTTATGGCTGATATCCCGTATTATATGTCGCATCATCAGCCAAAGATGGTTGCTGCTGTGATTCGAGAGGCCAACAGAGTGTACCAGCTTTGGTGTCGGAACAATGCCGGGTTTGCGGAAAAGGGACGTGTTCATATTATTGCACACTCGCTGGGCAGCAAGTCTTCACTCATTTGCACCATCAAGGCCTAGTATGCTAACATCTCGAAGGCGTCATGGCCCTCGACATCCTCTCGAACCAGCCAACAACTCTCCCGCAGCACCTCGCGGATCCAACATCACTTGACTTGGATGCAGAGCAGCTCGGGCATTTCCTCTTCGAGACTACGAATCTCTACAACGTAGGCTCGCCAGCCGGCTTCTTCCTGCTTCTCAAGCAATCTCAATTGCTTCCACGTATTGACTCTTCGTCCGCAACCGCCACGGACGACCCGATATCGAACACTCTCACGGTGTGCGGCGAGCGAGGTCAATATGGCTGCGCAGCCGTAGACAACATTTACAACATCATCAATCCCTACGATCCAGTGGCGTACCGCATGAACGCAGCCGTGGATGCCACGTACTCCGCTACGCTAAAACAAGCGTTCATTCCGTCCGCGACACCAGGCTGGTTCGGCGTCGGCACGAAGTCCGCTGCCTGGAGTGGCGCCTCCAAACCTGCTGGCAACCAGATGCCCACGCTACCTCGTCTGCCGTCGAACGTGGAGATGGAGATCCACAATTTCTCCCGGGAGGAGATCGCGGAGAAGCGGATGGCGCTGCTGAACGACAACGGGCAGATTGATTTCTTCCTGAGGTACGGCGGTGGGACGTTCGATATACAGTATATCACTATGCTTGGGGCGCACAGCTCGTACTGGCTGCTGAAGGACTTTGTACGGATGATTGTTACGGAGACGGGGAGGGAGAAGGGGCGGGAGGGGACGTTTCTGGGGTTGAGGGCTGAGAAGAAGAAGGCGGTGCAGAGTTGATGGATTCGTATTTGGTGGTTTGACGAGGGTATGCTGTGATGCTCTCGGCGAGTTTTGTTCTTGCATGATACCCCATAGACACATACAGATACACCAGTTCTTTCAACGCCTTTCGAGAACTGCATAAATATACCTTCGCGTTCACATGCGCTGCACAACTACGTCACAAGGCGGGATCCGCTACTGCCGCTTTTGACATGGGTCCAACGTGCCTGCACGCGATAGCATCCACGGTTCTTGTAACACTTGAGCCTCCTGCGATATTTCTATAACATCCCCGAGCACTACAAAATCAACTCAACATGCTGAACTGGGCCAAAAACGCGCATGTCCACCTCTTACCGCAGAGTCTGTGCAAGCGCTGACTGAACCACAGCGTGGGTATCACGGAACCCATATACGGCCCTTCAGCGATCCGATCGGTCGCCGAGCAAACGAAAGAAACACCGTACACCGAGCTCAAGAAGGAAGACTTGCGATGGGAGTGCATGGACTCGACGAATGTTGAGACGAAGACGTTCTACATGCTGAGCGATGAAGGGCATGTCGGGATGGCGCAGGTCATATACAGCAACGTCTTGTACGAGACTCGCATGCACTGGGCGAGAGAACAATGCTGACGATGAGGCAGAGGCGTACGAACAACAGCCCAGTTCACCTCAAAGGTCTTCTCCCTCGATCCGAACAAGCCTCATCTCTGGAGCTCCACGAACCTATCGAACTTACAGTTCCCCAACGATAAGAACGACTTCTCGGCCGACGGCTGTTCCTTCACCATCAGCGAGGATGGAAAGAGCTACGCTATCAAAGCGAGTGCAGATCCGAAACACATCGTCGATTTGAAGTTCACGCAGGCATGTCCTGGCATTGTGATCGGGAAGAACGGGACCAGCTACTTCGGCACCGATCCGGAGAAGTATTGGGGCAGGGAGATACATAAGTTCTGGCCGAGGTGTCAGGTGGAAGGGCAGATCTTGTCGCCTGGAGGCCCGGTGGATTTCAAGGGCAAGGGCCTGTTTGTGCATGCTTTGCAGGGCATGAAGCCGCATTTTGCTGGTGGGTTTGATTCAGCAGAGTGAGTGGTTTTAATTTCGCTAATGGTGGTATTTAGCTGCCAGATGGAAGTTCGCCAACTTCCACTCGCCCAATTTCTCCGCGATGATGATGAACTTCACGACGCCACCGTCCTATGGTGAGACTCAGGTCACGGTGGGAAGCATCACGAAAGACGGTGAGGTCATCTTCACTGGCTCTTCGCCGGACACGAAGCCCGAGCACACCGAGACCAAGAGCGATCCCGACAGCGACTGGCCGGAGCCCGCCGCCGTCCGCTTCACCTGGGTCGGCAAGACGAGCGATGGGAAGGACGCTAAGGCTGTGATTGAGGGCAGCTTGGGCCAACGAGCAGACCGGATCGATGTCATGGGTGAGCTGCCGAAGTTTGTGAAGCAGATTGTCCAGGGTGCATCGGGGGTGAAGGCGTATATTTACCAGTACACGCCGAAGATGACGCTGAAGTTGGATATTGGTGGGGAGATCACGGAGGAGGAAGGGCTGATGTTCACTGAGGCTACATTCATCTCGTGATGGCATCTTGCCAGTGGATCGTGTTATGATCGGCTCGTACAGGATAGTAATTGTAATGACGGTCATGAATTCATGAAGTTGCCTCGTCGTCTCGTTTTCATGGTCCCTCGCAGAAATCAATCGTCGCTGATATTACCTCGAAGATACTGCTGACATCTATATAACCACATTCTCTCACATCACCTTCACCTTTACGACAGCGTTCTTGCACGTGACGTGATGCCTTAGGTTGGATGCGCCGCGCCACTGCTTTCAACCTCCACCTTCCAACCTTCGATTTGTTGACAATTGCAATAACATCTGCACCACCTTTCGCCATGCAATAATCCAAGTCCTACTCGCCGTATCGACTAGTTGTGCTGTATTATTTGTATCATATTCCCATCCCTCAAATCGCACCTCCACCCACGATGGCGCGAATCAAGGCTTCGACAGTCCGTCACTCGGACATCGGGCGCGGCAAGAAGGGTATCGGGTTGGGCCTGGGCAAATCGAAGACTGCGAAGAGGCATCGCGTAGGTTCAATATGAAAGTGGTTTACCAGATTTGTGATACTAACACATGTTCTCAGAAGATCTTGCGCGACAACATCCAAGGTGTCACGAAGGGCGACATTAGTGTCAAAGGATGAGACTCTTTCACACCTCTTGACATAGCCGCAAACGGCCATTCCTAAGGGAATGAAAGACCCTTTGTCTAAAAGGGTCTATATATATCAGAACTATACTCCGTAGGTAGTTAGTTCTGCACGTATGATAGCTATCTGTTCAACAATTAGGCGACTCGTGAGTGCCATTCCCAACAGATATTGGACGTTATGAACACTACTGACATGTCTTCTCTCACGCTAGGCTCGCCGTGGCGGTGTCAAACGGATCTCAGGAGGGATCTACCCTACCATCAGGCAAGCGCTTAAGTCACGCCTCGAGGAGCTGCTCAAAGACATCTGCGCTATTGTGGAAGGTTCACATCCCAAGCGCAAGACCGTCGCCACTACCGATATTGTGTTCGTACTTCGCAGGAAGGGCACTCCCATCTACGGATTTGGCAACCCCGAGACCAAGGTGCTGCGTTAGGAGTGCAGAAGGTTTTTGATGATGGCGTTGGATGAGCGGCCCAAGTTCGGGAGGCTGTTCAGGCGTTGTGGGTGTTACGGATGTAGCAGCGACTGATCATTATGCGGAAATACCCAATCGTGTATGGGCGGCGTTGAGGGCTTGATGTGAGAGCGGACGATCATGATTATTGCAGCCACAATACGGAGAGTCTGTACAGCGGCATAGAGCGTATGCATACGTACGGAAGACTATCATGCTTGTCACCAAACTCCGACGCTTATCCTGAATCCTCCCAAATGTCGGCAGGGACGTCCATGTTCCAACATGGTGCACACAACGTGGCATTACCAAGACCCTTAAGCGATGCAACGCCTTTTGAAAACCACTTCCTGAAGTCTCAAGCCCGCATCACATGTCGTACGGATCAACGTCAATCTTATTCTCGTGCTCCTTAGCGTCACTCCTCGCCATCCGACCAGCAGAAGTCTTGAGAAGTCCTTTGCTAGCATCCACAATCGGGTGCTGGTACACCTCCTTCCCAGTGCCCTCCTCAGGCATCTTAAAGGAAACCGACCCAAGACCAGATAGCTTGCTGTTGATATGTATGCTCTCCCAGTTGCCAGCCGGAACGTGGTATGTTTCGTGGTAGATAGAGATATGCGGCATCTCCCTGACTTTGCTATTCCACCAGTTCCACGTCGGCATATGATAGTCCGAAAGAGCAAACTTGTGCAGGCCTTCCACGTTCTTGAAGTAGCAGACAATCATCAGCTCGTTGTTGGCAGCCGCACTTGTGCTTTGCCAGCTCGTGGCACCAAGATAGCCGAATTCTTCCGCGTGCTTATCCAAGTTTGTGACCATGTCAACGAATGCGTTGCCCACTGTGAATGCGTGCGGAGAGAACAGCCCCAGAGGATGGTTGTAGCGAGCACCAATCAAGAACACAACGAGGTCCTGGTTTGAGGGCTTGGATCCGTATTTGCCTTCAGAGTCGGGAATGACAGTGGACGTCTTTTTCCAGATGACGCCGTCCAGGTATCCGTGGCGGATGTCAGCATGTCACGTTCACTTGGTTTGATCTTCGTCCACACATACCTGTTCCTTATGATTCCGGTCGACTGGAGCGCGATATCTAACACCTTGTAGATCGAAATCGCTGCTACTGGCATGATTGCAAGTCGACCAGCGCCCAGCATCAGTAGACCTTGTACGAGGGCGGCTAAGCACAGCCATGTTGTGAGTTCGAAGCTGTCCCGGAGAATCTGTACATCGTTTAGTGCTTGTCAGGTTTCAAGCATCAACCGTCTGTCGCTTACATTGACTCCTCCCCATACGCTGTGAAATTGACTCTTTGGCCGCTTTTCTGTTGGTGGTATGATGCCAACGAACTCTTTGCCTCGAGCCGACATATTGTTCGAGAAGAGGTAGTGTTGGATTTGCGATTGACAGTCTCAATTACTGAGAACGATTGTTGGACTTGATCGTTGTTGTGAACTGGATGTTGTTCTTGACCGCTCGATGAAAACAACGAGTTGATACTTACTGCGACAGCCCACCTTAAGTATACACCATCGTGAATCGAGCGGAGATGAACTTTACCAGAGTACCATACGTGCGCACATGTTGTGTGGACGTTCGAAGCAGCGGATCGTTCATCCGCAAACGCCAAATGTGGCTGCATTTCGCGCGTAAGGTTAGTGACAAAGAGCGTCAAGCATGGCAAAGCATGGCCTGACTCGCTTAGGTAAAATCGCAAGTCGGCCGTAATTCGCGGACGATGCGGAGCATAGATAAAATACCCGGTTCGCACTGTATGCCGTTTCGAGTAGTTCGGACGATACTTTGTTTGTCTCGTGTCACTTGTACGACTTCGTGCTAACGAAGGTACAGTCTGCTCCATCAGCCTGCATCGTCAGCATGGTCTTTACGCAATTGGACCGTCTATTTGTCGCCCATAACGTCACGGGTCAAGTTCTGGTCCATTACTGACATACACATCGTGGATGCAATACTGGTCTTGCCTCGCTTGCCAGTACTAGAAGGGGACGTATCATCTTCAGGGTGCTACCGCCGTGTATCAAGCCCTCGAAACTGTCAACGCAAGACGACTCACAGATCCCGGAGCAATTTACGGAGTTGGCGAGCTTCGTCAACGGGCCAAGGGACCAGTAGCAGCCGTTGGACTTAGCTATAGTGAGCAGCTAAGCAACTGTCCCAACGCAGAAAGTCCGCTGCATATGAAGTCCATTGGCATTGCATCGATCTCGACACGCATACGCCAGTTCTCTTTCTCTCCGCATCCGTTCAGGACAGCTCTAGGCGTGCAGGCTGTAACAAAGGCTCCACAGTGTTCGCATAGTCGTATTTACCGCTGCCAGAAAGCTGCTCCCTACTTGGCATGAGGAGATCTTGGTACGGGGTCAGCTGAAGTACTTTTCCGAGCCAGTATTTATGCGTTCGTAAAGCTTGGAACCTTGAGAAGGGAACCAGAGTGACGTGGATTCCGAATTCTGGTTGAACTCCTTCTGTGTGTTTATGCGAGGAGGTCGCCGACGGGTGTTGTCCATGTGGATGATAGCGCTCGTGGCTCCCGAAGCGTTTATTGAAGTGCTTCCGAAAGAGCTCATTTTTCGACCTCTTCTTGTGTTGAAAGACTGAGACAGAACAAAAGCTCTTACCCATAGGCTTATATATTTCATGCCTATCTGAGTAAGAGTACAAGGTCCTTATATCAGGTAGCATATTGTTCTCATGCCTTCTAAGTCCGATACAGTCATTAAGAGCATCTCGAATGGCAAAAGCACAACAGCTCGGTCGTGCTGACATGGCGAGGGCCGGGCGACGATTTGGTAAAGACATCGGGTCTCACATCGAGCCTGAGCGTAGCCATGGGGTATTGCAGCCAGCGTACCAGATCTCAGGCCAGATCATCTCCGGATATCGGACGGAAGGTAGGACCTAACACCACGACGGCTGTTCTCGGTCAGTACTCTGATTTGTTCGAGATGCGGACCGCGTGCGAGTGCATTCGTCGGACCTCGTACACGCGATGCTTGCTTGATGCTTCATCCTGGGCCGAGATCCTAACAGGTGGACGTTGGTACTGTCGCCCTAGTCATGTCACTGTATTGTCAGCTCGATACCGTATCTGGGAAAGGATGTGCTCTACAGCTGCGTGTGCTAGAGGAGCAACGACTCGTCTCGCGTATCGAGTGATGACTTGGGTCGTTCTCAGCCTTGTCTAGCGGCAATGATATAGGAGCGTGGGGTGAGGTGGGAACATCCTTGCTGCCCGCCACGTTCCAAATGCAAGTCATATCCAAAGAGGACAAGCGCTCCCATCGGAAGGTGTTCCGTACCCACACGAACTTCAATCAAAGCCATTCTTTTGAGCCCCAGATCCACGAGGCGGGATGCGGGATGTTGCTGTGATAAGAGTCGACGATAGTGATCGTTTTGACAATACCAGCATAATGATGTTTGCTGACCGTCCCTGAACGTCCGGTAGGTGTGACGGGCTGTGAGCTCTCCAGCTTGCCATGTCTGATTGTTCCTTTCTGTGCACCAGTCTGCCTTACGATTTCATAGTGGAACATACCACCGCATTGGAGATTGCAGGAGTGCCACATCATGTCGCGATTGTAACGAATCTGATTGATCCGACATTCACGTTTAGGCTTATCACGCGCTGAAGCACTAAGCAGCCTTTGCCGGCGATATGGCTCCGAGGTTAGTCTGCCCTTTCGACAAGCTACAGAAATGCCCTGAAAAGGCCGAGGAGACGGAAACAAAGCTGACCGACGACTCCCTAGGTCCCTCAAATCAGTCACCAGTAATCTTCAGGTCCACTTCGCTGCAGCAAACACCCCATTATCACTACCTCCAGAGGGCCGTAGGTTACTACAGCAGTTCATAGAGGAACACGACGGCGAGCCGACTGAGGAAGAGTATGCCAGCGCCAATGAGGAACTGAAAAGCTTCTGGCGGAAGCATGTGGACAGACACCCACGGGCACGAGGTGCATTCGTCGGCATCATCAGAGAGCTTAGACCTGCCATTAGCGAGGCAGATCTGCTCGCGTGGTGGGTTGCGATCGTCAAGCCAGTCATTGACAGCACGGAGTACAACAAAGATGCACAGAGTGATGCTCGCGAGTTCTCAATTGGGGTGATGGTGAAGGATGACGACGAGGACGATACAGCAGAACACATCGCATCTTCAGATCGCATTTGCAGAGAGATGCTGAATACATACGTTGCTCGGAACCGGCCACTTACTGAAGAAGACGAGGAGGGTTCTGCTGCCGACAATGCCCAGGTCGCAACGCAGGTCGAGGACATACTGATCTCGTTCGGGAGAAAGCGACCAAGGACCTTGTTTCACTGGATCGATGACTTGGTGAGACGTGCGGCGACTCGCCTGATCGCCTTGAAGCTCCTCAGCTCATTTGTTCGCATCGACACGCCACATCTCTATCTTGTCATCAATACACCTTTGGTGGAAGACCTCCTCAAATGCTTAATGAATGATACAGCAACGGAAGTCTTATCTGTGTCCCTGAAGTCACTGATTATGCTGCTGCCACATATCCCTGGTTCTCTCAGCCCCTATCTACCACGGCTATTCCTTATTTACAGCAGGCTTTTATGCTGGGAGAAGTTCAGCGAGTTCAATACCGAAGCTCAGCGGAGTGTTGTTACAGACAATCGCATCTCACTCACGGAAGAGGATGAGGACGATTATGCGAGAGACGTCGGGCTTGACTCTAACTGGGAGAAAGTGCGGCCAGCAGAAAGCACTGTCGAGTCTGCCACTCCTGAAGTCATGACATATTTCACGTTCCTCTACGGTCTGTACCCCCTAAATCTTGCCAATTACATCCGCAAGCCAAGACGCTACCTGAAGGACATCGAATTCCCATCAGCAGATTCCTTCGACTTGGATCAGGCGGTGATTCGTAGCCGAACCGACCAGTTCCGAGCAGTACATTTCTTGCATCCGAACTTTTATAACATGACGATCGACGAAGAGCTCACGGATCCTAAGTGGCCCAAGATGGATCCGGCTGATGTCGTTGGCGAATGCCACAGTTTGTGTATGTACGAGAAGGCGCCGCAAGACATGCCTGGACCTCCACCAACGAAGAAGCTTCCAGCCATCCCTTACACGCGGCCGCGAAAAGCACCAAGTGGAGGTGAACTATCTCCCGCTGCGAGTCATATCAGCTTGCGCTCAGGAACGAGCTGGCGAGACACAAAGTCGACAACGACCTCTACTACAGGGGATGCCCACAGTCCAGTTCTCAGACCCCACGTCACTGGCGCCGACGTATCTAGTCTAGATCACGAGCATACCTCTCCACCGCGTGACAATCTTGCATACCTACAACGAGAGATGGCTTTACTGCAAAGCGACCTGAATTTCGAAAGATGGCATAAAGCACAATATTCGTCGCATATTTCGAAGATCTTTCAACGCAATATCAAGGAGGCGACTCGAGAGGCAGAGACGCTGAACTTGATTATGGCCAATCGAGCGCTGCAGAAGCAACTTGAGCGCATGCGCGAAGCTCGTGAAGCAACACAAAAGGATGCCGCTCTGACAAGGAAGCAAGCCAACACTCTGGAAGCCAACATGATGGAGCGCTTCAACAAGATGAGGATCGAGCAGGCTACGTGGAAAGCCGATGCCGATGAGCTTCAAAGACTGCGCTCCGAGATGCATGAGTATCGTGATCTGCTGGTGGCATCCGAAGCGCGCGAATTGAAGAAGTCCTTCCAGGTGCAAATTTCCGAGCAGGAGCTCGAGAAGATGCAGAAACTCACGGATCAGCTGAAGACAACACGGCAAGAGTTGCGTACGCTGAAGTATGAACAGTCAGAGTACGCCATCAAGAAGAAAGAAAACGAGCTGATGGACGACGAGCACAACAAAATGCAAAATCAGATGCACTCACTTGAGCAAGAACATGCGCGAATGCGGCACGCATACGCCACCAAAATCGCCGAACTGGAGACTCAGCTTGGAATTCCTGGCTCGTCGACACGACGCTCAAGTGCGCAATACGGAGCAGACATCCAGGTAGTGGTCAGGCAAGCCATCGCTGAGAGTGAAGGCAAACTTGCGCAACTGAAGAAATCCTACTCCAAGCTCGTCGCGGACCACACAGATCTCGAATTAGAATACCAATCCCTCCGAACCCGCCTAGAAGTACTACACGGAGGCGCCTCAGCTCCATCAGTCTACAGCGTGGCGAGGAATAGCTTCGACTACGACATCATCGACGACTACCGAGACGCCAGTCTCACGCGAATCAGCACCAGTGAACCGCCGCCCCGCTGTTTCCGGCCACTATTACCTACACCATCAATGACGTCCGGCTCTGGTCAGACTAGTGTGAATGAATTTGCAGGGCTCATGTTTGACCCAAGGGCAAGCAGGAAGAACAGTACGATTTCCGGGACTTCCAGTCAGCCAGCTGCGTTCAACCAGTCGGCGCCGTTGGGTCAGGATGAGGATACGAGCGCTTTTAGCGACTATAGTGGCTCTGGCAGTCAAGGCAAGAAGGAGAAGATCCAGCCTGATAGTAGTGTGCGGGTCTATGGCAGAGGTACGTTGAACAACATTAGCGATAATCTTTGAAGACGATGGCTGACTGTGTGACAGGCGGCGCGCAGAACATCAAGCTCAAGGCGAAAGATTCGCAGAAGTCGGAGAGTTCGGGCGGTAAGAAGTCGAGTCGTCTGAAGGGCTTGCGGAATTTGGTGTGAGGTCGCTAATCGTGGACGTGAATCGTGTTTACCGTTGCAGCGATGGTGTTAACGGCCTGTCGAAGAACCTATAATGCTATCCTTGTGTAGGATCAAGCGACCGAACGTTTAGGACGCAAGGTAGAAACCTCAATTTGACTTAGGTGTCCGTCGTAGCTATGGGTCCACTGGGTGGTGGTTACGGCATGAGCCTCGCACGCGTTCAACTTTCGTCGGCCCGATCACTAGCCAAATTCGCACCAGAACGCACAAACCCACATCAGTTCCTTCGTCGTTCAGTAATACCGCCCTCTGCCGCGACCGCGTCCTCTCCCGCCCCCCTGCCCTTGCTGCATGATCGCAAGCTGCTGCGGGCTGTAGCCATCCATACCACCTCCAAACCCTCCCTGGTCTCCTTGCTGATTCTGTGCTGAAGGCCCGGTCGGTGGCTGAAAGCCTTGCCCGCCTTGTGGGTGAGGTGAGACACTGTTGGGGTTTGAGCCGCCAAAGCCTCCTGATGGCCCGCGTTGCTGATTGAATCCACCACCCCCTTGTTGGTTTTGCTGACCCGGCCCACCGCCGCCGCCAGGCATGCCGCCGCCCATCATCATCTGCATGAAGGCGTTGGGGTCTGAAGGGTCCATTCCGGATTGCATCATCTGCTGCATCACTGAAGTAAAGAACTGTAGTTAGCTTATGTGGTCTTCAAACTCTTGATAAGTACGACTTACTCTCTTCCGGACTAGGCATCCCAGGCATACCCGGCATCTGTGGCATCCCAGGAGGACCTCCGCCTTGCCCTCCACCTGGCCCACCACCAAACATTGCCTTCATCTGCGCATCTTGCTGTTTCATGTCCGAGATGTTGCCAGCCATAGTCTGCTGCCTAATACAGTACTGTGCCCAGGTATACTCATCAAAGCCATAATTGAAAAAATCTGTTTGGTCCGTTCCGGGTAACCGCCACGGCTTCGAATGCTCCGCCAAATCTGCATCGATATCCACCTCGGTTATCGGCTTGCCGTTGGCGGGCCATGTGGGTATGCTGTCGACCTCTACTTTGCTACTTCGTACTTCTGGGAAGTCTTTGCCTTCTTTGCCGTCGTGTGTGAGTGTGCTCTTGATCGCGGTGGGTTGTGCTGAGCCTGATTGGGGTTGTTCCTGTTTTATAGGTGTGCCACTCCGAGCTGCTTTGATGTCCGTAGAAGCTGCGTGGTCGCTTGAGTCTACTTTCTGCTTCTTCGCTGGCGCGCTTCTGCGGGTTAGACTAGTGATATGTGAGAAGAGACGTGGAATGCGACCTACCTCGACTCGGTCTTGTCGCCTTTCGGCTTCTCAAGGGTGAATTGAACATCCTACGTAGAATATATCAATACAAGTCTGCATAGGTATTCTGTCTAGGACCCGTACATCATCACTGTCCTCTTCATCATCGTCCTGTTCTGCGCTCACGTCCATCTTCTGCTCTTCTTCGATGTTTCCATGATCGGGAAGTGTCTCGTATTCTTGCGCGTTCGCCCCTGCACCGCCGTAGAAATCGTCGTCTTCTTCCTCCATCTTCAGATATCCAGGGAACGGTGTGTGTACGTGAGCGAAAGTTTTTAGTTGCTTGTTACTCCAGGCACGTCGAATCAAGGAAGACGTGAAGTGAGCTTGGACCACGTCCTAGAGCATCGCGTTCACTTGCTCTTGCACGCCATCCTGTCAACCAGATATGGCACGATAGCATGGCGCTGACATCTGTAAGCAATCGCCAGAGTATTGCAATACGATCAACTGACTCGCAACAGTGGAAGTCTTTTCGCTTCTTCGATGTCTCCCAAGTTAGGCTTCAAGATGGCGAGGCCTCAGTAGCGCTCGATGTAGGCAGCCCATCTCGCCATACCCGTTGACTACTAATGTGAGACTGTAGCAAAGCAATACCCACTGCGTAGCCGCCGGGGCACAGTACATCTTCGTGAGCACAAATGGCGGCATCGTCCAGCTTCTGGACCAAAACTTCAAGTCGACCCGCTCGTGGAAAGCTCACGAACGAGGCGACGTAAACCACATCAGCCAGATTCCAAGCACGTCGTATCTACTCACACTGGCCGAGGATCTATCACACGAGCCTGAGCTCAAAGTGTGGAACTTGGACCAGATCGAGAAAAGGACTGGCCACCCGAAATGCCTCTGTACTCTGACTGTGCAGAATGGCCGGAAGAACTTCCCCATCACTGCTTTCACGGTGACGAGCGACTTGACACAGCTTGCAGTCGGCTTCGGCAATGGCGCTGTTACGGTTGTGCGCGGAGACTTCGTACATGATCGAGGGACGAAGCAGCGTACTGTGTTCGAGTCAGAGGAGCCCATCACCGGCCTCGAATTTCGAGAAGCCAACACGACTGCCCTCTACATTGCCACCACTGCGCGCGTCTTGGCTCTTGCAATCACTGGCAATCGTCAAGGCACCCCTGCCCGGACACTCGATGAAAATGGCTGTGATGTGGCCTGCATGACACTGGACCCAGAGTTGAACGAGATCGTTATCGCGCGCGACGATGCAATCTACACCTACAACACAAGAGGCAAAGCAGCCTCGTATGCATACGAAGGTGCAAAGAAGCTCATTAGTGTTAGCAAAGACTACGTTTTACTCGTTTCACCTCCGGGCAATAATCTTGGCCGATCAGCACCACTTCGCGCGTTTGGAGGCGCGCAAGCTACCGAAATCTTCAACACGTCTACTTTCACGATACTGAACACCGATCTGAAGTTCCTGGCGCATCAGGAGTCTCTGCCCAGCCAAGTCCGAACGCTTTTCAGCATCTGGGGCGACATATACCTTCTCACTATCGACGGCAAACTGTTTCGATATCACGAGAAGACGTTCCAGCAAAAGCTCGATATTTTGTATCAACGCAATCTCTTCGTGCTTGCCATCAGCATGGCACGGAAGTACAATGTTGATGCGGTACAGCAGAACGTCATATACCGCAAATACGGTGACTTTCTGTACCACAAGGGCGAATACGACATAGCCATGCAGCAGTATCTACGGGCAATCGACAACACCGAGCCTTCACAGATCATTCGGAAGTTCTTGGATCACCAGCGGATACAAAACCTGATTGAGTATCTCGAAGAACTTCATGAGCACCACAAAGCGACCTCAAACCATACGACGTTGCTGTTGAACTGTTACGCGAAGCTGAAGGACGTAGACAAGCTCGAGCAGTTCATACGGCAACCTGGCGACTTGACATTCGATCTCGACACCGCAATCTTGATGTGTCGGCAAGGTGGCTACTACGACCAAGCTGCATTCTTGGCCCGGCGGCATAACGAACACGGTCTGGTGGTTGACATCCTGGTCGAGAACCTCAAGAAGTATGCCGAAGCACTGGCATATGTCGTGCGACTTGAGCCGAAAGAAGCCTATCCAAACTTTATGAAGTACGGAACTGTGCTCCTCGAGCATTGCTCCGGAGATGCAACGCAGCTCTTCATTGACTACTTTACCGGTGTATTCCGACCTAAGAAGGATGCAGTGATCGTTCAGGAAGTACCAGTGCAGCAAGAGAGTGGCCGCTTCGGCAACATGGCACAGACCGCGCAATCTGCAGTACAAAATCTCGCGGCACTCATACCTCTGCCTTATATGAGCACAAGTACTGCACAGCCTCCGCCTTCTGCGGATGGCCAGAAGCAGACCATCAACCAGGTCATCGAGACGACAACAGAAGCTGACTTCATTCCTTATGAAGTGCCGAAACCTAGAGTCGCATTCTCGGCCTTCATCGACCACGCGGATGAATTCATCGTCTTCCTGGAGTCTTGCATTGCCAGCCAAGATGTGAGCGATGAATCGAAGACCGATCTCTACACCACGCTGTTTGAAATGTATCTCCACAAGGCTACCACGACCGAGAAGGAGGAGAAATCAGACTGGGAACGGAAAGCAAAGTCGCTGATCGAGTCGAAGCAGATCCCGATCGACACGGCGAATGTCCTGCTGCTATCAGACCTAGAGAAGTTCCGAGAGGGCACCATACTTGTCAGCGAACGACAGGGTCTACGATTTGATGTCTTCAGATCCTACACAGCTGCACAAGATACCCAAGGAGCCATACGAGCTTTGCACAAATACGGTCCCGAGGAGCCACAGCTATACCCAGCAGCACTCGCGTACTTCACCAGCTCGCCGGAGATCCTAGACGAAGCTGGGTCCGAAGTCGAAGCCGTGCTGCAAAAGATCGATGAGGATGGTCTCATGGCACCACTTCAAGTCATCCAAACACTCAGCTCCAACGCCGTCGCAACCATGGGTCTCGTTAAGAAGTACCTCTCCTCAACAGTCGAACGCGAGCGAGCGGAGATCGCAGCGAACCGCCGTCTCATCTCTTCCTACCGAGCCGACACCACACAAAAGCTCAGCGAGATCGAGGAGCTAGCCACGAAACCTACTTCGTTCAGCGCAACGAGGTGCTCGACTTGTGGTATGACGCTCGATCTGCCTACGGTGCACTTCCTGTGCAAGCACAGCTTCCACCAGCGCTGCTTGAACATTCCAGATGGTCATGCGGCGGACGATGTGGAGTGTCCGATTTGCTCGCCGCAGAACCAGACGGTGAGGCAGATTCGAAGGGCGCAGGAGGAAAGTGCTACGAGGCATGAGTTGTTTGCGGATGCGTTGAATAGGAGCAGCGATAAGTTTGGCACCATAAGTGATTGGTTGGGGAGGGGAGTGATGGATGTGAAGGCTGGTGGCGAGTGAATTGAGGGATGCGGTGACGTACTTCGTAAGTTCAAGTTACTAGAACGTGATGTAGTGAGGTCGTTGACAAGGGCACGTGAAAGCGCTTCTCACTTTCTTCACACTTGTTTCCACCATACTGGCACCCCACGCGACAATGAATGTTCGTCGTGCTTTCGGCATACCACCGCACGGCTCGTGCAACGCTCTGCCAAAGGAAGGCTCCGCAAACATGGCAGACACTACTTTCAGACTCGGCATCGCCAAGTAAGGAACCTTCATAACCTGTTGGTTTCCGAATGTGATCTCGAAGCTGATGATTGCAGTCAACTCAACGTACCGGACCTATCAGACCTCAAGATTCGATGTGCCGACCGCGAATGGCTGGTACATAAGCTTGTCCTTTGCACTCAGTCGACGTATTTTGACCGCGCTGTTAAAAGCGGGATGAAGGTCAGTCAAGTCAAGTCACGACTTTCCTCAGTACAAGCCATTAAACCTCGATAGGAGTCGCACGATGGTGTCATCGACTTGCAAGAAGACGACCCGGATATTGTGGATCACATGCTGCGTTGGTTCTACACAGGCGACTACCAGAGCAAGGACAAAGACGCCCTCAAGCCTACTCACCTCTCCAAGCCCGAGATCCATGTGCTCCTCTTCGAACTTGCCGACAAGTACCTTCTTGACGCCTTCAAGATGCTCGTGGTCGGTCGCTTCTACTCCCTCCTCCAGCCATGTGGTAATGGGGCGTTTGTCAAAGCTATGACATACGTCTACAAGATGGACCGGACCCTCAGCGGGCCTCTGCGTTACGCTATCTTGACACATGTGATGGACAACAAGGAGGCGGAGTTCGGGGGATCGGGTAGCCACAACTTCATACGGATGATGAGGAACAGCTCCATCGACTTCGCGGTGGACGTGGCCGTGAAGCTGGCAGGGTACGAGTGAAGATGGAGGAAGCTTGGTATAGACGACGTTTGGCCCACGTAGAGACCCATATGTGGTACGTGGAGCGATCGCGGGCGTCTGCGTGGGTGATGTCGAGTTGACGAATGCAGTCTGGTGTCCCGTAAGTCCCATGATGGGGTACTTGATGATGCTGTTAACATGTGGAAGCGATCCGTGCACTTCCGCTCTGCCGTCGCCCCTGCTCCCACTCCCTTTCAGTTCCATACTATCTCCTGCGAACCTCTCCCCGTTATCGAATCTAGGCGCAGAAAGCCTAGTATAGATGATGAGACCTCGCACAATCCTCAGGCCACCTGAGGGCCTGCGTTGCCAAATCGACCAGGATCGATGGGCTTGCAAACAGATGACTCAATTGTGCAATCGGGGGCGGTGCTAAGTTCATGCGCAGCGCGATTAGGAGACCAAATTGCGTACCAAGGCTGTGTGGAATGCTGCGAGCATTACAGCAACCCCTTCAAAGAGAACGCATAATATCCTCGTAGGCAGGCCGCAAGCAGTCTTGCTCAGGAAACGTGCAGGCTTGACCCAAACATTGGCTACTATGCAGACCGCCATCATCTGTCAGCTGCTCCTCGTAACTTTAGCTGCAGCTAAGATCGGTGACTCGTGCACGTATGACGGGATCAAAGGGAAATGCGTTACAAGCAGCTCTTGCACTAGCGGTAAGGTATTGTCAAGCAACGTGGTGGTTTCAACGCACGTATCTGACTGCCACGATAGGTTTCGTGGTCACTGGATACTGTCCAGACGACCCCGCCAATGTGAAGTGTTGTCTGTCCAAAGCATGCACGAGTACGGCCGGATCGAAGGGACTGTGCCTGAACACTGGATCGGGCTGTGATGGGACTTTCGTCAAGAACAGATGCCCCGGACCGAGTGACGTTCAATGCTGCATCGCAGAGGATAGCGAGGGCTCGGATGATCTGAACGATATCGAAGTCGTCTTCTGGATCAACGCATTCATCCCACTCTACATTGAGGGCGTCACAAAGCTCGTGCCAAACCATGGAGACCGGTCGATGGTAGTTGCTCTGGCAGAGAACCTCGAATCCGTTCTGGCTATCGCCGGCTGCTTTGCCACAGACCAACGATCGTACAGTAGCAGCAAAGCCTCGTCTGCACGAATGCACTCCGAGGCACCGGTCCATATCGATACGAACAGTTATGACTGGTCGCAGGCGCATCACTGCGATTCGACGATCAAGCTGGACTGCGATGACGGCTCCGTAAGAGAAAAGAAGACCGCTGATATCAAGGGCATGAAGTTCACTCCTCGGGAAGGCTCTTCTAGCAGGGTAGTGCTAGATTACACCGCCGGTGCAGGCAACCCATTCGACGCCTTTGCTCCAGAAATCAACCTTGTTGGGACATTGACAGTCGACCGCCTTGCTAAGACGGTAACGTATTCAGGCAAGGTGGACGACTTCCCGACTTTTGAAGCGTACGCTACCTTCAATGGTTTCGGTCCATATACGGTCGACACCCTGTGGCCGGAGAAGGGTTCCAATCCGTCAAGTTTGGGTGGTATAGGGGCGAAACGTCCTTTCAGTGGCATCTTGTACATCTGAATGAGCGTGTGATGACGAATTTGACTGACTCTGCAAGCCTAAGCTGGGTTCGACCTGTTGTGTAGCGCAACTTAAATGCAACCTTTCGTCCGTTTGCTAGGGAATCATGATTCGCTCCTGACCAAGAAAGATGTGGCATGGCCAAGCTAAGCAGCATGCGCGCTCCGTAGCTAAGCGCACTGATGAGATCTTGTGCAGACTTCGACACTGCCATGCAGCCCATAACCTGCTGTCCACGCCAGAGTCGATCATCTTGGCAGACTAAGGTATGTGGATGCAGCTGCTACCATTTCGCTGATCTCTAGCCGTTCCTTCGGGCGTCCGAGATAGACATGTGAACTCGCTGTTTGTTCTGTTCAGTGTCGTCGCCTTCTTGCTTGGCCCACTTGACGTCCTCATCGAAGCCCCATCCCATCTCTTCTTCGGGCACCTCAAAGTCCTGAGACAGACCAAGCCATATCCCACTCTGGGTGGCCAGCTCCTTGAGCGATGCGTAGAAAGTGTCAACACAAAGATGCTCCGAGGCAGACTCGCTGATTTCGAGACTAATGCTCGACAGCGCAGGCAACGCTATCCTCTGTGTCAGTAGATATTTCACCGCCGCACAGGTCCTCGTAAAGTGATCCTCGCATCGTGTGAGCTCCAAAGACCTGACGTTAGGTGGCAATATGTCCATCAGTCCCGTTTCAACGGGCTTTGAGTCGTTTGGATTCAAGGGATCCCAATGGTCGTTTCCTAGATCAGTGTATACGCCGCCGAATACAAATATGGTAGCTAGGCGCAGGTTAGTCAGACTCGTGAAAGCCTGCAGACTTCCAATTGCTTTCGCTTCTACCTCTGGCTCCGGAGCGTCATTCTCCGCATACGTCAGCGAAAGAGTATGCAGGCTTGTCGTGTGTCGCTCTAGACCCTGACGAATTATGCGGCAGGACCCTTCTGTGAAGAATTGAGACGGATCAATCGGGCCCATCTCGTAGATGAAGCTTGTCAAAGCCTTAGGAACCCGGAGGATGTGACCCGCGTTATCGTCGTTCGGCGCACAATTACGTAGCTCAATCTGTTCGATGCTAGAGCTCGAGGACGGCAGTGTC
Organism: Extremus antarcticus; assembly: GCA_033117895.1. Classification (NCBI taxonomy): domain Eukaryota; kingdom Fungi; phylum Ascomycota; class Dothideomycetes; order Mycosphaerellales; family Extremaceae; genus Extremus; species Extremus antarcticus. Next base: position 205,583 of record JAWDJX010000023.1, read on the forward strand.
TTAAACTGAAGCGTGTTCTCGTCTCGTTCCAGATCTACTTCCCAATCCTCCAGTTCATGTTCCACATGATAGAGATAAGCCCGCCGTGCGGAAGGGAGGGCGAATACCCCGGTAGGTAGACTGCTGCCATGATCACCCGTACAGAACCAGCATAGTTCCTGGAGCTCCGATAGGACTGGACGATCAATGAGGTACCGCTCTTGAGGTGGGAGACTCTGTGCAAGCTTTTGCTCAGAGATGCCCAATAGCTCATGGTATCCCTTACCTACTGACAGGACATGAATTGTCCACTTCGCATCATCCGGTACAGAGATGTCCAGAGACTTGAGCTTCGGAAATAGACACAACAGAACAGCCAGCATGGCATCCTCAGAACCGTAGGCGTAATCCCCCAGCCAGTCAGACGTATCTCTGATATTGTCAGTTGCACACTCTATAAGGCGCCTGACTGCAGCTGGTACCTTTCGCAACCGTGACTGCTCGGTTGTGAACGTAGGTCTGAGGCTGAGATGTCGAACCAGTACGGCCAGCCTTGGTCTACTCATGAATAGAGTAGTAAGACGCTCGAAACGAAATCGTTCGTTTGCATATTTCATCCCTCCTTTGATCTCCATGGGCCGAAGGTCGAGATGCCTGTAGAGTACCTCGCAACGCGGAGACAGGAAGCGTAGCGTATACGAGTGCTAGTAAGTGAGTGAAACGAGACGGAAGGCACAGATAGGTTGTGGGTCCGGTCAGGCAGCTCCTTGGATTCCCTCGTGCTAGTCAAGAAAGTCTACCAATGTACTAAGCATATCCCTCACGTCCTCATCATCGACCGCCTGAGGGTCTAAGAGTGCTAGCTGATCCTGCAGCGACTTTTGGATATCAGTCAAGCCATCCAGGTGGCTGCTGATATGATCCTTGGCTCCAGCATCCTCGGCGATAAGCCAGGCCAGCACGACATCAATCGTCTGCAAGCAAAACAGGCCTCCGTCCAGTCGTCGAGAGAAGAACTCATCAGCTCGCTCTTCTCGTTCTTCGTCGTCAATCATTCTTTGCTCCACTTGAATGCCTTCGTCCACCGAAGCGACCCTGCGCGCGTAGTCCTTGCGCAATTGGGCGAGTTTCGTAATCTTCTCGTTGTCCTTCTCCAGAAACTTCGCCAGCGTGCGTATTCGTGCTGCAGACTCCCCCGGTAGCAATCGTAGAAGTGCTGAAAAGATACCGAGAAGGTGCTCGATGGTGGTGTTGTCAACCTTCTTCATGAACATGCTGAACAAGATCTTCAGACCGCCTGCGTCCACGAGCTTCTCACAGACCTCTGCCGGTGCTGCTCCCTGCCCAGCGGCTGCATGATCGAGGAGACGAAGAGCACGTATCTTGCTGAATGTGCTTTCCTTCAGCATGATGAGGCAGAGCTCGATGCCCTCCGCTTCGATGAACTTTCGCTTGCCGTCTGCCTCGTCTGCCACGCATGTCAAGGCATCGAAGATGTTCTCGGCGTATTCTTCTTCTTGGCTTTCTTTCAGTGGATCTCGTTTCCGGTATGCTGCGAGCAACTGCAAGAACAGGTCCACGCCTTCAATGTCGATAGCCAACCGCTTCCGTGGTAAAGGCGATGACTGCAATAGCACCTGCAGAACCTCTGCCGCATATTGCTTGTTTTGTCCCAGTGGCTTCTCAGGCTGCTTGATGCGATTGCAAAGCCACATCAGCACCTTCTCCTGCCCTATCCTCTCGGCAATCGTCTGCTGGTCGGCCAGACTTTCCAGGACTGCCAGGCTGTGGTAGACACCGCTTCGGTCACTTTCGTTTGCTTCGTCTAGTCGCGCCAGATTGCTCATCAACAGCTCGAGTAGATCTGCGTCCAGTAGCGCTCCAACCAGAGCATCCCATTGGTCTTGCTCAGCTTGTACATCCTCGTCGAGCAGCTCTGATATGATCTCGATAGCCCCAATCGCAATGTCCGTGTTCTCATGCGCCAGAAGTCCCACAAGAAGAGCGAGGCTATCACTCTCCGCAAACTCCTTGTACAGCTCAGGGTGCTCGCTCACCAGACTCCAGCTCTTTACCTCTGCATCCAAATCTGCCTCGCTGGCCATGAACTTCTCCGGCTCGCCATCATACCGCGCTCTCAGCTGCGAGTTCTTGGTCACCTTCTTCTCAAAGCTCACAGCCAGCCTCCTTAGCCATGCCGAGTCGATCTTTTCTTCCTTGTAGCCATCCTCATCCTGCTGATCGAGGTAGTCGAGAGCTTCTGCAGTCCCTTTGGTGACACCTCCTCCGAAGAATCGCCCTTCCTTATCGTCGTCTTCGTCGTCCGGAGGTAGCTGCGGACCCGCTTCTGTATCATCGTCTTCGTTGTCGTCTTCTACCGTCGCGCCGTTGATATGTGCTGTGCCATTCGGAGAACTGCTCGCTGAAAGTTTCGTGGCCTTGTACACTTCTTGCGCATCCGGAGCCTCGAACTTGCGCTTCGTTGAGCCAGAAGGAAGATTCGGCTTCTTGAAGAGGTCGTCGACGCTGGTCATTGTGCGAGTCGGAGGATATGCAAGGAGAATGTTAGCAGGCAAACGAATGAAGTTTAGACTTGCTGCTCACGCGGCTCGGACCGCTCAGCTCCTGCCTCTTTGGGACGGGTTTCCGTCTGATTGCAGACGAAGCGTTGCACTTCCTTAGGCCTCCAACTACCGTGGTATATGTACCGAGACGTTGCGCGATGTCTTTACACGACATTCGATACTGACCATCCAACGCTGCCATAACGTACACCATGTCATACCCATATCAGGAAATTTGATGTCGGAGACAGGGCGGATTGGCCAGGTTGAAATTAGATTGGTTCCACCCGTTCTCCAACCTCGACAGGGCTGGCCTGCCCGTTCCCCAAAATCGAAACAGCAACCTCATATGGCCATAAAAGACGAGTACATGAGCATATCAGAGAATTGGATCTCGGAGACAGGGCGGATCGGCCCGGTCGAAACTATCCTGAATTCGTGCGTTCTCCAAACTCGACCCTGTCGATTAGCCTGTTCTCGAAGATCGAAACCAACCACGATGTGGTCATAGGAGTGAGTAAGTGAGCATATTGCAATTTTTATCCAGGAGAACAAGTGCAACCGCCGCCTCGAGATCTTGGACGATTTGGGTCAGTGATACCGACGAATCCGTCGATCCGCCTGTTCTCCAAAACCAAAACAAGTAGCCGTATGGTCATGAAACTGAATACGTGAGCATATGGAAATATTTTATCCAGGAGAACGAACACATTGGCCGGGTCGAAATACTACGCTATCTGATCCACGAATCTCAAGGCCATCGTCGATCCGCCTGTTCTCCGAAATCAGAACAGGTGGCCGTGTGGTCATAAAAGTGAATACGTGAGCATTTCGAAATTTTTGATTTTCGAGACACAGGACGCCCCGACCTCCCGCGGCTGTATACCCCGGCCAGGAGGTTTCCCTCCGGCCTTGAGTCCAGCCAGCGTTTGGTGCGAGGCCCCTGTTCTCCGCTATAGTGACAATGCGCTTCGGAGCGCTCTGTGGGTATCTACGTCCCATCCGGATATTCGAGACCATCGCACGTCTCCCAGGCGTCGCCGCGCCGCTTTCCCAATACTAAAACGCCCGCCCGGTCCAAAACGCCTGTTCTCCAAAACAAAAAGTCCCAATATGCTCACGTACTAGAGCATCCACTCCCCAGCGAACCCTCCATTGAGCAGGATCGCTGCCATCAATCGCCGTCCCATACCAATGCTGTAGCCCTCCCGCCCCAGCATCTCGTAGCATTGATCGCCTTTCGCGTTCATTAGGCCGTTAAAGCATACGAAGCATCCACAATCATTACTGTTGCTCTGAAACGCGCTCCTGCTGTCGAGATCCGTCCAGTCCACGCCCACGTACTTCTCCCCCAGTTCCATCAGCAGCCATTCGCGTGCAATCTTGAAAAATCTGCCCTTTGGGCCTCCCATGCTGTCGAAGTACTCGATTATTCGATTCTTGGGCGATATTACCAGTAAAGTCCAGTGAGCGCCAGTGTTGATTGGGAGGAAGACCTTCTCGCACTGTAAAAGCTTGCTGGGGTCCTTCTTCCAGTACCGTTTGGACCATCTCGAAATTGAGGACATGCCGCCACGCTGGTATGATGTCCACCATGCGCTTGAATAGGCCACGTAAGGTCCCTGAGAGGCTCTGGCACCCGCCTGCTCGGCCTTGGCCGCAACGATGGCTGTGAACCACGCGTTAACGATCTCGTCGTTGAGCCAGCCGTCCGGTGAGTCGATCTTGTCCTGTGGTAGCAGGCAACCCAAGTCGTGCCTGGAGAGCTCGACGCCGTCGACTGTAGCCAGCTTTTTGGATGTGTTCGCCGTCGCCATGGCGCTGTCCACCCTTTCCTTCCATTGCGATGGCAGTTCGCGAATGATGCGCTGCTTCACTGCCTCCTCCTGCTCCCTCTGAAGCGCTGCTTCTGCTTCCTCCTGCTCTCTCTGGAGCGCGGCTTCTGCCCCCTCGATGAGTTGCTGCCTTGCGGCCTCTTCAAATTCTGCCTTCTGCTTCACGGCTTCCTCGGCGTCTCGCACCTTCTGCTTCGCGGCTTCTTCGGCGTCTCGCTTTTGCTGCTTGCGCTCGTTCCAGCTCTTCGTGACCTCCTGCTTCTGCGGGCTGTCGATAGAAATGTGCACCTTCTTAAGGCGCTTCGCCAGCTCGGAATCCCTCTGCGCATTACGCGTGACGGGCTTGGCAGGTGAAGGCATCGGTTCGGGTTCGTCCTCGATGGTCTCCGGGGTAGGAATGCGGCCGTTGTTCCTGTCCATCTTTTGACGGAATTCGCGTCTTCTCCTTATGCTGCGCCAGCCTGTGATCGGGTTGTCCACGTTGTTCTCCGAGATGGGAACGGACGCGGTCTGGTGATCAGCCTGCTCTTGGCACACCGGAGATGATTTTGGAGATGATGTTGGAGCTGGTTTTGGAGATGGCTCTGTGGCCATTGGGCTGTCATGCTTTTCACCGTCTGAAGTGGTGGGTCGTGACGTCGGCGGTGTGGGGAGCTGCGCTTTCGGCGATGTTGCCACGGAGAACGACCCGGGCATTTTTGACAGTGCGACAGCGATCTCGGCGTCCGTCATCTCGACGGTTACCCCCCGTCTCTTGTTGCCAGCAGGGGTAGTCTGTACTGCTTTGATTTGTTGGGCTTGCTGAGACTGTTGAGGTTGCGGCTCTTTCGTGCCGGTGAGGAAGTTCCAGATCGTGTTGAAGAATCCGGCGGCTCTGGTGTAGATGGAGGCGTACATGCCATTACCAGCGCCATTGGCTACTGGATCGCGTACGTCCTCGTGTTCTTCGAGAACTGGCGCGTGGGAGATGGTGGGAGGTGAGTCGGCATAAGGCTCCATGCGTTCTTTGAGGGAGAGTTCGCCGTGCTTGCGCTTCTTGCCGCTGCTCCTTTGAGGGGTGATGTCTGGACGCCATGTTAGTCTCCGCGTTGATCACAGTACTGGTGCGTGCGTGTGCTATGATCTGGACTCGAAGCCGGCAAACAGAGCGTGGGGAGGGGAGAGGGAAGGCGCGATGACGTACCGGTCATGGAGGTGTCCTGCACGGGGCTCACTTGGGGTCTAAAGCGCTGCCGTTGATATCGACGACGCGGCGTCGCGCCTGCTCTGATCTCGTTGTGGAGGTGGGCACCTGATGAGGTAGGCGCGAGTCAGCATTGGGCGGTAGCGGCAGTGATGGAATGGAGATAGAATAGAGACGGAAGGTGCACGCGAGTGACGGATTGGGATTAAGCATGCAGATTAAGCATGCAGATGGTGCGACGCAAGGGGGTGGAGGCGCCTACCTTGTCTCACTTGGAGCTCGTACTCCCGACCGTCGATCTCCATCGCGTCGTCCATCGTCGCTTCTTTCTCCGGTTAATCTTTCTGTGAATTGGTGTGATGATTGCAATGAGGTTTGGTGATGGAATTGGGTGTAGAAGTGTGCGTTCTGATGGGTTGTGACGAGCTGGATGGGTTTGTTGTCGGTGTTTTGGACACGTCGCAAAAGCCCAGAAAGTCAGCCTTATGAGGGCCACAGACCTGCGTGCAGAATCGCGGATCAATTTTCCGGACGGATCATCACCTTTTGTCCCAGCCCCCTGGATTAGACTCCCTCGTGCATGAACAGCGAGACAGTGCAACAATGAACAGGTGACTTACCTCATCCGGCGAGTCAATGGTCTTGTCGCATTCCTGTGTCTCAATTCGGCATCGCAATATCACTTCCTCCTCATTGATGCTTCTCCACCGCCAACTGCAGTTTGCCACAATTAATTGAAGACGCGTCAAGAGGTTGAGAAACCTTACCAGCAAAGATGGGCCTCTTCAACCGCTTGTCAGGCGGCTTATGGTCGTATCTGTCACCGCGTAAGCCGGAAGTGCCACCAACCGCGACACCGCAGACTGCACCACCTGTTAGAAAGCGCGGCAGGCCGCCAGGACCTCGGAAAACCTCAATCGATAATGTCGTGAGGCAGACCAAATCCATGAGCCCAGTCGAGCGCGTGGACAGCTGGCGCGTGGGGTCATCATCGAGTGTGAATAGTGGTGTCGGCAGGAAGCGCAAGGCGCCAATGACGCCGAGCACCTCGAGTGGAGGACGGAGGAAAGCGCCACGTTTGCAGGAGGAGTACTCGGACGATGTGTCGGATGTCGAGGAGCATGATGTTGAGGAAGACGAAGAGGGGTCGGAAGTCGAGGAAGACGAGGTGGAGTTAGAAGCCATGCACGATGAAGGCGAGGAAGGCGCGAGTGACGAGGAGATGGCGGAGGACGGATACGACGGTGCTGATGAAATCGACCTCGCCAGATCGTCTACTCCAGCAGACCACGAGTCCTTCTACGACGAGTATGCGGAAGGCGACACCTCCCTCCTGGTCTCCGAGCAAGACTACGCATCACCACGCCGAAAGAAGATCATCTCACCAACACAAGAAGCCTTTGACCGTGGCATCACAGACGCGGAGCTGCGAGAGCAGGGCTGGGATGACGACCACATCGTCCTCGTGCAGAAGATCGCGATGCGCGGGTACGAACCACTCCTACCACACCACTACAAATTCGAATGGCCCTTCTACCCCGATGCGCTCTTCGCAGACGATGACAATGCATTCCTCACCACCCTCAGCGGTCGCTTCTTCCGCGGCAGCAAAGCGCTCGGGCGCCTCTTCGAGCTCGGCGGTAGGGTCCGGGACTGTGTACTCCTGAACGGCCGGACGACGCCGGAGCAGCAGACCAAGAAGATGGTGAAAGAGTATATTAAGTGGGCGGACGCGGACGCTAATCTCGACACCACCTCCGCGATCCCGATGCTCGCTATCGAATGCCAACCCTCGTCCATTCCAGCTGCGAGACTACAGGAGAAAGCGCGCGCCAAGCTCGACAAACTCGCCGCCAGATACAGAACCGCGTTCCGTGTCAACCAGTCTATCGAAAGATCCCCTACCTCGCGAGCCTCGACTGTGCTGGCGCACCCGATCCCGACACTGTATGCGATCGTCGCTTCCGGCACGCTCGTGGCGCTGGTGGCGTACAACCCTGCCGATGAGAACCCGGATGTGAAACCCATCGCCTTCTTCCAGATGAACGACACAGCGTACGATGTGTGGAACGCATTGGCACTTGCTATCATCATTTGCCACGTGCGGAACATACAGATCAGGATCGCGGAGGAGACTGGGCTTGGAGTGAAGGGGCCGGAGGTAAAGGTGGAGGTTGATGACCCGGATCTCTGAGGACTGTTGTTACGTCCAGGCTTGCATGGCACTGTTGCTTACTGAGGGGGTTGAAGGAGTTCTGTTGCTCATTGCGGTTGTGCTGTTGATTTCATGGCTAGATACCCCGTTCTGCGTAGTCGATTGATTGTTACAAGTAGTACGAATGCCTCACTTCCGTTGTGAACGTGAGTCCCTTCGCACCTACCTCGCTCGCTCCTTCCCATCGAAATAGAAACCGCAAGGCAACTAGGGGCAAAAACGACATATAAGCAGCTGGTCTGACAAATACGATGAGAAGCCTTCCATGACTTCACCTCCCCGTTCTCTGTGTAACTAGGTAATCTTTCGTATCGCTCTGACCACGGCGAGAGTGCTTCAAGACGACGGCAAGACGGAGACTCTTCCACCCTCACGCTATTTCGTTGCTATCCGCACGACCATCTTAAAACTGGCACTGAACTCTCTGACTCCTCCCGACTCGTCACTGTCATTGACGTCCGAGCAGTCTACTGTTGGCCTCTCAGCAACCGTATCCAGCTCAGATCCGTCTATCAAAAACGAATTGATCAGGTTGCTCGCCCACTGGTGGTGACAAACAACCATGCTTCGTGAACGAACACAAACTGGAGTTCCGGTCCCCATCCTTCCCCCGGAGCTGCTCTCCCACATCTTCTCTTTCGTCGACTCAAGATCAACCTTATCTCACATATCGAGGTGTTCACGACTTTTCTATGATGAAGCCACGCCATTTCTGTATCGGAGACTGGGTATCCGGCCGCAGACTAACAGGGATCTGTACCCTCGCCTCCAACATCTGATTACAGTCTTCATGCGTCGGCCTGCACTGGCTGACTACGTCCGGCATCTTAGTATCGGGCCAAGGTTCGACGATTGCGTCTTTGACGAGGTGATTCCTGAAGAATTACCACCTGAGGTCAAAGCAATCGTTGACCATCCAGATAGACGCCTGAGTAAAGATGAAAAGACCGTGTGGCTTGATGGATACGCTGAAGGCAGTGACGACGCAGCCGTGGGAGTTTTGTTGTGCTTGCTACCCCGTCTTCGATCCCTGGACCTCGAGCCCGGCTCTAGTGTACCATCGGTGCTTCATGTCCTGTCGTCGAGTAGCCCGCAGTCATTCAGGGAGCTCCAGGATATCTGCTGGTTCGGGACCGAAGACTTATCTCAAACTACGGAGAAAGTCATGTTTACACTCCCAGCCGCAAGGCGAGCCTTTTTCCACTACGCCGAAAGTCAACCTGATGGAGTATCAGTCCTACATGACTTGCCATCGAGGTCGTCTAGTATCGAGCAGATCGAGCTACGCCGTTCTCGGTTGAACGACCACGATATGAGTGATATCCTGCGAGTCCCTCGATCACTTACAAGTTTCATCTACGACATGGCCGAGGCAAACCTTCTAGAAGAGACTTCGTCTGTCGGCACTATTCGCCAAGGTCTAGACCTACATAAGGCCAGCCTTGAGACGCTGTGCCTAGCTTCCGACGATGAGAGCTCTTCGACACGCTCGACGAAAGCGTGTTGATTGGAAGCCTCCTGGAGTTCAAGAAGCTGACCAAGTTGCGGCTTGCGACCTACTTCATATTTGCGGTTCCAGATGATCCCTGGCCTCCTGATCTGGATCCTCAATCACCTGAGATCACCAAGGCGATGCTGTTGGACATACTACCACCTCACATCGAGTTCCTAACCATCACACATTGCGATCGCCACCTGGAGCGCACTTGCGCGGCCGTGATGCATCTAGTTGAACACGCAACCTCATTCCCGAGCCTGGTGAGGATCGACATGGAGATCAACGACCCTGCGTTCTCGTCCGCCCACCCATCGTCAACTCGACGTCGAGCGATTCTCGGACCCATGGTGTCCCTCGCTGATCAGATGAGTGTCAGACTCGTCGTATGGCACGAACCTATGCATGTCAGGAGACAAGATAGGAACTGGGGGTTCGATGCGAGTGTGCAATGGGCCGATGCCACTGGCGCTATCAATACTCGAGGCCGTCCGCCTAGGGTAGTCGCTCAGAGCATGTCGATATCGAAACATTCTGACTCATAAGGGCCATTCGATACTTCGGCAGCCAACAACGGCGGCATGCTTCGACATCACCAGGTTTCACAAATTGACATGACGAGGACACCGGGTTGAGGCTGTGATATGGACTGCAAAGCTTAAGAGGGAAGAAGCCAGGTTGTGAAAGTGATATACAGGAAGCGTTCGTCGCAGGTAGCAGAAAGTCCGTCTGGCGGAGAACACCATGAACCTTCATTATTTCTAGAATGACACCGCCTCCAAAGAATCCGAAGGAATATTCTCGACCTTCTGCTTTAGATCCTCCGCATCGACGGGAGCCTCGTCGCCTCATTCACTGACGATCTGATTGGCAATCGCTCCAGCTATGCCCTCGTAGCGTTGCTGGACTTGCGGTGATGAGAGGTCAACATCGTTCGCGCTCAGAAGGACTTCGGCCACCGCTTGTCCGAACAGATTCGGTAGTTCCTTTCGCGAGTAGAGTACGCGGCGCCTTCAGAAGCTGCTGCAAAGCTGATCGTGTCCGCAACCTCTGTCGAGACCACTGCCACAGGAATGACTACAGAGCCTGCTAGCAAGTTCTCCTTATCTTCGTGTACTCTGCCTCCGCCTGGTCCGCAGACTACAGACTGGTGGAGAAATGCTTGGTCTGCAACCTGAGGAACCCGATTCCTCCCGAGCATTGCATGGCGCATATAATGTCTGCCGCCAAAGCACATGGAATGCCAAAATCGGCACTGTGGGAACCATACTGGGCAAAGACATGGATTGTTCTTCGCAAACATCTCCTACCGCCTTCTCTGGAGTCTGAACCAGTCAGGATACACGGGGTACAAGGAGAAGGTTGTCAGCAAGGAGGTCCAGGGCTGGATGACTGCATGGCTTATACGGGAAGAAAGGACAGAGCCAGGGGAAGATACGTCGACCATTTGTTGCAGAACCGAGTGTAGCAAACGAGCGGTGACTCGCTGGCCCTTTGCAATTAAGGGAGGTGAGAATGGAAAGCCGTGGTCGGTAAAATATCTCCGCGAATGCAGTTGTCATATGCGTAGGACAAAATCAAAATGTTACAGATGACAGATGGTATCGATTTCTACAACTACATGTAGGGCTAGAATGCCTCAACGTTAAATCTCATCCGACTACCCCAACCGGGGACAGATTGCCAGACTGCCACACACCGTCCCTGCCTCCGTCAACTGCCCATCCCGGACTATGTGCAATGAAATCTGCTTAGCCATTGCAATTGTAGCCGGCACCGCTGTAGTAATTGATCGTGCTATTCTCCTCCATCGACCTCAGAACCTTGCACGCAGCAAAAGTTTCCGTTGACACACCAACATTAAATGCCCGGCCCATCCGCCCCAACCGAGTTGTGTTGATAGCAGTAGGTTCCAGTCCCTACGATGGGTCCGCAAGTTGAATTCGGACAGATGATGTCGACCGATCCTGGCGAAAGCGGGCATGCTAGAACATCCGATGCGTCATCCGAACCTGAGTCGTTATGGCAATCGGAGTTGCCACCCTCAGGTCCCCCAATTGGAGTCCCAGCGTCCCAAGCGCAGGTGTCTGCAGCAGCCAGGCTGGCGATTGCGAGAAATTGGATGGTCCTGAAGAATCGCATGATGGTAGATTGGCGAAGTCTTGGTGTGCGTTATGTGTCGAGTGGGAGTTGAGTCGACCGAAGTAAAATCGGTGGTCTGCAATGTGAATAGCAGTTTGAGTGATGGTGAGGAACTTTGTCTGTGGGTATGATCCAGCAACTTTATACCACTTGAACAAATCTATGCGCCGGACCCAGGAAAGCTGAAAGAGGTGTCATCCTGACACCCATCCCCTGGCGTAGGCGTGAGTGGTCATGAGGTTTTGCCGTCTTGCCGTCCTGCCGTCTTTGAAGCTGAACGCAGAGTGTTTATTGTTGATCCTCTGCTGGTAATAGGAAGCACCTTCGACGGCGTTGCATTCAACAATCTCATCCTTCAACAGGGACGCCGTTCCTTCAAGCGGGCAACACCTAGTTGACGAATTGCACGGGCCTTTTCAAGCGACACGATGGTGGTGTGCACGACGGTGGTGTTGGCAACGATGGTGATGCGGACACGGACGACTCGTCTTAGCTTCGATTAGCGCCGCCGAGACGGGATCGCCAAACGCATAACGGGTAGCACGGAAATGGAGCCCCGCAAAGCTTGGGTTGTCGCTTGGCACGTGCTTGATATACTGTACAGCCTTGCGGGGAGGGATGGGAAAGATTTCGCGAGCAATGTTCGAGTCGATCATTCTGCAGACACCTTGGGAGAGTTTCAATTGGCCCAGTCCATCGACTTCGCGTCTGCTAGTTCTGATGCTGCTGCTGCTGCATGCAGTCTCGCTCCAATGCTGCACGTTTTTCCGGGAAACGCGGCAACAAGATGTACATTGAAGGTTACTTGGAGGCTCCTTCAGCGGGTTGTGCACCAACGCCTGACTCCGACGAGTCGGACCACCCGAAAACAAGGACCAGTTATGATACCGGGTGTTTCACCAGAAAATATCTGTCGGATGATTACCTCGGCCACGGATCGTCGACATCGTGACCAGATGCTGGCTGTTGGAGGATCTAATTTAAACGCAAGCCTGCCGCATTGCACAACCAGTACCTCGACAGGCCGCTCCTAACAGGCTAGAGGTCTGCCCGTACGAGATCGTGTGACGAGAAACTCTCCCAAACATTGACTATCTGGCGCGGGACGGACAGGTCGGACACAGATCGACGACTTTTGTGACAAGATACTAGCTGTCGGAGGATTCAGTCTACATGCAAGCTTGCCGCATTGCCAACAACCAGCGTTATGGGTATCTCGAGGATAGGTCGGACACGGCTCGACACTTGGATCGACCAAGCTGCGACCACGTAGCTATGAAGATGACGTTTCTGTCTCGCGCTACCCATATGCCAGGAGAGGCGACGATGGCGAACCACGAGAAGCCATATAAGGAGAGCGTCCAGTCCACACCAGACAGGAATGCAAGAAGCAGAACCTTTCGAGACGTGACAGATCAAGGTCCTTTATTCATATCTTTTACACAATGCAGTTCAGCTCCATCGCTGTCGTGGACGCAATCCTGTTGAGCACTGTCGCGCTGTGCGCCCCAGTCGAGCACCTGAAGCGTGCTGGCCAAGGCCTTTACCTGACCGTGGTGACCGATCCGGGCAACCTCTCCATGTGTTGCGCAGTTCAAGTCAACGACATCTACCGCTGCACAGGAGTCTCCAACTGTCTCGCGAAAGGCACATGCTCGGCGATAAGTGGCATGGACATTCGAGCATCCGTCTGCGACTCTGCAGCAGTCAGCGTCGACTTCGAGGGATCGTCGAGCTACCTTCGATTTTCGAACAACGACTCTCAAGACGCGGATTGCCCGATCCTAGACAATGGCAGTGGAACGGGGTGTAATCCTTTTGCCGGGTAATTTTGGTAGAACCGTAAGTTACGGACTGTATCGGTTCTACCGGAATAATCGCTAATGGTACCAAGGGATTGCTTGAGCCTCCCAGATCTCGGGGGATGGTGGTGATCTAAGCGGAGACGTGGCCTTACAAGTGATCTCAATGCTTTGCAGGGGAGGGCTGCCGGATGTCCTCATCCCGCTGGTGTGAAGGTTTGAATGGACTTCTGCTGGATGCCTGTGAGCGTGTTTCTGTCAGGCGGACGTGCGTCTCGCTAGTGTCGTGGGTGGTGCTGGCGAGCTATGTTTGTATACAAGTATGGAACACGTGATGATGCAGTGTGTTCCTCCTCGTTACGGTGCATGTATCTGTTGCACTATCCACTTCAATGCCCGGTCGAAATACAGGGATCAAGGAAACCCGGTCATTGACAAGAATTCCTTAGGTCGCGTCGGCAATTGGCGAATGGTAACGCTGTAGTGGATGGTGCTGCATGACGATGAACCGTGTGCGAGAACGAGGTGTACCGTCCTCCATGGGAGCGGATCGAATGATCTTCGAGAGTTGTACACTCGTGTTGAGCGGGTGTCCAGGGCGGAAACGTCCATGCCACCAACGAGAAACAAATCGAAGAACAAATGAAAGAGGCAAGCAGAGCCATGCGCCCATTCCTCCGTCGGCCTGGTATTTCTAAGCTTGGTTCTCACTTAAGCCCTGCTTCAAGACTCGACAAGCAGCGATCGACCGTTCCTCTCGCCTTTAGAAGTTCTGATTCCAGTTCTCCATCCGGTGTATGTTCTGAAAGCCACCACGGCGCAATGTGCGTCTCCATCTCCATGAGCGTCCTCGTAAGCTTCCACTCTCTGTCATCGCATGCCCGACCGGTCATGGTCCCGTTCGCTAAGTGGTCCTCGAAACCTTGCAGGATAGCAGAGTGCATATCGACTGGCCATCCTTCGTCATCCTCCTCCAGTGAAACGACGGACTTGCCCATGAACTCCTGCAGGATAGGGAAGAAGCCGGAATATTCAAAGTCCACGATGCCTGTCATCCGCGGTGGGCGTCCGCTAACTAGGATGTTTCGTGGAGAGAGATCAGTATGGGTGAAGACGAAGCTTTCCACTGGAAGAATTTCGCCTGTCTCCGGAAAGGGCGGGAGTAAGTCTGGCAACACGGAATCGATGAACAGTTGGAGGCGTACAACTCGTTCCTCTTCGCGGTTTGGTGCATATACTCTTGACGTTGCAAGAGTATCCAGAGCCCACGAGAGTCGATGCTTCCAAAAGCCAAGTGTTGAGGTCAAAGGTTCGCTGTACTGTGAATCGATTTCCAGTATACCGTGAACATCGTACGTCGAGTGTGCTTGCATGGGCTCGTCTGCAACCTGAGTGGATTCCTCTACTCTTGCTGCTGATCGAATGTGCAGATTACCGCAATGTGTGGAAGGCGGAATACTACCTCGCCACGTCAAAATGATCGCGGCGAGCTCCCTCGCTATCTCCTGGCGATCCCCTGAAGCGAGCTCAGATGGTTCAAGTGCTTCGCCTGGGAGCCTTGTCATGAGTATCCAGCCGTAGGCAGGACCCTCTATCATAATGGTTGGTCGCGCAGCGGATACATCATCGTTCGGACGGCTTCGATAGATACTACGGCCATCTGTAGTCCACGCAATTACTCGAGGTGTGGGCACATTCGGGCAAAACCGACCGAGGAGTGAAAGGCAAGCTACCTCGTTCTCGATCTTTGCAGGTACAAAAGGTCGACCGGCGAGTTTCAAAACATACCGGGGAGCTGATGGCTCGCCAGAAATGAAATAGATGCGGTTGTTCCATGACTTGTCGTGATGCAGCTTCTCGACGGTCAGAGGTCCCGCCAGATCTGGAATGCATTTAGCTATAATGTTTTCAATGGCCTCGTCTGTCAAGTTGATGCCATAGGCGGGATGATCTGGAGGAGTGGCCGTCCGTTGCGGTACTTCGAGAGCCATCGGCGCATTCCATACGTAGTGCAGCGTGCAGAGATCTTGTTGGTATGGATCTCATTAGTACGGGACCTGTTGTTTTGGTCCGAGCTTTAGATAGGCTAGAATACTGGTCTTGGCATGGCTTTTGTTGGTTTGACGCCTTTACTAGCGAGATCCATACAAACTAACACTGTGTGGAACGGTTTCGATGTCGTAACACACCTTTTCACACTACCCGTGCCACACGCTCTGCAAGTCATCTCATGTGTCTGCTCTTTTAGTAGCGCAATCACTGAGCCATCAACATCTTCAACAGCGGAGACAGACTTCTCGTACTCAAGAAGCTCAGGCGATTGTCGGATCCGGTGGTGCGGAGAATTATCCTGCGAGCGAATGCCGGTCGCCGACGAGGGAGATGTCTGTGAGCGTGTCTACACAGCAGTGACGGAAGATATAGAGACGAGAGCGGGAAAGGAACACGAGGGTTGTGAAAGGCTTTCCTGATGGTCCCGAGTGGGAGAGACTGCCGTCGTGTTGGATCTAGCTAGCATCATCATTCAACCATCCATAGCCATTCATCATTGCAAGTCGTGCAAACAAGATACCGCTCAGCAACGCCAAAACAGCAGAAGAGATCATTAAAATCCCACTCACAACTCTCATTCCGCGGTACCATTTGTCCCTGCTATACCCAACCGCTCCTCCTCCCTCTTCACCCTCGCCTCTTCTGTCTCCCTCCGCAGCGCCTCCAGATTCCACGGATCGTTCTCGTCCTCATCGTCACTATCCACATCACTGAGCTCCCAGTCGCCCTTCTCAAACAACGCCCTGCCCGTCGCCTCCTTCATCTTCTGCGCCTCCGCCTCCGCTTGCTTCTTGTCCAACCGCTCCTGCTTCCATTTCGCAAAAGACTCCGGCGTCACAGGCGTCAAAGTCCCGGTCAACTTATGCCTCTCGCTCTCCAAGAAATCCTCCAGCGTCAGGGTCGCAAGCGGACTCTTATCCATCAACGCCTTCTCCGCCGCCCGCTGCTCCTTCGTCTTCAACACGAACCCAGGTGGCAGCGAATGTCGGTACTTGCACTGATCGCCTCCATTCGGACAAACCCACCGCCATCCATATTTCCCATTCTCCACCGCCTCAATAAAAAACATGCACACCTTATCCGTCGTCGTCTTCGGATTCCCATGCTTACTCATAACAACCTGCCGCAACTTCTCCTCATCCCAATCAGCCATATCATCCTTCTTCTTGCCCTCCTCCTCCTCCTCGCCCTCCTCCTCATCTCCGTCCCGCATATCCGTATACAAACCCTTCTTCATCGTCTTCCGCCCGGCGTCCAAGTCGTGGCTAAACTTGCACTTCCGCCCCTTGTCACACATCCCCTTCCTGAAAAACTCACACAGCACCGTCTTCGGATCAACCCCGAACGGTACCTTCTGCGTCTGGATCGGCTTCCCCAAAAGCTCCGCGGTCTCGCGCTTCGCTTGGTCCGCAGCTAACTTGTCTTTCTCGCGCTGCACTTTCTCGGCTTCCTTCTTCTTCTGCTCCGGGGTTTTGGCTGTGGCGGTCGCTTGGGCAATTTGCTTGATTTGTTTTTGGGCGGTGGCGCCTTTTTTGTTCTTCATGCCGAAGGTCTTGTCCTCGACGGACATTTTCTTCTTGGCGGGCTCATTTTGGGCTTTTTTGGGAGGCATCGTGGGCGGTCGTGTGATCGGGTTGTGCTGGTGTAGCTGGTTGTGTAGATTTGTGTAGAGATATGTGGCGAGTGTTCGCTAGGCGCAGGGTGAGTCAGACTGCAGGCGAGGGAAAGCTCTCCATCGGCGAGTGGGCGACTGCAATCACAAGTGACTGATCTGTGGGAGGCGTCGGCGGAGGTGGGAGGCTGTTTTGAGGGAAGAAGTTGAGTCGATGTGACGTTGTGGGGTCGCGAAAACGCTAGGGGTATATCTGAGTCCGTATGTCGAGCGCATGAGTACATCTCAGCACTAACAAAATGACATTACATTGGAGGACAGATTGCAAGACAATCGCACGTTGCTGTTTCCAACATCAAGACGTCTTTGAGCTGCCCTAGATTGGATGTTAGTGGATCGCAAGCACCGCGAACAGATTCTCATTGCTGATTGAAGAACCAACGGCCACAATGTAAGCAAGCCTTCAGCAGGAGTAACAAGATACGTTATACTGATCGAACGACAATTAGGATTTCCGACAATGCGCTCTACAGCCTGGCAGTCTTCCTCGGCAGCGCCGCCATGCTTCTGATCGTCCTCTACCACTTCCTCGAGATCAACGCCAAAGACAGCAAGGACACTTCACCATTGAGCGCGGAGAGGAGGGCGGATGCTTTGCCTGCGAAAGCTGCGCGATGATGCGGATGGAGGACGATTAGAGCCAGATGATGGGCAGGATTGCAGCAATGGGAGGAAGGGTGCTTCGTGGCGTGCTTCGTGGCGTTGAAGGACGAGGAGAGGCCCAGAGGCAGAGACGAGGAATCAGTGGGACGGAGCGCTCGCGAGAGGATGGATATCTGTTCAGGTCAAGCTTGATCGAGCATTGAGATACCTCAAACAGGTGCCATTGCAGCCTGCACATCTGACGGGGCTATAACCATCAGAGGCATTGTCTGCAAGGGCATGTAACCCGAGATTGGCCATATCTCTCATGCCACACATCGAAGCTTATATCATTTCGTACCCGCCCGCTCGCAGATCAGGCCGATGTTCATCCCTCATCCTCATGCTCACTCCCCGCCACCTCACCCTCAAAATCCTCGTCATCCAAGAACGTCCTTCTCCGCCCCTCGTCCACAAGCACACACCCCATCTTCCCCATAGTCGGCCCAACAATCTTCAGGTGATGCTCTAGCTTCTTAAGCTCGGCGTCCAGCACCACAGCCGCTGTCGGACGTGCCGGCTTCGTTTTGCTGTCTTCGTCTTGTGTCGTGTTCATGGGCGGCGGGTCTTGTCCTGGCTTGGTCTCGGTCGCTAGTTGTTGTGCTGGATCTTGCTGTTGTGTGTCCTCGGTGGTAGACGCGGCAGGTGTAGGTGGCGATATAACCGGCGTGACGGCCCGACCGTAAGCGTCTTTGAGGTAGAACGGTAATCCCGAAGATGGGCGATATGTGGACACGTCTAATAATCATTCGTCGGTTGTTAGTCACATCTGCTGTCTCAGTGCATCGCACCACGCTCATAAACTACAAAACCACACCTCTCTTTCCCCTCAAAGCCTGTCCCTCAAGCGATGTCAAACTCACCACCAACCACCGGCCCATCCCCCAACCTCCACCTCACAGGCCCCAAATGCACCTCATCCACATGCCCCAACCAGCCCTCTATCCCCCCCAACTCCCCCTCGGCAAGCTCACACCCCTTCCACCGACACTCCCACCCCCCCTCCTCATTCCTCTTCCCATGCACCTTCACCAAATGCTTCTTCAACGTGTCCAAATTATGCAGCTCGCTCTTGCAACCCTGCCATTCACAGCGATAAACCTGATACTCGGGCTCCGCGTGCAGGACAGCAGGGCTCGCCTTCGGTTTCGTGTGCGAGACGGCGGGTGTCAAACCCTGCGCTTCACGTGAATGGACCGATTTCTTCCAGCCGAAGGGGCGGCCCTTTTTCTTCTTGCCGGTGAGAGGGTCGATTTGCTGGAAAGCGGAGTAGCCGGTCGCTGGTGCGCCGGAGGCGGCCATTTCGACGGGGTGGGGGAGTGAAGGTGTTGCGGGGAGCGAGCGACGCGTTTGAGATTCGGGGTTGTCAAGCTCGGGATTAGTCAGCCCCGCATTTGTTGAAGTGATGTTTTCACTTTTTCGTGGACGGCCAGGCTTCTTCTTTTTCGGTGGAAGAGCGGGTGGTGAAGCGGGTCTGGTGATGGAGATTTGCGCGGTGCGTGGTTTTGGCACGTTGTCACGCTCGCGCTCGTACTCTGCTTCATCGTCTTTCTTGGGAGCGAGTGATTCCTCCTTCTTGTCCCCCTTCGGCTGGTCTGGGTCGATGGCATCCCACCTGATAGTCGCCAGATCAGACTTATTGCCGCCTTCCGAATCAACGCCATGCTGTCCGAGCAGCTTCTGCATCACCAACAGATGCGCGTTCAAAGCACGCATGTCTGGATGGCGCCCTGTAGCGAGAAGAACATCCCTGGCAATCGTACGACTGTCGTACTTCGACTTGCGCGTCACACGATCGCGCATGATAGGCTCGACAAGCATCTTGCCCTTGATACGTGCAAGCTGCAAATGCTCCGGGGCGGGGCCCTTTGGTCGAGGCGGTGCGGCCTGCTGCACGGAAGCGACAGGCTGTTTCGGCTGTGAACCATATGGCGAAGGCACACCGTTTGCTTGCTTTGTTGACTGCCCTGCCATCGATGTCATTCCTTTCTGTGTCTGCACGTTGAAGCCAGGCGGGCCATGCATTGAC
Source organism: Extremus antarcticus (assembly GCA_033117895.1). Classification (NCBI taxonomy): domain Eukaryota; kingdom Fungi; phylum Ascomycota; class Dothideomycetes; order Mycosphaerellales; family Extremaceae; genus Extremus; species Extremus antarcticus. The sequence continues at coordinate 225,193 of JAWDJX010000023.1, forward strand.
TTGACCTGCCCATCCTGCCGTGGCCCATACATGAACTGCTTGAAGCTCACGGGTTGTGCAATGTACGCCAACGGATCGCGACCTTGTGGTGGGAGACCAGGAGCGGGCACAGCTGGAGGCATCATAATTCTCTTGGGTGGCGGGCCTTCATCGTCCGAGTCTTCAGCAGTGAGGTCGACCAGATCGCCAAACGTGCGCTTTCGAGCAGCCTCCTCCTTGTCAGCCGGCGGCCTCGGTGGCGGTTCGGGTTTCTGCTCAGGCTTCGTTTCTGACGCTCCGGCTTGTGAGGCTGGACGGCTTCCGTTGGTGAATGGCGCGGCAGATGCGAAGTATGGACTCTGCGACATCTGAGGCGGACTGGCTTGTGACATCATGGGTGGTACTGATTGCCTGCCCGTGGTGTTGAGTTCACGTGCCACAGCCGATAGAGATATTGGCGCTTCGTAGTTCACTGTGGTACTCGTCCTTGATCCCGTGAGTGAATCGTCCTTCCTTTGCTTGCCCTTGCCTTTCAACACACTTGGTGAACCCGTAGATGCACCGAGACTCTGCGCTGCAGCACCACTCAGTCCACCCAGCGGCGTTGAAGCTTTCGGTGCTCCTTGTGCCTTCAGTCCGTCAGGCACTGCTTTGAGCAGCTCCCTCGCTAGTGTGGAACGGTCAAAAGCCATGCTGTATCCTTCCAACGCTTCGCACAGCTGCACATATGACGGATTCTGGTCTAAGATGTCCAGAACATTCTTCGCTAGTATCGACTTGCCCTCGTTCGGCGGTAAGGAGATCAGCCAGTTCGCGGTCACTTCTGCAAGTGCACCTTTCTTATGAGGCGGCCACAGTGAAGTCGTATTGGCTTGACCTGGGAAAGGCCCGGGCGGCTGAGAATTAGCTTGCTGAGGCACAGCTTGTTGTGGTGTCTTCTGCTTGGTTTCAGAGCCGGCTTTCGAAGATTTTGCAGGCGCAGATGGCTTGGCGAAAGGGCGGACCCCGGTCGGAGAGGTGGCTTTTACAGCCTTCTGCTGGCCTGGTGTCGGCGTAGTCTTGGTGGACTCGTGCGACTTCCTTTCCTCATCCCACAGTTTAGCAAGCATGGCCGGATTCTTAGCATTGAATTCCCGCATTTTCTGGAACATCGCCCTCATCTCTTCCTCCTCCGGATTTGCAGCTGGGCCGGCAGACTCGTTAGCTGTACCCGAAGACATGCGCTGCAAGACAGTAGCCGCATCCTTATTTTGCTTCTTCTCCTCCCTTGCCTTTTTCTTCTGCTCATTCTTCCGCTTTTGCGCCTCCGCCTTCTTTGCCGCATCCTCCTCCGCTTTCTTCGCCGCCTCCTGCTTCCGCGTCTCCTCCGCTATCCGGTCCTCTTCGGCCTTTCGAGCAGCCTGCTCTGCTTCGAACTTCTTCCGCTTCTCGGCTTCGATCTGCGCCTTACGCTGGAGCTCTGCGCGATTATCATATACTTGAGACGGATCCACCGTAGTCGAAGGCTCAACGGATGCGCTCTGCTGCCGGTTGTGCTGAGTCTGGCTCGCGTTGCTCAGCTGCGGAGACTGAGTCTGGTTCGTCGTCCGCCAATTCTGCTGTGTTTGTTGCTGAGGCTGAACTGCGTGCAGAGGGCTGCTGTATCGTGGGGGCTGAGCCGGCTGTTGGCTATGAGCACTGTGGTATGAGCTGCCTCCCACGCCCGCACTTGACGGAGCATTCTGGTACGTCATCTGCGAGTTACCGTACGTGCTCATGGAACTCTGCGATTGTTCTGCGGCACTGCGCCGTCCGTATGTATTGGAAGATTGGGTGCTCGCGTAGAGTGGCGAATTATTACTTTGATTACGGTTCGGCACGGCAGACAATGGCGTTGTGCTGTAGGCAGTCGAGTTTGCACCTGCGCTCGACCAATTTGAGTTGTCATAGCGGCTGCTCGAGCTTGCCGTGTTCGCTGCGGGTGTCTGGTTGTAGTTTGAACCACTCAGAGCGCTCAACGCAGCCGCAGCGTGAGTCGTACTACTATTCGATGGCTGCGCAGTCGATCCGTATTGCTGTGTGCCGTAGCTCTGGTAGTTGGAGGAAGTATGTCCGGTCGATGTCGGCGGGTTCGCATAGGCAGAGTGGGAGGCGGAACCCCGGTATGTGTAGCCCGTGGGTTGGTTCGCCTGACTACCGACCGGGTCGTAGTAGTTTCCGTATTGGTTGTAGCGCGACATGATGCCGACTTCGTACGAACTCGCTGGTAAAAGGTGATGCGGAGGTGAAGTGCTTCAACCGTTTCGTGGCTGGTCGAATGCGCGCATCGTTTTGTGAGCCGTCCGGAGTTTCTTTGGGTCCACACTGATCGTAGGCTGATTGTAGCCACACTCTGACGCGGTCTTCAACTCCTACGACGCGCAAATCCACCGCTGTCGCGTTTGCCGGAGTGGGCGTGTGGTTGGAGTGGAGTGGTGGGCGGAGCTCGGAGGAGAACCACGCTAGTGGTCGGAGGTGCGGAACTACCCGCCGCTCGCCAAGACACACCAATTCGAAATGGACGGACCTCACACGACGATTGTTGAAAGTTCGCGGTGCACTGACAGCGACGACTACACCTCTCCCTACCCCGAGTCGCCGACGAAATGACGAAGATCAACACCAGCCTGCACTCTAGCCGGAGGAAGAGCCGCAAGGCTCACTTCCAGGCCCCCTCGAGCGTCCGCAGAGTCATCATGAGCGCGCCTCTATCAAAAGGTATATCATTGCGCTATGGACTGACTGAAGATCTATGCTGACACAGACACAGACCTCCGAGAAAAGCACAACGTACGAACTTACCGCTACACCTCCCAGAAACATCTCTATCCTAAAACATTCGTATCTAGGTCCGCGCAATCCCCATCCGCAAAGACGACGAAGTCACCATCAAGCGCGGCACCAACAAGGGCCGCGAGGGCAAGGTCGTCTCCGTCTACCGCCTCAAATACGTCATCCACATCGAGCGTGTCACCCGCGAGAAGAGCAACGGCCAGAGCGTACCCATCGGCATCGCACCCAGCAAGGTCGAGATCACCAAGCTGAAGCTGGACAAGGATCGGGAGAGCATTCTGGAGCGGATCGCGCACGGGCGGGTGGCCAACAAGGAGAAGACGAAGGCGTAGAGACAGCTGAGCGTGGATATCATGAGGAACGTTTTGCATGCTTGAGCTGGGCTACGTGAGCACAACTCAGTGGCTTGCTTGTCGTGGGCTACGGCGCATTCGCGGATAGCGATACGGACAGCAAAATCTCAATTGTTCACAATAGTGCCAGAGTGCCACTCTGTCAAGTTTCCTCTCTCGGAGCGGTCTCCATGAGTGACCACGCACACCCACCCGCTATTTTATCTACTCTGCAGCCCATCCTCTCTGGCTGTCTGAGTTAAACAGAGAGCGGAGAGCAAACCCCACGAGGACGATATATCGTCCTTGCTCGCCTGCAGAGCGCTCATTGACTTCGATCTGAGATGATGTGCTTTGATGGCGAGAGACAAAATTAACCTGATCACAGAGTTCATGAAGCTTTACACTCTTCGGACGAGGGTGTTACCTTTAACTGACTAATCTTCGCCAGTGTCAATCTCAGACGGTAGGCTTCACCACAAGCTCACACGCCACCATGTAGTGCCAGTATCCTTCTCCCCTCTCTCCCACGAGCTACGCTGCTCGTCACCGCTGATGAATGATCGAGAACCCTTCAAACCCTGACCATCGACACGTCTGATACTGCCCAGATCTTCCCACCATTCAAAGCTCAAAGCAAAACCGCTCAGTCCCAGAGGTGTAAGTCCAACTCAGGGTTCCTTCACGCAGCAGGCCATCGCGCACGATTATCATAGCAGCTTGCACGTCACGCGGGGAGTCGTGCTGAGTATTCCGACTGAAGAGCTTCACCGAGCGGACCATGTCCCAGGTAGCTGGCGTCAGGTCACGGACCCATTTGACCATGACCTCCCCGTTCTCGAAGACGGAGTCGGTCTTGCCGTAGTACTGCTTCTTGTACTGGTCGCTAACGGAAGGGTTAGCAGCTGATGACCTCCTGAGGTAGGTTGTTGTTTTACGCACCGAGATGCCTTGTCAACCATCTGTAGGTTGATGGAAGGTCTTTCGCCTATGACCCTGTCGGTCTTCACTGTTCCGCCGTCGGCAGCGAAGGTGGGTTTGGCCCTGCTGCCCTCTGCGGCGGTGAAAATGTGTTGGTATATGATGTTAAAGAGCTCGGGTGGAAGGTCCTGTACCCTTTCGTCGAGAGTCTTGTCCGCCATGCTGGACTTGTATCGTCGATGTTTCTCTTCGGGCTTGAAGTGATGAGATCAGGTGGGTGTCGAGAGAACGATGGTGGAGAGACGGAAGTTTGAAGGCAAGGGGTTCTGCGACCGACGTGAATTCAACAAAGAAAAGGTGAATCATTCCAAGTAATGCAATCTCATCGCATTCACTGTTCCTGCTATTTGCATCTGCCAGCCCATGCTCGCACCACCGTTTCTTCTCCGGTTCCAGAATCTCTACACGAGCAGAATGATCCCATCTTCTCCCCTGTTCCGCCACCACGACCTAGCGCCCCCTACACAACTTGAACAGAACATAATCCTTGGTGCTCATCACCTCGGATGGCGACGGCACCCCTTTCTCAATCAGGAGTTGCCAAATCCTTTGCTCTATTGAGAAACGCGAGATCCTGTCTGCACCATCGCAAGAGCTGGAGCGGCTAGGGTCGTGTTCGTAGTTGATGGACCGCAGCATGTCGCGGGCGTCTGGGGCGAGAGCTTCCAACCACTTGTTCAAGACGTTGATGTCGCAGAAGGAGAGGGTTGTTTTGCGGTGGTAGCTGGTGCCGAGTTGCTTCCTGTTTGATGGTGAGTAAGAGCTCAATGACATCAGGGCTATCGCGCGCGACGAACCTCAGAGACCTATTGATATGGAGTTGGATGGGTGGTCGGTAGGCTCTGCGGACCTTGAGAACGGCTTCTTCGGGAGCGATGAAGGTGAAGTTGTAGATCATCTCAGCCAACTTTGCACTCTGTCGACAAGGTCATCTTCGGTGGCTGCCTGCGCGGTCTCGCCGACGATAATGTCGGCCATGCTTGAGCAGTTGACGATGTATCACTGCAGGATGTTATGAGAAGTTGGAGACTGGTGGATGAGACTCTGGGCAAGGTGGAGGTGCGATATGACGATTGTGAATAAGGAAGAAGTGAATTATAACAAACACTATCCTCGCCCGAATGTGGTCCGTATTCATAATGCGGAGGTAAATGTATCAGAGGATCAAGTTAGACGCGGAAAGCACAATCACTGGTCCAAGCGTGATCACATGCCAATGCCGCATGGCACACCGGAACGACTTCACATAATCTTCTTCAGCACGCCGACCCCGATCTCCATGACCTCCCTACTCTTCGTGCTCTTCAACGCCTCGCTCACGACGTTCATTCCATCCTTCTCCTTGACCGCCTTCACACCCTTGATTCCCACCTCTCCAGGCGCATTCACTATATTACCCAGACAAGCAAACCCTCTATGTCTAACCTCCTCGTTCGCATCGCCACACATCTTCAGCACCGTTTTCACACCGTCTGGACTCTTCACCTCCAGCACCTTTTCCACCGCTGCATCCCATTCTGTCAGCATTGCCAACGCACCACCGGCTGCGCGGCGAGTGGCCATATCCTCTACGTCCGCCAGTGCAAGTATGATCTGCATCCGCGCGCTCTCACGCTTTGAGCCGTCGCCGACGAACTTGGCGACACAAGCGGCGGAAGCCATGAGGTTGCAGACGAGCTCGACGGAGGCGCGTTGGACAAGGGTGTTGGGCGAGAAGAGGAGATGGTCTTCAAGGTCTGGCCAGCAGAGGCGGAGTTGGAGATCTAGAATGCCAGGGTCGGGAAGGGAGGCAAGGTTTGTCAGAGCCAGGAGTGATTCGAAGACAGGCAGTAAGGAGCGAGATTCCGAGGAACGATCTTGCGAGAGGAGGGGGCCAAGGGCAGACACCGCTGATGAGGCCGGTAGACTCGAGGAGAAGACGTGGGATGGGTTGATAGAGATGAGGATGCGGGCAAGAGCATGCGAGCTATCGTGCGAGATAGTTGCGGCGTCGGCGGTGGACTTATCTGTCTTGGTGATCCGGTCTTTGATCTGGAGAAGGAGCTTTACAGCGCCCTGCTGTGCCATCTTTGAACGATGCTTCTGCTCTCTTGCCAGAGCTAGCAGGATCCGGACGATGAGGGCGACACTCGTCGGCGAGGTATTCTGCTTGCAACATACAACCAAGCTGGGCACAATTTCAGCATCCAAGAGGGTGCGGCAACGTTTTGTAACGTGCGCTTCATCATCCAGTGGATCCTCGGCCGCAGGCTTTTCGGAGTTCGCGTAGGCTTTGAGTTGTGTCATCTTCTTCTGTTCTTCCGACAAGCTGGGCCGATAAGCTGTTAGGTTCGCAAAGACGGTCAGGCACCCAAACATTGCTGCGGGTCGATCTCGTAGCGATTTGGTTAGCTGCTGGATCAATTTAGCATTCGATGTGATTTCCTCTTTGATCTTTGGCTGCAGCGAGGTATATGCTAGACCCTCTACGGCCTGGTCTGCCTCCGGGTCTCCGGCGAGAACCAACTGCTCGAGCTTTGACGTGACGCTTTCTCCAGAGTCGGCACTGATTTTGGCGAGTACCAGCGCTGATAGAGCTTTGTGAGTGCCCTCCCGTTCGTCGGTCAGGTTTTGTAGCCAATGTGAGCAATATCGTTCGATCGCTTCACGGCATGCTTTGTCAACACAAGCTGCACTCAGTAGTTCTAGCGCCGCCGTTTCTAGCATATGGCTTTTTCTGCAAATCATCAGTCCCGGTCATGTATGTAGCAATGCAGATGAAACGGGACAGGTTCAATTGCAAACGTGAGCACCTACCTCATCCCAGCAGCTCCATCATCCCAGTTTCTTTCCAGGTTCGGGACGAGCTGTTGAACAAAACCATCGATAAGGAACAGTCGAGCTGCCACCGCAGGGATGATTGGAAATATGGCTGCAGCCGCAGAGAAAGCAATGATAAGATCGTTATTCGTCTGCTTCGCTGCTCGCTCGGTGATGAAATGTGAGAAGAGCTCTTCACCTTGCTGCTTGGTAGCTTCTAGAAACTTAGAGGTAGCTAGAATGGCCTGACTTCGAAGAGACGCCGGAAGACGAAGGTCCAGGCACGACAGAATGGCATCGAGAACTTCTTCGTCTACTAGATTCGCGACTGTGTCAGGCGCTAATGTCAAGAGGCGGGCGATGGCACGCATAATCCGCTCGAGGTGGTCCGCGCCTGCTTGGATAAGAGTGGCCACGCAAAGTCGGAAGAGGTCCTTCTGAGCTGTGTCCTGTTGCTCTTTGGAAGTCCATACCGCATCGTCCAAAGGGATCGTGGCAAGGCCATTGATTGACTCCTCGCCGCGCTCGAACAACTGCTGAAAGAGCTCAGTGGCATGCTCCGCGAAGTTCGAAGCGACGAGCTTGCGAGCCTCCACATTGCGAGAGAGCAGAGTTCCGGTCAAGGAGTCCAGGAGTGGCGAGGGTGACGTCGTGGTAAGAAGCAACTCAGCGGCCTGCGATCCATCCTTTGAAGGTAGTTGTTTAGCCTTCAATGCTTGCAGAACTTTCTGCCCATCTTCATCGCTGTGACCACTGAGGTAGTTTCGCAATGTGTCCACGACATCACTGCCAGCATCTACCCTCTGCAGCGCCGCCCATCTCTCCTTGACCTGAGCATCGCCAGAGTCGAGGTGGGAAGCTTCTCTCAAAGCCTCGGCAGCCTTCTGGAGTTGATTGTCCTTGATTGCTGCATCCGCAGTTGTAAGCAAGGCTTTAATCCGGTCTGATGTCCCATCCAACGACATCTTCGGCCATCATCGCAGACCTTATGCGGCCTTATGAACGATGTGGTTGGAGAAAGGGAAACGAACTATAGAAGTGAGGTCCGAGCTTGGACACCTCGGGATCGTCATCCACGTCACCCGGCCACGCGACATGCCTGCCAGCAGGACCATGGTATCAGGCAGCTCTACTTCTTCCTCCAACATCCTACTAGGCTCAATCTTCAGCTAGGCCGGACAACATCAGATCAATATGACGCTGCGATAACATAGCCATCTCACAATTCGTCTCGCACTCACCATGCCTCCCAGCAGACCCACAAGCAGCTCCTCCCGCGAGAACAACACCATCGACAAACTCGACTACGTCCCCGGCGGCCGCCCCCTCCTCCGCGACCACTCCGCCGAACCACACTCCCGGCAAAGCGAAGAGCACAGCTACGCAGGTAGTTTCTTCGAAGAGGTCGCCGAAGGCATTGCCGCTCAGGACAAGGAACGAATCAACACACAGTTCACGCGCTACCTGAGCTTCACATGGGCTATCATTAACTGCTTGGGTGCTGGAGGTATCACGGCGTATAGCTTATACGGTCCACTGTTCCAACGGCGGTTGCATTATACACAACTGCAGGTCAATGGCGTTTCGATTGCAGCGGAGTTGTCGCTGTATCTACCTGTGCCGATATGGGGATATATGTGTGATCGCTACGGCCCTGGAATCCCTTCCCTGCTATCTGGAGTGTTCTTTGGCCTGGGATATCTGCTTGCAGCGTTCGCGTACAAGAGCGGCCCACCACCAGATCGAGGCGGAGACGGATGGCCATACTGGGTGATGGTGCTTGCATTCGTGCCAATTGGGATGGCAACGAGCTGCATGTACCTAGCCGCTGTCACGACCTGTGCGAAGAATTTTGGCAGAGGGAAGTACAAGGGTATAGCGCTGGCTCTGCCCATTGCGTGTTTCGGGCTCAGCGGGATGTGGCAGAGCCAGGTTGGGAGTCAGCTGCTATACGAACGGAAAACGGATGGTGGGAGGGGAGATGTAGATGTGTATCGGTACTTCTTGTTTCTGGGGCTCTTTTGCCTTGCAGTGGGCATTGTTGGGTTCTTTGCGCTGAAGGTGGTGAATGAGGAACAACTAATTGACGAAGCGGTGGATGAGCTGGAGCAGAGCGGGTTGCTGGACAGCAGCCAGTTCTTGCAGCGGATGACGAGCAGTGGACACATGGAGTACGGGACTATGACGACCGATCGGCGGCTGAGCGCAGAGGAGGTCGATGAGATGCTTCGGGAAGCAGAGGAGAAGAAGGCACGTCGGCTGGAGGAGCAGAGGAAGAAGACGTGGTTGTTGAACGAAGAGACGAGGCGTTTCTTGTCGGATAGAACGATGTGGTGGCTTGCTGCAGGCTTCTTCCTTGTCACAGGACCCGGCGAAGCTTTTATTAACAACCTGGGCACAGTCATCGGGACTCTGTATCCTCCTCCAACCTCACAAGCCGAAAATTCGACTACGGGTCAAACAAGCGCAGCAACCCACGTCTCAATCGTGGCCATCACCTCCACCATTGCCCGCATCCTCACGGGCACACTCACGGACGTCCTCGCTCCCACCTCCTCGCCACATCAACACCGCCGCGGCCCGCACAGCATGGCCAACAGTCTGGCCTCCCTCCCACCCGCAGAACCCTCCGGCCGTTTCGAGCTTTCCCGCATCATCTTCCTCATCACTTTCTCGCTCCTCATGTCCCTAGGCCAAGTCATCCTTGCCTCTGGATTAATCCAAGGACGTGGCGACCTCTTCTGGCTTGTCTCTGCCTCCATTGGCGCAGGCTATGGTGCGGTGTTCAGTCTCACGCCCATCTGTGTCAGTGTGATCTGGGGCGTGGAGAACTTTGGCACGAATTGGGGTATCGTGGCGACCGTACCTGCGGTGGGTGCTACGGTTTGGGGATTGGTGTATTCGGGGGTGTACCAGACTGCCGCGGAACGAGGGGTGGCTGCGCTGGGAGAGGTGAAAGAGGATGTGCTGTGCTATGGGACGGGATGCTATGCGCCGACCTTCTGGGCTATGGCGGTGAGTGTGTGGGTGGCTTGCGGGTTGTGGGGATGGGCTTGGAGGGGGCCTGGGGGGTGGTATAGGAGAGGTGTTCTAGTATGACATATATGAACGAAGTTGATAAGATGGATACCCACGACTCAGAAGCTCATGTGCCATGTTTTCGAGAAGAAACGATGGAAACGGCTCCGACTGTTTCTCCGAGACCAGATTTAACTTGAAGCACAGACATGCAGACTGGTGTGGACGTATAGAGAGCCATGGGCCCAGAGAGGCCTAAGGTCCTATCATACTTCACTGTAGGGCTGTCCTCGCGGCGTTGCCCTCGCAGGCTATTGTGAAGACAGTCGGCTACGCGCATATGCACGGCAATTGAAAGATCAGGACGACGTTCCGATCTCACCCTAGCCACGGCCCGTGGGGAAGAGGGCTCGAAGTCTCGTCTGCCCACATGGTGCGCGCCAATGGCTGCTCTTTCCATATGCACTCGTCGTCGAATGGAGTGGCGAGCTACCGGGACAAGGTCTTCTACTCACGGCTCCTCGATGTCGCTTGAAGGCGGTGAGAGCTTCTGCTCGATGATGAGTTGTCCATTGCGAGCAGAGTGATGTGCCAGCCTCGTGCCCAAGTGATTGGTGCTGGAGTCGTCCCAGAGTCGCAAGGATGGCAGGCCCGAATTCCTTGCGTGAGATCCAAGACCACGAAATTTGAGAACCACTCGAGTGATCTGAAGATGCGGTATCATTAGTGGTAAGTTCGCTAGATAGGTTGAGGATATGTCGCATAGGTTGATATCAGGTGACCTTATCTTTGCGCGATCGAGGTTGGATAACGGCGCAGGGAGCAATCGTGAAACACCGCAATGTGATCGTGACGAAGATCCGGCTGCGTACCAGGTGGTTGGATGTGAATTGTGCACGCCTTCGTCTTTGATTCGACGTTGTTCTCGGTGGCGATCGTGAATGGTCGGCTCAGTCCGCCGTAGTGCCGTCGTCGTGCGAGAGTTTGAAGTCCCGAGCTCGATCTTGCAGCTTGTCGAATCTCATTCCGTCATTCGCGCACGACTTCGAACTTCCTCCAGTCGGATTCTTCGACGTCTACAACGTGCCCCGAACAACCAACTCTGAAACGTTTTCGACACCCTCGGGACCCTTGCCGGCTGCTATTCCGGAACGCAGACCGCTGTCTTTAGTGCAGCGTACCGATCACCCACGGACGGCATTTGCGGCCCAACGAGCGAGGTCCAATGTCCGCCTCTCATGCCACCGGCTTCCACTCAGCCTGCGTGGTACAATCCAAGCAGGCTTTCCCCTTCACCGGCCAAGCAGAACAATGATTCCAGACACGATCTTACCACATCACTTTCTACGGCTCCGGGACAGGACCGGGCGGCGAAGGGCAAGAACGCTGTGACACCCCCCCGAGCTCCACCGAAGCAGAAGCTTCGCACCAAGACCAGTCCTTCGGCTCTGCACTCAGGGTTGGCTCTGCAATATGTCGGGCCTCCGCTATCCGAAAGGGACAGTATCTACGCTACCCATTATATGCAGAGCACCAGTCCGGTGACCTCGCCTGTCCTGCGACCCACGAGAGAAGTCAAGGTGGAGGGCGAGGTGTTGAACAGCTCCGCTGCGAGCATGGCGTTGTCAGCGCCCCAGGGAGGCATGGTCGACCATAACCTGGCATATCACAAAGACGTACCTGAGTCTGCGAGGCTATGGCAGGCGCAGAACAATGGCGTGGGCCGGCGGAGGATCAGTAGATCAAGCCTACGCAAACACAATCGAAGATCTCTGTATGATCTCAATGATCTGCTTAGCAGTCATGTCCTGCGTGACACGCATGAATTACCTCCGACCTCCAATCCTACAACAATAGATTCTCCCGCAACACCACCCACCCGTGATCTTGCTCCCGAGCCCGACCAAGATCTAGCAAGAAGCGCTGAGAGACAACAATATCGGTCGTGGCGGCAGGGCAAAGCAAAACTCAATGGCATGACCATTGCGGAATCACAGATGCGAAAAAGCAAGTTCGAGCATGGCGTGGAACAGATTATCGATGCTCAGTTACCCAGACAAGGACAATCGACGGCTAACGCAAGGAGCCGGAAGACGAGCCACTATCTGGGGCTGTTCAGGGACCATGACACAGCAGATCGGCGCAACGGTGATGAGCGGAGGGTGGAGAAGGCCAGTAGAGATGTACGACCGCGATCTGAGGAGGGTATTAAAAAGCAGCAACCTGAAGAGGACAGTGATGCTAACCTGGAGCACACGAATTCTACACCCAAGGCTGACAACACTGCAACGGCCAAAGCCCGACAAGCACACAATCTGCCGCTCGATCTGCTGGAAGAGATTCGCAACCACCATCATCTGGCTCCAGGAACTGCTTGGCTACGATCGTACCATAAAACCGTCCCGGATCACGATGTCAAGGACAGGAAAGTACAGAAACGATTACCCAAGGCTGAACCAGACGAAGACTCCGATCGCGAACACATCTCGTCCGCAACCTACTTTCCTCACAAAGGTGTTCCTACCGGCGACTCTCCCACAGATGAACAGATGGTCCAGCATGAACCGATTGAACCCACACGAACGCCTCAGCAGAAGGAGTCACGGGATGATGTCGACATATCACTCCATTCCCTTGACACCAGAGAATACCTCCATGGCGATATATCGCTTTCCCGAGCACCGTCGACGGCCGACTTTGAGCAGCTTCCGAAGCCACTGATTGATAACGAAGAGCTGCCTTCGGATTCCGAGTATGAGTCACTGTCGGAAGGCTATGACACCCTGACTTCCGAAGCCGAAGAGACCACGCCGACAGCAACGCCGATGATGCTTGGTCAGGTCAAAACGATCTCTCCTGAGCGGAAGCGCTCGCATCTACCGCCACCACCAATCGGTGCCGTAGAGCTGAAGCCATACAACCATCAGGTAGGCGGCCATACTACCATCTACCGCTTTTCTCGGAGAGCTGTGTGCAAGCAACTGAACAGCAAGGAGAACATGTTCTATGAGACGATCGAAAAGCGACATCCGGAACTGCTCGGCTTTATGCCGAAGTACATCGGTGTTTTGAATGTCACTTATCGGAAGGCACCAAAGAAGCGAAAGGAGATAGCAGCAGAAGATGGAGCGCATACGCAGAACGATGGCAATGGGCTGTCGGCGACCGATAGCAAGACTGATGACCAGACAGAGAAAGCTAAAACTAACCCGGAGCAACCGCGAATCGTCAGTCACTCTCAGCAGGCTCCCACTGCTATACCACAGGTCATACTCGAGAACAACAGACATCTCATACCAGAAGACTTGTTCGGCTTGCCGCGGCGCTCACAGACACCTGACCTCCAGCGCACGAATACGTCACCGCAATCCCGACGTGGTGGTGGAAGCGATGATGAGGCTTCCGGCAGTGGCTATCGTCCGTACCTGAGAGCTAAAGCACATTCAAGCTGGGGTTACACCACCGTCAACGAGCACTTGCGTGATAGAGTGCTTCGAGAAGTGTTCATGCCTCCCATCATACATCGACACGACCGGAAAGATCGAGCGCATCACGCTACTCGAACATTACACAAGACGAAGTCGATACGAGACGACATGCCTAGCTTGGAAAGATTCAACAGCCACGATGTTTCTCCAGCCACTTTGAAGGGGAAAGGCAGTCCAGCGAAACCCAAGGTCATTCGGAAAGAAAAGCTCGACCGCCCACCAGCCGATGCGAGTCAAGTAGTTCAGCCCATCAAGGACGAATCCGACACTTTTAGCAGGAGCGCGGACATGTCCATGGGCGACTCAACAGCACCCGCACTTCCGCCAACAAGCGGTAAGCAGCATCGGCGAAGACACTCCGGCAGCGGCTTGGTACGAAAGCCCACGGATGTCGAAGGCGCAAGGGGGGATCTCGAATACCACGAAGACGAAGCCTATGGTGCCGATGCTGAGGACGAAGTCTTCGCTATGGACGATGTCAAGAAAACCCTCTCCGAGACCCGGCCTAAGCTTCCAGGTAGTCATGCAGTTGTCAAGGCAGATGGCAAGGAAAGGTCAGCTCGTGTAACCTTCAAGGATCTGCCTGTGCCGAGTCTAGCACCTCCAGTAGAGTTCGCTGGCGAACCGGAACCACGCAATCCCGAGGTTTCCTTGGTCCAGCAAGATGAGCGCGTGGAGCACTTCCTCTTGCTCGAAGACCTCACAGCGGGCATGCAGAAGCCCTGCGTCCTAGACTTGAAGATGGGCACCCGCCAATACGGCGTCGACGCCAACGACAAGAAACAAGCTTCTCAACGCCGGAAGTGCAAGACCACCACCTCTCGCGAGCTGGGCGTCCGGATCTGCGGCATGCAAGTCTACAACGTCCGCGAGCAGAACTACCTATTCCAAGACAAGTACTACGGCCGCGACCTCAAAGCCGGCCGCGAGTTCCGTGACGCTTTGACACGATTCTTCTTCGACGGTATTGGTCATGCGCAAGCGCTCAAGCATATTCCTGCTATCTTGGAGAAAATCACCGCGCTTGATAGAAACATTCGCGAACTACCCGGCTACCGTCTCTACGCCAGCAGCCTCCTCATGATCTACGACCGCGGCGACGCTGATACGAGCGGCAAACTCCGTCCCGGCCAACATAATCCCAAAGACTCCAGCTCCAAACCCGATCCGTATCCAGATATCAAGCTCAAGATCGTCGATTTCGCCAACTGCGTCACCGCCGAAGCGGCAGATAGTGTGCGTGACCGACCGGCGCCACCGCAGCACCCTGGCGATATGGATCGTGGGTATCTGCGAGGACTGCGGACTCTGAGGATGTATTTCCAGAAGATCTGGGAGGAGCTGCATTATCAGCGGTATGTGGAGAGAGGGGAGGGCGAGGGTATGGCGGTGGATAGACGTGGCATATCGGGCGCGGTCACGAGTCGTGGGTGGGGCGATAGTATTATGGAGGACGCTGGGGAAGTGAGTGTATGAGCTAAACTCGGGTTCGAGCTGAAAGCGAGCCGAAGAGGCGGAAGCAGGATTATTGGTCGGCTGGTGAAGAACGATGACTGTTTGCTGCTGCATTTCGAGCATGGCGCTGGCGGGTTTATATGATATGCTCAGAGCAATTCAGCGATTGGCATCGAGTGTCTGAATAAGTGCATTCTCCTACTGAAAAGCAAAACGTGTGCTCATGTGATCTCGAGATGATGCATCGGCTGCAGTCGACGATGAGTGCGTTCATGTTCGCCGCCGCCCCTCCCATTCCTTGTCGTGGTGGTGTGACCACCTTTCACTTCAAGAGACTTCAGTAACAACCACCGATCATCGAGCATGGTCACATCACCGTGGATGTATAGCTCGTCGTGTAGCCGCCTCTCGCACTTCCTTTCGTGTGATGTGCAAGCCTACTGCGTGCCATGAGGTCTTCGCCAGCCGCTCTCTTCGTCGAGAATAGTGACTCCACCAAGGCTTACGCGCGTCACAGCAGCTGCAGTTACCGCATGTTCCTTCTTCCGTACCGTTCACTCGTGAAGCCATGATGTCCGCAACGTCTGCCGCGAAATCGGCGGGAGCCTCTCTCAGCGCTTTCCCGATATGGTGACCTGCTGAACAGCTGCTGTCGAAGATCTGTCCAGACTTCGTCCACCAGCCGCTCTCGCAGAACCTCTCAAGCAGGGGAGGCCATGTGGTAGGCGTAGTAGATAGCTCTCGCGTACCCCTCCGTTTCCCAGTCCGCACGACCTGTCATATACGACAGTACGTCTGACTTTAGCTGGTCTAACATGTACTTTTCGGCGATCTCGTAGACGCGGACGTCGTTCTCAGGTCCCGACAGTGAGGAGGGGAGGTCGATGTGAGCATAATCGTAGGTGTATAGCCACTACAGTAGTTGACAGACAGTGTCGGGGTCATCGTCGTGGAGCTCGATGACGTTGCTGTTTGGTTCCTTGAAGCCGCCGTTGATCGCACGATTGAAGAATTCTGACTGCGTGGACAGAACAATCTTATGGACGGCCCACTCGCGTTCACCACAACGAATAGTCAGGTCAGACCACTTGGGAGAGTTGAAGAGCCTGGTATAGAAGTCAGCCTAGTCGTAACGACCATAAGTGACAGGAAGGGAGCATACTCGGAAAGGCCTTTTCTCATCGGATCGAACGCCATCTCGACGATCTGCTCGAGGTTGGGAGGCTCTCTGCGGCTTGAGAAAGTGCCAATGTCGTCGTGAAGAAGATGGAGATAGGGGCAACGAAAGATGAACGCCACGCTGTGAGATCGAAGAGCTAAGCAGAGGTGAGACGGTACACTTTCACCTGGCTAATGTTACGTTGCGAGTCTCTAATGTCTGTGATATGAGTCACCAGTTCACTACTTTAGATTTCACGACATGAGCAGGGTGTGTGAGGTCGATATGAGGCCACTGTCTAAGCCATCTTCCCAGGCACGAATGGATGCCCTGCTGTTAGTCCACCACACACTGGGATTGCTTGCCTACAAATGATGTTAGCAGGGTGTCGGAAATCAGGAGGCACGAGGAAGCTGTACCCGTTGACATAACTGGCCTCATCGCTGCCCAGGAACAATGCCACTCTCGCAACCTCATCCGCCACGGCGCCTCGCATCAACGGATTCAGCTGCCCGATCTTCTTCTCGGTCCCTCGCGCCCTCGCGGCATCATACATGCGGCTAGTCATGCCCGTCTCGATTACGCCTGGGCAGAGGGCGTTACAACGGATACCGGTACCGACAAGCTGGTAGCAGGACGTTTGCATGATGCTGATCACGGCCGCTTTGGCAGCGGAGTAGTCTGTGGGCCCGGCATTGCTGCGGAGACCAGCACTCGAAGCTGTGGCCAAGAGAGAACCAGATGGATAGGGTTTTGATTCGGAGGTCTGGAGCATGCCGCGGGCACCGTGCTTGACAGCGAGAAAAACGCTGGTGACTCTGTCAGTACAATCTAACTGGGCGGGAGTTCCCGACCCTCAAGCCACAACGGAGCGCTCACCTCAAAGCATTCGTCCGCATGTTGGTCATAAACTTCTCGGCTGATGCATCAGTGATCCGCTCGGTGGTGATAGAGATTCCGGCGTTGGCAAAGAAGACATCGAGTCGGCCGTATTTCTCCAACGCTTCGTCGACGACACGCTTAACATCGTTCTCGTCTCCGGCGTCGACTTTGCTCGTATGAATTGCTACTCCAGGGTACAGAGACTCGATCTCCCGCTTGTGAGTCTCGAGATGCTCGGTGTTGTAGTCTGAGATGAATATGGCTTTCGCGCCGTTGTTCGCAAACTGGTGGGCGGTAGCTCGTCCGATGCCGATAGGAGAGTTGCAGCCAGTTATGATGATGACCTTGCCCTTCACGCGGCTGTGAACGATTGTCAATGGGATGGCCTGTGAGGAGAAATGTGGGAGACGACAAGATATACAGCGCCACGGTAATGTTACGAGATGGAAGTCTTACGGTCCAGCACTGTTTCCGGCAATCGTTGGTATTCTAGGTATACCCTCGAACGTTCCGGGGTCCTGACGAGGAGCTACAAGTTGCTCGCTCAGCTGCTGGGCTCTGGCTTTGGGTGAGGAAGTCATGATGTTGATGGAAGATCTATCAGTTCTCAAACGCTACGCCTATGTACACTCATCGGTCGTGTCCGAGGTGAGGTCTGGAAACAGAGAGCCGAGGCTCACAGCTGGAGGAGTTTAAACAGAGAGCCGAGGCTCACAGCCGGAGGAGTTTGTGAAGCCTGAGGCATCATCATTTTTTTTCTTGTCGCCCTTTGGCAGTGTCGACTTCTTGAAGTACTGTACGATCCGAACGGTTGCCAACCGAGACAAGACGCAGCCGGTAGGCCGTTATTGCTTGGGGATTGTTTGCCTTCTTTGGTCTGTCTCCAGAGTCCCGCACGTTGATCCGACTGTCGACCGGCTCGAAGCGCGAGTTCGTTTACCGACATCGCTGGAGGGCAACCTCGTTATCCTCCATTTGGAAGACTTGTCAAACAGGCCTACGCATTCTCGACTATTATGCGTGGGTCTCAACGGCAGTCGACATTTTATCCTTAGCCCGGCGATACTGTTCGGCACCCGATGCTAGTCAATAGAACAAGGTACTGCGGCGAGAATAGACCGAGAGAACGAGGATAAGAACGGGACGTTCGCGCTTGTGATCCTGGAGCCTTTTCGGGAACGGTCTTAATACCGAGAGTGCTGTGTGATATCCTCACGCGACCTCTTCCTTGGGCTCGTGGTGCGAATATACTTCGAATCAGAGCACGCCGGTGGCAAACTTTCCTCTTTCCTGCTATGCCGAGGCGAGAGGCGCGTATGCTAGGGCCCCGGCACCGACTTGCTTGGTTGGCGTGACGCAGGCGGCTTCACAATTTTGCTTGCGTCAACGCATCTCCAAATTATTCGCGGATGATATCGGGAAGCATACGTCGCAAGCCGTTGTCCGCAGTTATTGATCGGGAGCGTACTTGGCCGGCAAACAACGTTCAAGCAACTTCCCGAAGCCCTGCAGTCGGTACCTTGCGAAACCTGAGGCTCGGGTCGTCGATCCAGCGGTCCCACTTGCAGAAATGAAGTCCCGTGGTCTAGAACAAGCGCTAATTTGAGCAATAGCGCCGTCTAATATAGCCTTCTACGTCTCGATTCAGAGGCACGCGCAGGCTTCCTTCTCCAGGGTCTGCAGATCTTGATGCGCCACAGCACGTCTCTGGGAAGCTTAAATGGTAACGGTGGCTCGGTGTTTGCGCGGAGGACGACGAACGGTGTTTGCGTTTCACTCAGCATATCTGGCTTTGCTCCCTGCCTGTCAATAGCGTTTTATTCCGTCTCGTCCGTTCAATCGACTGTCTACCTACTTCAAACCGTGGACCTTCTGTTGTACATCACGAACTCTACACTCAGTTCCCACCTCGACATCCTCAACCATGGCGTCGAAATTCGTTGAAATACTGGATACCACCGCTGTCCCGTATTCGCACGACAACGTCAGCTTAGATGATATCCTCAGCGACACTCGCCACCGCTCATCATCAACGGACAGCACCATCAGTCCGTCAACAGACAAATCACCAACACGGGACCAAAGCCCAACGATCAGCGCGCCGGCCAAGACCAGACTGCGTGGCTTCTCGCTCAAGAAGGGCAAAACATGATGTCTCCCTCGAATCTGTTACCGGACCTTCTTTTAAATCTTCTTGAATTCTGATAGCGTTGACTCGCTACGGAACCATCTTCTTCACCACTATTCTGCAAGCTGGCTCACGGCGGACGACTCCTCCCTTCTCGTAATCGCCAACCGTACTACGATATGTCGCTGGAGTTCGACGAAGCGGCGGTGAACGCGCTATGACTGCCATCGACACTTCTCTTCGACTCGGTGCAGACCCCCAATACAGCCACCTCTCCGGAGTGGATGGGGCCGTTGTCTCCCGCACGGTCGAGCCGAAATGGTCGCAAGGACGGACGTGAGACGAATTGACGATCTGATGTTGACGTGCGCGCCGATTTGCGGACTGCGGACGTGGTCAGGAGGGCGTCACATTGGACTAGCTGTTCATTCTGAGAATGGTTGGGAGTGATCTAGTAGGGCTTCTCGAGCAAACGCTGGCAACCTAGATCGAGCAGTGCCCTCGGAGTGAACGGGCTGGTCACGCCACAATGCCATTCCGCTGTGCCAGATCTTCCACCAATGTCTTCATCATCAGCCACCCAAGCGATCATGAATGTAAAGCCCTCTCACCTCTCCCGATACCCCAACCACCCCACACCCATGTCCAAACAATACCCGTACGTCTCCGCATGATCCGGCGCCACCCTCCCATCCCCCTTCTCAACCGCATCCTCATACTCATCACCGGTCATCTCCTCAACCCGTGGCAACTTCTTCGGACCAACCGGCTTGCCATCGCTATGCTTCGCCCATTCACTATACTCCTGACACTCCGTCGCCCAGTCAATCCGCCCGAACTCAATCGTAACCTTCGGCACCGTCCACGGAACCTTCGTCGCTTTGTCAAGAACCATGTTCTCGACCACCTTGTTCCCATTCATACCGTACACAACACGGTCCATGAATCGCTTGCGCTTGGCGTTGAGGAGGTTTGTCTTGTCTAATGGGCAGAAGATGAAGAAGGACTGTGCCTGTTCTTCTTCATAAAACTGTAGTGCATCGTTGTAGGGGATTGAGATGACGCCGTGTTCCAGGTGGCGTTGTTTCTTGGCAGGGCGTTCGTCGACGATGCTGATGCTGGGCGAGCTGCGGCGCTTTGGTGAGGTGCGTTCCGTTGGGGTCCTTTGTGCCGTGCCCCTGTTGCTGCTTGGTGCCTTCTTTTCGAGAGTGCGGCCCCTGGCTGCATCTTCGCGAGGGTCGCTGTGCATTGCTGGCATGTGCGTACAGCTTTGCCGGAAAGCCGTAGTTTAGTGTTATGCACGTTGAATTGAACGGAAGTAGGCTGCAGCATGGCAGATGCAATCACCACTGAGTGCAAAACAGGGTAATCTTGAATCGGACAAAGAAAAGTTATGAGACAAGTTCGTGTTAACAATTGAGACAAGGGGCCATGTCTTTATTTGCCAATGAATCGAAGAAAGGAGATGATCATGATACTTGCCAGAGGGATCACGCCAAAGGTATGATGCAGGAGGTGTCTCGATGTTAGCAAACGAGCTCCGTTAATGCTGTATCGCCTAGCTCATCCGTAGGGAGTGATTTGGCTCCCTGGCTTCTTTCTTGGTAGTCTCATGTTGCCGTGAACGCTGTCAGGAGAGGCGGGTTGCATAACCTTCTCTGCCTGGTTTCTAGAGGTCAGCGAGAGCGTCAAGGCTGCAAGACATACGTTTGACATACCAGCATCTAGCCCCAAGCACCACCAATGTAGCATATCAGCTGTGCCATGCCCCACCATCCTCTACTCAACAACCTCATGCAAATAATGACTTCTCTCATAAGTAATGTCCGCACTGATCTTGCTCTCCTCATTCACAAACTCCGTCTTGGGCACAATCCGTGCCCCCAAGTTCGGCGCTACCTCAAAGCACTCGCCGGACAAGTCCTTATGCTCGCCATTCGAAAGTAAGCTCTCAAAGCACTCAACCAGTTTCTCCATAGGCACCAGGACCCCGGCCTTCTCGGCTGCTTCATAACCAGCTGCGTTCCCGATGTTCGTGCGGATTTTGTTCGGGCAGACGGCGTTGAACGTGATGCCCTCTTCGGCGAGGATCTTGCCGTAGGAGCGGGTGAGGCCTACGACAGCGCTACGATATAGTTTAGCAGATATCTGACTGTCAATGGTAAGGCGATACGTACTGCTTCGCCGCCGTATACAACGGGATCGTGGTGTGAATATAGAAACCACATACCGAAGCCACGGCAATAACTACAAACAATGTTAGCAGAATATCTCATAGCAGCGAGATCAAGACTTACTTCTTCCCTTGAACCCCAGTTTATTCTTCTCCAACCGCCGAAAATGCTGCACAGCCAAACTGACAGTATAAATAACCCCAATCTCGTTCACCTCAATAACACTGAGATCAGGTTTCTTAAATTCATCTGACTTCGGCTTATTCGGAAAGCTCCTCTTCTCTCCAATCCCTACACCCACCACATCAGTAACAGCAACAGCACCCTTCGTTTCACCAACCCATCAATTATGAGGACGGGAGGACGTACCAGCAATAGGAAACACATAATCCACCCTCCCAAACGCACCCACCGCATACCGAAACGCCCGCTCGATCGAGTCCCACTCCGCGACATCCACCTCGGTCGTATAGACGGATTGGTTGTGGGAGTCGGTGTTGAGTTTGCGGCCCAAGGCGCGAAGGCCTTGGACGTCGGAGTCGGCGACGAAGACTTTCATGCTGGGATTGGTCAGCCATGGTGATTGCTTTGATGAGAGGGATGGGTTGGTGGGAGGGACAACGAACCCGCGCTTGACGAGCATCTCGGTGACTGCGAAGCCTATGCCGCTTGCGCCGCCTGGTGGGAGTGTTAGTGGTGTGGTTGTGGAATATGGGATGGGGAGACGGACCTGTGAGGAAAGCGGTTTCGCCTTCGTTTGCCATCTTGCGTCGGCGAGGTGTGAAAATTTGCGGATAGAAAAGAGTAATGTAAGTTGATACAACGATTCAAGTGATTTGTATGAACGACCAATCGTAAATACGTCTGTATGTTGAAGGCCAAGATGCTGGCTAGACCTAGGTACCTACCTACGAAAATGCATAAGTGAAGAACAGATGCGGGGAGAGCTTGATGAGACCCACCACTGTCGGCTTTGCACCGCATCAAAGGGAGAGTGTGCCCAGTGCGCCTCCAGTGCTGGGGTTTCGAATCTTGGTATGTTCTTTTTACGCATCTGCTGCTTCCAAAGCATCGTTGTTCGGCCCTTCGTCACCCGCCACAGCTTCTGCAGCTTCGGTCGTGCCCGTCCCGACGAGTCCATCTCTGCCGCTGCCGTCGGCTTGGTACCGCATCAGCGGACCTGAGAATATCAGGTCTCTTGTTCTTCTTCATCGTTCGGCGTCTGGCTGCTGTTTGACGTCCTCCTCCACCTTTGGATCAGGAGTCTTGGCTGCTGTTTCAGACTCGACTTTCACAGCGGGCTCATCTGCCCTTTGGTCTTCAACGCCGTTCTTCTTCTTCCGCAGAATAGCCACACCCTCCACATGCCCCGTCTGCGGAAAGAAATCAAACCCCCTCAAACTCTCAATCTCATACAACCCATCCACCCCCTTACCCTCGCCCTCCTCTTTTCCTTCCCCTGCAATCCCACCAACCAACCACCCAACATCCCTCGCCTGCGTATGCACATTACAACTAACATAACAGATCCTCTCCGGCGCAAACCCCAACAACTGCCTGATAAACCCCTCATCGCACCCCTTCCTCGGCGGATCGAGCACTACAACCGTTTCCTCTGGTTTGTACGTCTCCACATCCAGACTCTCGAAAAGCTTCGCAGCATCCGCAGCGATGAACCGCGTAGCGCCCTCAGGTAGGTTATTGAGTTTAGCGTTCATGGAGGCGGAGGCGATGGATTGGGGGCTTATGTCTATTCCGATTGATTTTTGGAAGAGGGAGGAGAGGGTGATGGTGAAGAAGCCGGAGCCGGAGTAGGCGTCTACTAGGTTTTTGATTCGTGGTTTGGTTGGTCTGGATGGGGTGGAGTTGGTTGGGGGTGAAGTGCCCAGGATGTTGTCGCGGATGTATTGGGTGATTAGGGGGAGGATGGAGTTGTTGTTCTGGAAGAAGGCGCCGGCGGGGTTGTCGAAGCGGAAGGAGTCGACGTACTCGGTCGAGATGGCTTTGGAGTCGGTGATGCAGGTTTTGCGGTGGATGTAGTCTCCGCGGTCTTCGAGTACGGCGTCGTGCTCTGGTTTCTCTCCGTCGCCGTTGAGTTGTTGGCCATTGTCGCTCTTCTTTATTCTCTCTGTGCTCTCTCGCAGCAACAAGGTAGCGCCTCTCTGGTACTTGTCGATCTCATCTGACACTCTCTTGCGCTCTCTCTTCATTCCACCGCGAACAGCCTCCGTCCCGATCGGACAGTCTTCAATGTCCATCGTCTTCTTCGTGCCCTTCTTCATATATCCTATAGGTGGCACCTCCGGCCACGTCACTTGCTTTCCCTGCCTTTTATCTCTGCGCCCACCCGGTGGCCCATCAAAGTGCGGCGTAAGCTTCGTCCGATAGCCATACTGAAGCGGCGAGCCGATCGTGTCGCCAACTTCAGGTACCGCTTTCGGCGATAGATTGGAGAAATTCTGGTACGCCTGCTCCACGACCCGACGCTTATGTGCAAGCTGAAACGCATAGGGAAGATGCTGGAACTGACAACCAGAGCATTGCGTAAAGTAAGGGCACTTAGGAGTCTCGGTGCGGTGTTCAGACGGTGAGAGAACTTCGACGAAATCTGCAAGAAAGTACGACTCCTCCTCTACATGCCTGTAGATTTTTGCGCGAATGGTATCGCCAGGCGCTGCGAAAGGGACAACGTATACTTGGCCATCCTTCTGTGCCAGCCCATCTCCTGTTGAAGACAACTCGGATATCTCCAGGTCGACTTCAGAGAACTGGTCGGGTAACTTCTTCTCCTCCTCCTCCTCGTTCTTGATAGTCCCAAGCCGTGTGTTCGCCAGTAGTCTCCTTACATCTGCCAGCAGGATATCCTCGTTCGAGCCATCGCTGGCTGTGGTTGACTTCTTCTGCTTCTTGTTCTTCTTGAAGTGTCGCTTGCCTTCGTTGAAGGATCGCTTCTGCGCCATTCCGTACGCTGCTCGTGACAGTGTAGAAGTGAATGGCCGGAGGAAGGTGGCTCTACAAGCAAAGAGCATCGATGACTTTTTGGTTGCTGGAAGTCACATGCAATTCAAGGTCGCATTCACTTTCCAGGTATTTTAGGGTTAAGGCTGTCGGCCCGCACCGAACCTTCACCATGCTTGCCCTTACCACTTTCAACAACCCCACCTGTTTGCACCCTTGATCAGAAACAGACCTGGTATCATTGACAGCACAGTCAAGATGCCACCCAAGGTGATCGCCAGGAATGCGGACCGGCAGGGTGGTGTCCTGCCAGTTAGTGCGGCCGCGCGAGCTTCACCAGGAAAGGCAGTGGCTCCACGACTGAAGCTCGAAGTCCGCAGGCTTCCTCCAGGACTCACATTGACCGAGTTCGAGGAGACGTTGGGCGATGAGTGGAAGCTCAACAATGGCAAGGTCGACTGGAGAGAGTATCGACAGGGCAAGACACGGCTCCCAGGGTCGGGCAAGGTGCCAGAGCAAAGTAGATGCTACCTACACGTCTCAAACGAAACATATGTGAGGGAGTTCGAGAGACGCTTCTTGGAGGTGGCATTTCCAGACAAAGCTGGCACGCACAAGAACCCAGATCTGAAGCATCTCGCGCCGACATTGGGGTACGCACCAAACCAGCGCACACCATTACAGCAGCAGAAACAGCGGACCGACAACAGACAAGGCACCATCGACCAGGATGCAGAGTTCATTGCATTCCTGGAGGCGGAGACCCAGCCCATAGTAAAGGCAACGGCGGTGGACATTGCTCACCAGGAGCAGAAGAGCGAGAAGGTGGTGGTCAGGACGACGCCATTGATTGAGGACTTGCGGGAGAAGAAGGCAATCAAGGCAAAGGCAGCTCACGCCAAGGCTGATAAGACGGAGAAGGACAAGAAGGCTGTGAAGAGTAACGATGCGAAACCGGCGACCGACAAGGACAGTACTGCCATTCAGCAACAGAAGGTTGAGCAAGCTGCGAAGGAACTTGGGAAGGTGGCTACCAAGCAAGCTGCCGCGAAACAAGCCCAGCAGACGAAGGTTGCTCCGACGGCGCCGTCGAAGAAGCCAGCACCAACTTCGAAGCCTCAGAGAGTGGCATCAAATGCGTCTACCACAGGCTCGGCGCCAACGAGTCCAGCCGCGCAGCGTGTATCAGCAGGTCCAAGACAGAGAGCCAACGCCGACGGCATCAAAAAGATGCTACAAAAAGACCTAGGCATCCGACCAAAACCCACACCTCCAACTCAACCCGCCGCCTCTCCAGCAGCAACAACAACCTCCCCACCCCCAACAACCTCAACCCCCGCCACCACCGCACCCCCTCCAAAAGTCCCAGCACCCAAACCCTCCCCCACATCCCCAAAAGCCTACCTCAAACACGCCAACCCCTCGCAAGGCATGACAGAGATCCTCATCCAGCAAGCGCTCGCGCAGTACGGCGAGATGGGCCACGTGACCATCGACCCTAGGAAGGGTACTGCGATTGCGGTGTTCAAGGATGGGGAAGGGTTGCGGAAGGCGTTGGAGGCGAAGAGGGTTGTGGTGGCGAAGGGCGCGGTGGAGGTGCTTGAGTTTAGGGAACGAGGGAATGTGAACGCGGGTGTGGGGAGGGGGGGTTTCAGAGGTGGGAGGGGTGGTAGGGGCGGGGGGAGGGGTGGTGCGCAGAGTAATGCCGGTGGGGCAGCTGCGGCTACGAGTGCTCCAGCGGCGTAGTGGGAGGGGTGGTGGTTGAGAGTGACTACGTGGCTACACTGTGAGTAAGACTTTTACTTGACAGGTCAGAAAGCTCTGTGTTCCACAACATATGAGATTGCATATCCAAACTGCGCTAGGCCACAAACAGCATTAGCTCTGTTTCACCTGCGACTGAATAGGCGCGGGCACATGTACCTTGGGTCCCCTCGATCGAATTCTCCGTGTCTTCCTAACACCTCGTGCTTACTGTCACGATTCTTGATCGGGGCGCTCACAGAGGATCCTGCTTCGACATCTTTGATCTTGGTTGCCGCAACAGCAGGTTCGTCGGCCCCACCGCATTCTGGTTACGCAAATTAGCTAACCGCCTAAACCATAAGCATGGCAGACGATGACCTCGCCGCACGAGTCCAGGGGCTGCCACAAGAAATCTTCGATGCCATCTACGACCTCGCGTTCGCAGTCGAAGGTGGCGAGACACTCATCCGCCCAACATCCCGTCGGTATCCCGCCGGCAGCCTCCGTGCAGCGTACAACGATTGCGCCGCCTACCGCTTCCCCGTCCAACTCCATCTCGATAGAGGAACGAGGAACGCGTTCGCGAGAGAGTACTACAGCACTACATACCCCAAGTTCATCGACCACGAACACATGAGCTCCTGGCTCCAGGTCATTGGCCCGGGCATGCGTGAGATGCTAACATGCATCATTTACCTCACCTGCCTCGAGTGCTTGCCGACTCCTACAGGAGGGTGCGGGGCGGACGAATCGCTTAAGGTTGCTCTCAAGGATGTTTACCGGAAGCCTGGGGTCCGAGAGCTAGCCGCCAGGGTGGTCCTGGTCGAGTGTCGGGAGGGTCATTGGATATGTAATTCCGGCCTGACGTGATGGCGAAGGAGGCACCGCAGGAGTGCGCAGGCGGGGTGGAGACATGGATGGATGGGTCGTTCGGCAAGCAATTGGTGGAATTTATCTTTGGGAGAACGGGTGGCAGAGGTGGAGCCTCGTATGTGGTGATTTGCATGTGCGTACGCTAGGCACGGAAGGCAAGGGTCTGGTTCCATCTCTGGCTTCCAGCTCTTACGTAGGTACACAAATTTTCGATTAAGTCATTGTTTACCAGTTCACGCGCCTCTCTTACTCACAGCGAAGCTCGACCGTGATGCCCCGAAATCAGACTCACTGCTCCACAAGCATCATGCCGCGCTGGGAAAATCTAAAGGCCTGGCTCTCTGCCCGATGGAAGCATATCCGCGTGAAGACACGCAGGCGCGTCGGCTTGCCACCACATTCTTACTCGCGATCTAACCACGAACGCAGGGTTTTCAAAAGGAACGAACTCCACAAGCAACTACAACTCTTCGACAGAATACTCGATCTTACCTTCACCTCCAACAGCGGCACGATTGTCACCGACCAGGACTACAAACCGCCCGCCTTGCTACAACTCAACAAAGCCACGAGACGAACGTTCGCCACCTGCTACTACGGCGAAAATGTCTTTCGGCTCCGTCTGGCGGGACCGATAGTCGACTGGCTTGAAGCTCTCGAAGAGGATACCCGTTACATGATACAACATGTCATGCTCGAGGCCGAGACTCCGGTACAGAGACGGACGGTATGGAAGTCTGGGGCGCGTCGATGGATAATCACCTCAAGAGCTGTGGCGTGGGACTACGCTATGGCGTGATGGCTGCGATGTGCGAGCGTGGTCACGCTAGCAGCTAGGTTATGAAGACAACGGTGGAGTACTGAAGACATTAGGTGGCGGAGACTAGAGTCGGCTTGTGGCACACTCGTCATACTCAGTCGATTGGCCCCATTGGTACACGAGTAAGGGGGAGGCAAAGTGCGCAGATCAGTAAGCGGATGGCGAAGGAGTACAGAGGTAGGTGATAAGCATGTGATCACATCAGGTCCAGCAATCAACTTTGACCCTTCACTTCTCTATCATTGCAAAAGCTCCCTGCTTTCACCACAGAGTCATCTGCTTTTGAAGACAGACTTTTACATACACCGCGGTTCCTCGCTTCGAGTACAACGTTGCCTTTAGACATCCCAAGTCACTTCCTCTTATTCACTGCAGTAATCAAACAAGCAACACCTCACAGCGACCGAGACAGATATACCATGGATGGCACTCAAGCCACTCGCCTCACTGAGCACACGGGTATGAACGACATGGGCAACAAACGAGGCTCTGCACCCATTCATGCCGAAGACCATTCCAGCACAACACCGACAACGCACTCTGTCACTGTGTGCCATCAGGTCGACGCTCACACAATGGAGGGCGAGTTTGTCGAACATGTGCACGGCCTACCGCCGGAGTTATTCGCCATGATCTACGACATCGTCTTCACCTTCGCCGGCGGCGAAGTCGAGGTTGACGTTGAAACTGAGCCTCCGATCCAGTTGCACATCAACGAAGCATCGCGACAGCAGTTCAGCGCCTTGTACTATGAAAATACAACGTTCAACTTTTACTGGAACGACGATGTGGTGGGATGGATGTGGCATCATGTGCCAGCTACCCACGACCTGCTCCGCTCAGTCCGCTACCACGAAACATTGGCTGGTTGGCCATCGAACGACGACACAGATATAGTTTTGTGCGAGGAACAATGCTTGGCTGACTGTGAGGGTTTTCGAGAAGATCTCCGCAAGCTCGATATTACTTTGCGGCGGGGAGTACTTCGTACGAGGTGCCCGCAAGGTCATGAGTTTGTGGAAGAGTTGTGAGAAGGACCAATCCCAAAGACCGAAGACGGTGGCACATTTCCGATTGCATCGTATCTTGGGGTGTATGTAAAACAAG
This sequence comes from Extremus antarcticus, assembly GCA_033117895.1. Taxonomy (NCBI): domain Eukaryota; kingdom Fungi; phylum Ascomycota; class Dothideomycetes; order Mycosphaerellales; family Extremaceae; genus Extremus; species Extremus antarcticus. The sequence goes on from JAWDJX010000023.1 coordinate 253,903, forward strand.
GGGGAAAGTGGTGAGGGCGGCTACGGCACAGACTACGGTTGGCGTGAGCCTACAGCTAGGGACAGATGGTATCTCTCCTCGGAGGACAATATCAAGACAGATGAGAACTCACAAGCGGCTGTGGACCTTGTCTATGAAGTAAAGCAGAATACAATAGCGCAAGCTGTGATGTTCTCGAAGAGCACGACTGTAACAAGAGTGTGTCGAAGGTGAGCATGTGATAAGAGTCTGCCAAGAACAGTGCTTGATGGGAATCATAATCGACTTGAAACTTCATTTCACCTACATAGCCGAAACCTTTTCGCTTGACAACCACAAACACGAAACCGGCATGGCGGAAGCAGAAGACGAAGATGCCTTCGACAAGCCAGTACAGGTCTTACCACCGCAGGCTGCCTTCGAAGAACTAGTACAAGCTCTCCCATCAACGACGAGGAACACAACCGACGCCTTCAACGAGTGAATGATCTTTGACAATATTTACGACCTCACCTTCAATTCGGAGATCGGCGAGATAGAGATCGAGATCACAAAAGCCTACAACAAGATACTGTCGTCGCCGAAGAGTGGAGGAAGTCATGCAGTCGGCTGAGTGGTCGGCGACAGCACGGGCTCGAGGTGCGGAGATGAAAGGGTGGGTTCGGAAGAGTCGAGCTATCAGATCGTGCAGACGGTGGTGATCTGAGTTTGACCTGCTAGAACGTGAGTCTCTTTGGCCAGTCGATAAAACACAGTGTGAGTACTAAGTCTTGACCACTTCAACCGCTCGCAGCGAGTCACGCACCTTTGTCCACCAAGACCCTTCAGCTCACAGTGGGAAGCGGAAGTGCAGCTCGACAAAGAAGTGGTCACCATCCAGAGAGCGACGCCGTATGGCAAACAGAAGAAGTAGACATCGGCAACTTCATTCGACACGTTCTGCAGGAGTGGAACCCGGATGTCCCAGCGGGCGTGAGCTGTATTCCCTTCCAGTGTAACGACCCGGGCCAAGTGGTGAGATGTGTTTTGCCAGCTTGATGCTGGATGGATGAATGGGTAACATCATGTTGTTGCGGCCCGGCAGATGAAGGTGAAGTCGTTTTATTAGTCATCCCATCTTTACCTCACATGCACCGCTGCAGATCTTCAGACTTCACTCCTCGCTCTATCATCTCCCGGTTTGTCAACCTTGAACTCGCCCCCAGTCGAAGCCTGTCCGCGTCGTCGGCTCCAGTATTCCAAGAAATCTGGAAGGCTGCAGCTTTGATACGTGGACGGCGACCATAGAACTACAGCCTGACAGTAACTAGAGTACTCCCGCAGTCGGCTCCACACTGCATCACGCTCCGCTCCGTGTGGAGTACATAGACTATACGACGTACAGTATAGTATGCGACCTGGGGGGACACTCGCCAGGCCGGCAACAAGGACCCCTGTTAGGACTACGGGTAAAGTCGATGGTGTCCAACAACACCCCATGGCATGCACATCTATCGTCGAAGCAGCAATCCTCTGGATCCTTCGTTCGGTGAGACCTTCATGTCACGAATCGCAGACTTCAATACTGCTCGGTCTATAACCGACCTCCCCAATCCCTTCCGTTCGAGAGATTGAAACCTCTTCGAGCCGACAGTATTAGCGCTAACATACTCATAGCATGCATTCTCAGAATCCTCCCTTTGGCGGACTTCTTCGTTCCACAAATCGCAGAGTTGTATGCAGCGGGGTAAATCGATCTGCAACACAATGTTTCCAACTGATCATGCAATGAAACGACCAGTCCGCGTGTATCAGGTCCCCCACTTATCCGTGACGACTCCTCAGGTCGCAACAGCGGCACCATACGACGACGCAGAGTCTATAAGAGACTGATGTCGCACCGTTCAAAGCATCTGTCCAGGCTTTAACCAACATTCGCATCCACATCGTTCCGAGAAGCAGTCATACAGACCATCAAGCCAGGTGAGTCTCATTTTCAGCCATCGTTATGGTACCGCGTGCTGATCGCTCTTACCTGGATCAACCAAGCAACCTCCAGTCATCTCGACCATCAGCAGATATGAAGTGGACCGCCATCATTGCCGCCCTGTTCGTCGCCGCCGTCGCGGCCGGACCGCTGCCGGAGGCTCTGCCAGAGGCTGAAGCTCAGTCATACTGGTGTGGCGACTGCAAGAATGGGTAAGGATTGCAAAAGCCTACCTTGTCTAAGACATGCGTTAACGCTCGCTCTTCTGTCTGTAGGAAGCAAATCTGCTGCAGCACGTCCGGTTGCTACGCACCGACCACCTGCTAAGTGCGGCGGGCAACACGAAGCTGGGAGCCGCGGGTAGGAAGTCGGTGAATTCGGCGAATTAGACGGTTGACTGGGGTGGAGGACGCAACGGCATCGAGACCTCGTAACGATACCTGACGGTATGAATGTGTTGAGCACAATGAGGTCCAGATACCACTTCGGTTCTAAGTCAGCTTTCTTTTATCTTGCATCCCTATCAAGTGCTTCCACAACTCAAACCTTACCTGGACGCTGGTATCACAAATACCAGCCATCTCCATCGTCATTTGAAGAACCATGCGATCGGCCTAGTTGTACCCTCGAACCATTCGCCGGGTCTTCGTCTTGTCATTCTTCGGCGGAAGGAGACACAATAGGGAGGAAGTTGTCCATACTCATGAACTTAGCTGATGGCATTGCGGTCATGTTGCCGTTCCCCTCCGCAAGAGGCTGACAGGCCGGCGATACCTCGTCATCGTCTTCATCGGAGGAGTCTTTGGTTGTCCTAATATGCCTCTTGCAAGCAGGATCGGCGAGCCGACGGGGCTGCGGAACGGAAGACTTCTTGCTTCGGACGAAGTAAGACGCAACCGCTAGGCTATCTTCGTCGGTATACTCGGCTTGTAGCATCATGCTCTCGCGCGGTATGCGCTATAAAGCTTTAGCTTCCGTGAGTACACCGTTATACTGTTCCGCGTTCGTCCAGCTGTTGCTTGCTGTCGGCGTCTGTGTGGCGTCCTGGCCGTACGTAGTTGGGGTGTCGAAAGATATCAAGCCGCCCAATGACGCCAGCGTATCGTAAGAGGTCGGCGCATCGAAGGAGCTTGCTATATTGAAGGAGGTCAGAGAACCAAAGCAGCTTGCAGCACCGAAGAAGACGAAGGGTGTCGAGGTGCCGAAGGAGGTGGGCGAGCAGGAGCAATCGGCAGTACTGAAGGAGGTTGGCACGCCGAACAAGTTGGCAACACCGGACGGAGTGGAGGCATCGAAGGCGGTAGGGGCGAGGAGTGCTACGGACGATGATACTACTGCAGCCGGAGCCACCGCAGTCTACAATGACGAGCAGCCGCTGTAGTCGACGAGGTTTTGCGAGAGCGCTCTTGTTCCTGGAGACGAGCTTCGAAATCAGGAGTGCCAATGGAGAACCTCTTGACGCTGGCGGAAACGGCACAGCGGGCGAGATTGTCGACCGTGATCTGACGTGGGATCAACGGAGGGCTCCAGCGTGATATATGTGAGCATAAGTAGACATCTTATGATCCACTCACCTCCCCATTGACCGAATCCATGATTCTCGATCCAATGGTCCTCCTATGGCGCTGAGCCGGAGAGGCACACGAACGAAGCTCGAGCCTTCGTGCTGCGAGAAAGCCCAGCCCATGCCATATGAGCGAGAATCCGGCTTTGCAAAGGTGGCCTGCGAACATTGGCATGTGATCGCGCTCAGCCAATAGAACTGCTGCCTTGATCAGCTTTGACGCGTACAATTTTGCTTCGCTGACTTCACGACACCACTTCTCTCGCCATCTATCATCGAGAACTGCACCGCGATAAGAAGCCGCCTAAACAGCATGGCGGAGCACGCAACCGACGACTCCTTCAATGCTCGAGAGGGGAGATCTTCGAGCTCACGTTCTCGTTCCACGACAGATATTGCTTGCCGCCCCTTCTCACCGCCGACAAGCACTACAAGCCTCCTGTGCAGCTCCAAGTCAGCAAGGCTACTCGGGAAGCGTTTGCCATCAAGTACTATCGGGACACGCACTTCGTCATCCCTGACGATAGGCGTCTGAGGCGCTTCCTGTCGAGCTTTCGATCATAGACCCTCGAGATGTTCCACTCGATCTGCTATTCACCTCCCAAATACACCGAAAAGTATTCACCCACTAGATCGCAACATCTCGCGCTCATCATCGATCACGAGCTTCGGGGACAGGGACTTCACCTGCGTGAGGGCGTGCTGAGCGCTTGGTCGGATTGAACTTCGCAGAGCCGCACGATCAGCCAGGATATCACCGTGAGCTCCTTAACGCGTGCGCATGGCTTGATGCTGATATATGCGCGCAGAACGGAGATACAAGATATGGCAGAGTGTGTGTCCCGAGGGTGGTACTGGAATTCATGGCCACTGACCGGACAGAGATCCAGGGATGAACAGTCGCTGCGGTGTTCGAAGACTGGGGACAGGAGACATCATACTTTGTACGTGCGGTCTGGACAACAGCAAGAGCTGATCCTGAACCAAAAATAAAGTGATTGTATAAGCATGCTTAGCGTTGGCTAGGCTTTTCTTAGCACGAGTTCGGGCCTTTCTGTCCCCACAATTCCTCCAGGATCGTCGATACAGCCTCTCCAACAGCTCCTCCTTCCATCAAACACCACAAGACTTGGCCGTCAAGTTGGGCCCCCATGAATCAACAATTGAGTCCCGAATCATGTACATCTCAGAGCAGATGCTTCCAGCGTGACATTTTTGACCACCGGGGCCGAGATTAAGGTTCCACGTGGGACAATGAACAACCCAAATCTGACTATCTGACTGCATAAGGTCCTTGCACCCCTGCGGCGGCGAATGCTAAGCATATCAGGCCTGGGGATTCAAGCTCGCTAAGAAGAGTCTTACCTGCGCGAAGATGTGACATGCTGGGCAAAGCCTGCAGTTGGGTCGTTGGCAAGCCAGATCAAGCCTTTGCTTACAGACATATTTACCCCGTTCGACGGAAACGGCTACATGTAGGCTTGTGTGCCCTATGGTTCCTTCACGGGCGAGCACGTCTTGTTTGGAATCGTATGACAGCCGTCTGAGAATGGCATCGATGCTCGCATCTGCGAGTCACTCCGCTCACGCGCAATCTCAAAAGGAATGCAGGTGCCCACTTTGCTGTCAGCTTTCCTCGCGGCTGAACGTATATAGCTTTGAGGAAGGACCTACCGTACTCGAGCTATAACACCAAGCCTTCCGGTAACACTCGTTCTCTTCCTCCTCTATCACCACGATAATACTTAATCTCGACCCATCATCCACCACTCTCTTTACAACGTCACAATGCTGAACACCATCGCTTCCATGGCGCTGCTGAGCGTATCTGCTGTCGTTGCATCCCCATGGGGTGCTCCCAACGGCTCTCAGCACGGTGGACCACCTGGCGGATATAACCACGGCCACGGCACACCTCCATCTGGGTCCGGTCAGGTGCCCTTTAAGTTCCCACTCTCGAACGGGTTCCCGAACATCAAGAACCCGAGCGCTGCACTTACCACAATCGTACGTTGGCTGCTAAAACGCCTCGCCACCCGCGGGCATAAAGTTCGACAACATTGGATTGATCACTGACCTCTCACAGGAACAACAAGCGCACGGTACCCTGCCCAACGGCGCGCTATCGCCCACTCTCCAGGACGGCGACGTTACCATATTCGAACTCATCGCCTTCAACGAGCTCTTCGAGGTGGCCTTCTTCTCGAGTCTGCTCAACAACATCACCAGCGGTGTCCCAGGCTTCGAAGTCGGTAGCTCTGCTGTGAAGACCATCGTCGTCAATGCGCTCACTGCCGTCCTGGCGCAGGAGGAGCTGCACGCACTCGGCGCCAATGGCATCCTTAGTGCTGCCGGCCAGACTCCGATCGAACCGTGCGAGTACATCTTCCCGTCGGCCGACTTCGACTCTGCGATCGGCTTCGCTCGCACGTTCACCGACGTAGTTCTCGGCACACTCCAGGATGCTCTTGCTGGTCTCGCTGCCAACGGCGATACGGAGTACATCCCTCTCATCGGATCCGTCATCGGACAAGAAGGAGAACAAAATGGGTATGTCTGCAGGAGTCTACACTTCCTAGCATATTCACTGACCTTTTTGCGTCAGCTACTACCGAACGCTCCTCGACCTCATCCCATCCGAGCTGCCATTCCTGACCCGGTCCAAGGCGCCATTCGCCTTCTCCGTTCTGAATCAAGCCGTCGTGGTCAACGGATCATGCCCGAACGCCAACATCATCAACCTTCCGATCTTCGGCGCCCTGACAGTCGACACGCAGAACATCCAGCCCAAGAACCAGCAGCTCGAGTTCTCGTTCACGAACAACGGCACTGATGTCAACTCGATCAGCCTGGTCTACATTAACCAGCAGAACCTGCCAGTAGTCGAGAAGCCAATGATTGTCTCGAACAAGGACAATGCGGTTACTTTCAAGGCACATTTTCCCTTCGAGAAGTTCATAAGTAAGCCATAGAAGCTTGTCACAGCTTTAAGCAGATACTAACAATGTCTTCAGTGAACGGTTTGACTATCGCTGTCATCACCAACTCAGCCGGTCCATTCAGCTCCGCCGATGAGGTTGCTGCCGCCACTCTGTTCGGCCCAGGTCTCGTTGAGATCAACTAGAGCATCTTGTGCGATTCACGTGCTGAAGATGGGCTTGCATTTGGCGCTCAACATGGGGATTGATTATTGAACGATGTTATGGTCTAAGCTTGTGTACATATCAGCGGTTTTTGTTTCACTTCGACAACATAATTTCAACCAGAATTTTCCAACTACCTCAATGTTTACCACAACTTTGCTCAGCGATGCCGTCCTCCTTCACGATCTGGATTAATTATTTGATCTATGTCCCTACCTCGGATCCCATATCAATTTCTTGCAACCGTCGCTCTGTGGTGAGGCTGGTAGCTATACCTTGTATTCCTGACCACATGACAAAGAACGTTGGATGCTCATACGCACTTTTTGATTTGACATCCATACGGATCGATAAAGACTCATCATAGAGATCCTGCAGATCATGATCATGATCATGAACGCACCACGATACCTGACCTACTCGAACCGTCTTGCTCCATGCAGCGAGTTCCATGCATCAGAACCTGCAAATCGGCGAAGGTTGTGCACAAGCACAATACTCCTGTTCGCCCGTGATGCTCTTTGTTGCTACAAGATTACGGTCGAGCTGTGCTTTGTTAGCCGTGTGATGATGGGCTTCGCACAATGCCATCTCTCAACGACAAACAAAGACTCGAGATTACCTGTCTTCGAGGCAATAGTATGGCGACAGCAGGCATGTTCGAATCTTGCCTCTTCATCTACACAACATTCTTTAGATTTCCCTTCGTGTACAGCACATTACCACCCGTTTATACCAGAGGCAGGACCTGATTACTATCATTGAAGCAGCATCAATGTCTTCCCTGTCAGGCCTAACGAACGAAGGGTTAGAGGACCGTCCTCTCACCGAACAGAACGGAGATGAGACCGAGCGGGCAGACTCTGGCTACTACCTCGAAGACGAAGAAGAATACATGCCGACTGTACAACCTAGCGAAGCAGTCAGCGAAGACGCACAGGCAAGTCCACCTCCAGTGGATGAAGGCAGCCTACACAACTCAATAGATACACAATCAGCATTCTCGGATTCCTCCTCATCAGGCGAAGAGGCATCGCCTGATGCTACCACGACAGATGACCCATTCGCAGATTTCGACAGCACAGTTGAGCATCCCGAGCAGGGGGATGAAGCCACCCAGCCTCTGACTGCCGAAGAAGAGCTGACCCAAGAAGCAGAACAGAAACTGTCTCCGACCGCGATACAAGATGGCGCCCTCATGCCTTTCTCCGGTCGCGATGAAGATACCATCAAAACCAGAAATGTCACATACATGCGGTATCCGAGGGAAAAACCGCCGGCGAAAAAGGGGCCCATAGCCCGCGGTCTTCCAACTCGGTTCAAAGCCGAGAGCAACGATAAGGCTGATAATGAACGCCTGCGCTTCTCTCTGGATGGAGCCAAGGGCGAGCTCAATCGGCTCCAACATGAGCAGAGCGAGATGGCCGACGAGCTTAGGTGGACGCGAGAGGAGTTGGAGCGAATTGCTAATAAGTCCCGTGATGCGAAACTGAAGTTCGTTGACGTTGACACCGCGCTGAAGACCAAGATCGTCGAAGTCGACTCGTGGAAGGCGGCATTTGAGAGGCAGAGGCCGCTTGCTCAGGCCGAGCGACAGAGGGTGAGGCGCAGAGAGCTTGGGTTGGATACGCAGGAGATTGGTACTCAGACTGAGTCTCAGGATCTCGAACCCTCTATGGGACAGCTGATCGATGCTGGTATAATCGCTGACTTGACGCCAGATCTGCTGCTTGCTATACCCCTGGGGGTGCGATTCGATGTCGCGGAACACATTGCCAGATGGCTCGATATGGGAGGATCGGGCGTTGACTGCGACTTCATGGAGCAAGTCGAACAAGTCGAAGGCATGCTCGCAGCCGAAGGCACCACTTTCGCCAGCCTAGTTGCGTCCTTGACGCAAGCTGGTTTCAGTTTCAGCGCCCGACACCTTGCTCAGCAGATTGGGACAGTTATGCGACCGCTTGGTGAGGTGCCAGTGGGTATATCATATGCCGCTGGTTCCATGCAAGAAGTCCTTCAAGCATTTGCGAGACTCAGTGAAGACCACCAAAGGATCCAGCGCGAGTACATCGAGCTTGCGGAGGCAGACGACGACTTGACTAGTCGAGTCCATACCCTGGTGCACAAGTGCAATGAGCTCGAGATCCAGTATTCCGATCTGCAGTTGGCTAAGGGCGAAAAGACTGAACGTCTCGCGCAAGGCAATCGGAACACCAACGACAGGCCGGAATCGTATGACCGCCTCAAGGCGGAGATTGATGAGCTGACGCACGAGAGACAGGAGCTGCAGTTCAACAACAACCTCCTACGGCTTGAGGCTGCGAGGCCACCGCGACAACATGCGATGGCAGAAAACGATCGCTTCATGGAGCACATCCGTGCGCTCAAGGTCGAGCGTGACCGACAGCTACTTGTCAACAGCGCAGAGACCGAGCAAGCTGACGCGGACGAGGCCTGGGAGCAGAAGCTGATTGCTGAACTCCGTGAAGCTCAGTCGACATCGATCGTGAGTGACAGAAGTACGCATGGGCCAGCACAAATAAATGTGCCGGTGGAGCTGAGAATTGTGTTGCCTGGAAATGAGAGCAATGTAGCTTGCCTTTGGAAGAGCCTGGTGGTGATTTTGTTATTCTTCATACTTGCCTCGTTCGCTGGCTCGATCAGGAGGAACTCCCAGGGGCAATGGCAATTTTAGCGTCCCTGTATAGTTTTTCATCGAGCTGTAATTACAGCTCGCTCCTATCGACATCTTGCTTCTCATCTTCTTTGACATCTTTCTGCTTCTGCTTGACCCCGAATGTCTCGGCTGTTTGTAGATACGCTTCTTCCTCGGGAGTACATTTCCGCCCGAGTGCTTCGTTCCGATGTGGATATCGGCCAAACAGCTTCAACGGCTCGATGTGCTTCTCTTCGAACTCGATGTTGCGGTCCATATACTCTACTGCTGCCGTGTCTTGCTTCTCGAGGAACGTGAGTCTACAATTCTGGGCGTACTCCAGGAAGATGTCATGGGATGGTAGATGCTCGCAATGCATCAAAGGGATCAGATACCACTAGAATTTGATAAGCAAGACCTTCTGAATAAACAACGTTTCGAGTGAGTACTTACCGTGAGGTACAAAGGCCGGCCCTTCACATTCTCATGCTCGAGCGGATTAGGTGACAACTTCATACTACTCCTTAGCAGCGACCACGCGAGGCGATCATAGTGCGTGAACACAAGCCGCAGCCCATCCCCATCCCGATAAATGTTCCTCGGCATCTGATCCAGCAGCAGCGAAAGCGAGAGCAACGTCTGCACGCCACCTTCGACATTTTGACCAAGAGCATTCTTGACTTCTGCCAGTAGCGGAGCCGAGATGGCTTCCACATTCTCGAGATCCTTCTCGTATCCCTCCCAGGCCGGTAAAGCAAGTTTCGACGGGCCTATGGCTTCCAGTGCTTCGCCGAACTCGCTGTAGCATTCGCCGTCGAAGGCGGCTTTCTCCTCCGGAGACCTGCCGACGCCGAACCATTTCTGCAGTGCTTCAAACGGAGGCGAGGTCGCGTTATGCGGTACACCTGCGAGCCAGAATTCCCGTAGACGCGAGTAGAGCGTTTCGTTGAAGATGCTGCGGTCGAGCACGAAGGACTGCGGAGGTGTAGCCATTGCGGTGGCGAATGAGGATCTGGTTGAAAAACTGCGGAGGCCAGGGTTTGTGAATTGAAAGGCGAGGGCTCCGCGGAAGAGGCGAGTGCATAGCATGGAGACGAGGCGGCTACGGCTATAGGTGGTTGGAGAAGGTTTGTGTAGGCCCTGGAATTTGGTGTGGCCTCTCAGCCTAGGGCAACATGACGCTCGACCGCCTTCGTATGATCAGCACTTCCTGAATTAGGGCTATGCTGCGAACTTTCCAAGCCGCCTACTGTGTTGGAAGGTTGTTGATTGGATGTACGAGTTGTAGGCATTGACGACGCGCACTACGGAGACGAAGTGCGGTTGAGTTCTTTGCAACCTCAGGCATCACATCAAAAGGTTGGCAGCATCGCTGGGCTCCAGACAAAGAGGCACGCATGAATGGAGCAGTGTGAAGGATTGTACAGGAGTAAGAGAAAACAGAACGAGGGCAAGAGGTCATTTCATTTTGTCCATGTAGGTCGAAACGTTGTGAGCCGTCACCATCTCATCGAGAAGCTCCAGCCAGCAATCTATCCTGCGCCTCGCTTATGCAAGAGACTATCTTGCGCGCTGTGAACATCCACATTCGAGATCTCGAAGCGTCGGGCGCTTTTCATCAGCAGACTCGTGGTTGCAAAGCATGATCACTCCACCTCCTCGATCTTCTTGCCTCCAGCCGCCGCGCCTGCACCCTCCTTGGTATCATCGTCCTCAAGCTCCGGCATGTCTTCGTCGTCATCACCCTCATCATCATCGCCTTCTTCCTCGTCGCCCATGCCACCCATGCCACCCATGCCACCCATGCCACCCATGCCACCCATGCCTCCCATACCGCCCATACCGCCCATACCTCCGCCAGCACCTCCGAGCTTGCTGAAGTCGATGCCGCCGAAGCCTCCGTCACCACCCATGCCGCCGGCGCCGCCCATGCCACCCATGCGAGACATGTAGTCGTCATCCTCTCCTGCCGCGTCCTGCTCATCCTCGTCGACCCACTGAATCTCACATTAGCACGTGCACAAGCAAGACTCTGTCCGGTATAGCTCACCTTATCGAAGTTCGTCTTCAAGAAATGCACCTTCGCCTTGTCCTTCAACAGTCTCGGCCAGAACTCCTCGTTGAGCTCCTTCTTCTGCAGCACGAGCTCAATGTCTCTGGGCGTGTGATTGATCTTGGCTTCGGTGGGCTCGATCTCGGCGTAGAACTCCAGCTTCACCGCGTACGTCGCCTTCTTGGACTCCGAGAAGCCTTGGAAGCTGAGGCTGCCGGGCTGGATGTCGAGCTGGATCTTCTCCTTGTCGACATCTGGGACGGCGATGGTGAGGTACACATGGTTCTTTTCGGCGTCGCTCGAGCTTGAGCGTTGCGCCCATGTGACTGTAGGGAATGGTCAATATTCAGAGCTCGCGTGGGTGTCATTGGTGAAACGGAGGCGGGCATACCTTCCGGAGTGATGAGCTTGCCGTGAAGCGCCTCCATCTCCTTCATGTCCTGTTTCTGTTAGTTTGTCTTCGTGGCCGGGCTGCCGCAGAGACTTACGGTGGTATCGGTCGGTTGGACAGACATCTTGATGACTGCTCAATGGTATTCTTGGGTGAGTGTTAGTCTGCTGAGAAGTGACGGTGTATAGGTGACGCAGGTACCGTGTGTGCAAGAAGTTTGTTTGTTCTAGCAGAAAGAAGTGGCTCGAAGCTGGTCGAACAAATGTGATGAGGCTGAGGCCGATTTCGATTTCCGCTAAGGTAGCTGTTCGGCTTCAGGTCGGCTCGCTGAGACTTCTTTCAGTCAAATAGAGAATGGGGAGACAGCTGATATCACTCTGTACCCTCGAGGATCGTGCTAAAACTTTACTCAAGGTGTACCGATCAATGTTCGATAATGTTTCGCCGTTTGAGCTTCAGGCTCTGCACAAACTAAAATCGTAGAACTACCCCATGCGCTGCACGGACTCACACATGTTACATCACCTTACCTGATGCATGCGACACCCTGCAGTCTCACATGCGCATTCACAGCACACCTCACAAGTACCGAATTATCCCAAGGTCATGATCTGTATTGCTGTTGAGCGGCGGTGAAATTCGCCTGGCCAACAACGCCATGGATGCGACACGGCGATTCTTCTACGGCCCTTCGCCGGAGGAGCAGGTAAGGCTGTCATATTCGCTCTTATTCTTCATCTGCGCCAGATCTTGTCGCTAAGAAGGTAGTAGCAACGAAAATGCAAACAACTAGTACGCCAAAACGAACGCAAGCTCGACCGCGACCTACAAAACCTCAAAGTCCTCGAATCCAGAACCCGAAACTACATCATCCATGCCAACAAGCGGGCGCAAAAGAACCCATCACAAGCGAAGCAGGCAGCGTCAGAAACACGGATGTTCGCGAGAGAATTATTACGAGTACGGAAACATGAACAGCGAGTAGCGACAAGCAAAGCCACACTCGCGAGCGTAGGTATGCAGGTCAATGAGGCATTTGCGGTACGGAAGATCGAGGGCAGTATCAAGAACAGCGTGGGGATCATGAAGGATGTGAATACGCTGGTCAAGCTGCCTGAGATATCGGGGACGATGCGGGAGCTGAGCCAGGAGCTGGTCAAGTCGGGCATTATCGAGGAGATGGTTGGAGATTCGCTGCCGGATAATGAACTACTGGAGGGCGAGGATGAGGAGGCGGAGGCGGAGGTTGATAAGGTGCTTGGAGAGATCTTGAAGGATAAGGTCGGGACGCCTGCTGCACAGGTACCGAGTGAGCCGGTTGCGCCGGTGGAGGCGCAGCCTACGGAGGAAGAGGAGCTGGGCTCGGAGGAGATGCTGGCACAGATGCGAGGGAGGCTGGAGGCGTTGAAGAGTTGATCGATTTCTGTATCTGTGGATCGACATTACGGGTGGGGCTCATGAGGTGATGTGGAACTGGCGTTCATGCTGTACCTAGAGGACCAGGTGGTGCTATGCAGTATCCGCCTGGTCAACTTAGCAGCGCGGCTGTAGTATATTGATTCGGACACCAAGCGATTGACGTGTTGATTCATTCAATCACGAACCCAGCAAGTGAATCTAGACGAATGCGGTTAGAGCTAAGGCGTTGCCAAGGCCCGCGTGGCTCAGCTGTCGCGATCGCCCTCGCCAGTTTGCTTGCGGCCTCCAGCTTTCACGAACGTCTTCATCATCCTCCTCACAACCACCACTGCAAACTTATCAATCTTGCCCGGAACAAGGCTCATCTCATCAGCCTGACTTCAGAGGAGTGATAGAGCACTCAAATATCGACGACTTCGGCCATCGACGACGCGACGAGTCACATCTGCCACCTTTCCTGACGCTTTCACCCCGCGACAAGACAGTATCCTCTTCACCTCTACAAAAGGACTGCTTACCACTGCCACTACTCAGCTTTGAGTTTGCCTACGCTCACCTGAAACCGACCTCTCATCAACATCACAACTCACATCACCTTCTCACCACCACCACAAACTTTCACCCAACAACCACAATGTCTTCCGGAAAGCTCGACCAATCCCTCGACCAGATCATGCAAGACACCAAGCCTGCCGGTGGCCGCGCTGGTCGCCGCGAGCGCAAGCCTCGCAACGCCAAATCCAAGGCCAAGGCCGCCATCGCCGCACCAACCGGAGGCGTCCAGAAGAGCAGGCCCGCTGCCAGGACCGCTATCAGGAGCGCACCCACCGCACCATCCAATCTCGCTAAGTCGACATTTGGAGAGAGCAAGATCATCGTCAGCAACCTGCCCGAGGATGTGACCGAGACGCAGATTAAGGTACGTTGACTGGAGTGGAGTTTCGACACGATTTTCCGCAATCCCTTTCGAATCGAGTACGAGGATTTCTTGGTATAGCAGGCGCATGCCTAGCAAAGGATGAGCTCATGAGCTCTACATCCACAGCCCAAGCACGCCAAGAGTTCACTTTCGAGTGACTGGCAGTACGGAGCAAGCTTTTACGACCCTGTCTCGCACATAACTCGCATGTCTCAAAGCCTGCCTGGCAAGCAGCGCGTGACGCGAGGTGCAGACAGCGCTCAAAGCAGAAGTGACCATGTCCAGTGAGCAGAGCATTGAGGAGCAAGGCACAAGACATCGGTGGCAGCCCAGCAGCAAGCTTGCATCAGTCAGGAAAGCGCTTTGGTCGGCACAGGTGCGGAAGTGGTGGCCTCGCACCGCCCTAGTCTGATGCATGGCAGCTGAGTATGAGCGCACGTCCGCATGGTCCCGTTGGCAGAACTGGTTCTGTTCTTGGATAGGTCCATCGAATACTGGTCCCAGCTGCCTTTAGCTGTCGCTCCTTGCTAGTGTCGTTGATGTTGCCGCTCTTGCTCACTGGCTGCTCACTGGACCTGCCACTGCGCTAGGTTTTCAGGTTGGACGAAGTGTGGTACATGGGCATACGGCTTGGGTTGTAAAGGGCGCCAGATGGATCTTACGAAGCGCGAATGACTACGATAAACCAGAAGTCGACTAACATGCGAATGATTCAGGATTACTTCGGTCAGACCATCGGAAATGTCAAGCGCGTCCTACTCACCTACGGGCCAAACGGACGCAGCCGCGGCAATGCGACGATCATCTTCCGCACTGGCGACGCTGGACAGAAGGCGGTCAAGCAGCTCGACGGAGTCAAGGTGGACAGCAAGCCGATGAAGGTATGCATGAGTCTCCGAAGCCGCTGATGCCGAACGCTAATCGATCGCAGGTTGAGTTGATTGTGGGCGCGACACAGGTGCCAGCTCCCAAAGGACTCGCTGATCGCATGTCGTGCGTACCCTCCGATTCTTCCATTGCCCAACTGTTCAGCTTACTGACTGAACTCCAGGCAGCCCAAGAACGCGGCCAAGGACAAGGCGAGGCCAAAGACTAACGGCGCAGCGGTTGTGAAGGGTGCCACCACTACTAAGGCGAAGAAGCCGGCGCGCAACGCCAGGCCGAAGAAGAAGACCGCAGACGAGCTTGACGCCGAGATGGTCGACTACTTCGGTGCGGGAGGAGAGGCTGCGGCACCAGGCACTGCTCAGCCAGCTGCTGCGACCAACGGTGCCGACGCCATGGTGGACGAGGTGTTGTAAGAGGCGGATGCGAAGAAGGATGGTTAGACCATCACAAACTGGCTGCCGATATCACATCGACACAACATCGAGGTGCACGGCAAGATCGACCTTTCTTTCAGACAGAATGTATCAGTATGGGCGATTGTCGAATGGACAGACTGCGGCAGACATTTTCGACGATCGAGGAGGTCGGTTAAGAGAGTGCATCAGTAACAAATTGCAACAACGGAGGAACAGATAAGATTCTCAATGCGATCGTGCCTTGATTCGAGCTTCGACACTTTTTCCATATCACTGCACCGAAGTACCTGCAGCTTACGGCTGATCGACGTGCAATAATATCCTCAATCCACAGCCTACCAAGAGCGGTCTCTGGGTCGAGCTTACCAATGGTCGCAGTAACCGTGGATCCGGATCATCTGCAAAATCATTCTTGGTTCCGAGAACTATTCGATGGACGTCCGGTGGCCCTTTGTCCACCACAGTCCCTCTCAGGAGGATCATTGTTCTAGTGCATGCCTCAACGCGCTTACTTTTCAGCCACGGCAGGTCACCCGAAGGTAAGGTCCCTTGGTCCAGCGCTCCCAAAGACGAGCAAAAGATATCAGCACGCGTTGTCATCCAACCCGACGCCCAAATCTCTCGGCCGGAGCAACTCTGCCATCCGCAGCCGTGCTACGAGATGGTGTTGCTCTAGCAACATCTGAACTCGGAGAGTCTCGCATGCCAACAGACACTGCTAGCTTTGGATCTAGATCTGGGTGTTGTGGGCTCGCCACCACAAACCCGCACCACACGTAAAACCAAAAAATACCCCGCCATATGCCCCACTTCTCAAAAGCCCTCGAGGCGGACCAAGAGGACCTCACCTTCCTGGTCCGTAGCACCGAAGAGCCACTCACGGCTTTTTCTCGCCTTCTCCAGGGCCACTTGCAGCGGTCCATGTGTGCGAACCCATGGACGAGTGGAGCAATGCGGTTATTCGCGCGGAGATCGAGGCGTCTCGCTGGCCCATCACGAAATTCAATCCCTCAGAGCTAGCCTAAGATGGCTTCGTGTCCCGCAATTGTAGAGCTGACGTTGGCTAATATGTTGATCGCGTCCCTGCACCAACTACTCGGGCGTAAAGAGAGTCCTGACTTCATACATAAACTCCGCACCTCTGCTCTGCAAGCTTTCCCTTCTTTCTCTCCATACCCATCGCTGTGCGATACGAATCAAAGTTTGCTTTAGAGATACCCAAAACTTGAATACAACCACCCATCATGTCTGGAGATCATCCCCTCAGCATCACGCTTGAGACCCCGACTGCCGGCAAGTACGAGCAGCCGACCGGCCTGTAAGTGATCACAAAACAGAAGTGGCAAACCCGAGCAGAGCTGACAATGGCCCTGCAGCTTCATCAACAATGAGTTCGTGAAGGCCCAGGACGGCAAGACCTTCGAGGTCATCAACCCCACAGATGAGAGCGTCACCTGCTCCGTCTACGAGGCCACCGAGAAGGATGTCGACATCGCCGTAGCCGCCGCCCGCAAGGCCTTCGAGGGCCCGTGGAGAAAAGAGACCCCAGAGAACCGAGGCAGGCTCCTCGTCAAGCTCGCCGATCTCTTCGAGAAGAACCTTGACCTCCTCGCATCCGTCGAGGCGCTCGATAACGGCAAGGCCGCCAACATGGCCAAGGTCGATATCAGCATGGCCGCCGGCTGCCTGAGATACTACGGCGGCTGGGCCGACAAGATTGAGGGCAAGGTCACCGACACTGGCCCAGATACCTTCAACTACGTCAAGAAGGAGCCCATTGGTGTCTGCGGGCAGATCATCCCATGGAAGTAAGCTTGATCTTTTCACTTCGAATGCATCTGAATAGCAGGCTAATTTCCCCAGCTTCCCTCTTCTCATGTGGGCATGGAAGATTGGCCCGGCTATTGCCTGCGGCAACACCGTCCTCATCAAGACTGCCGAGCAGACCCCACTCGGCGGTCTCGTCGCTGCCAGTCTCGTCAAGGAGGCCGGCTTCCCACCAGGTGTCATCAACGTTCTCTCCGGCTTCGGCAAGACCGCCGGTGCCGCCATCGCCTCGCACATGGATGTTGACAAGGTCGCCTTCACTGGCTCCACCGTCACCGGCCGCACCATCCTCAAGGCCTCCGCTGGCTCCAACTTGAAGAAGGTCACCCTCGAGCTCGGCGGCAAGTCGCCAAACATTGTCTTCAACGATGCTGACATCGACAACGCCATCTCGTGGGTCAACTTCGGTATCTTCTTCAACCACGGCCAGTGCTGCTGTGCTGGTTCCCGTATCTACGTGCAGGATGGTATCTACGACGAGTTCGTGAAGCGCTTCAAGGAGCGCGCGCAGAAGAACGTCGTTGGCGACCCATTCGCCAAGGACACCTTCCAGGGCCCACAGGTCTCACAGCTCCAGTTTGACCGCATTATGGGGTGAGCACTGAATCTCACTCACTCATAAGAATCCTGTACTAACACTTCACTTAGCTACATCAAGGCCGGCAAGGAAGCCGGCGCCACCGTCGAGATCGGCGGCAACCGCAAGGGCGACAAGGGCTACTTCATCGAGCCCACCATCTTCTCCAACGTCACCGAGGACATGAAGATCATGCAAGAGGAGATCTTCGGCCCCGTCTGCTCCATCTCCAAGTTCTCCACCAAGGAGGAGGTCATCGCCACCGGCAACAAGAGCACCTACGGCCTTGCCGCCGCCGTGCACACCACCAACCTCAACACCGCCATCGAGGTCAGCAATGCGCTCAAGGCCGGCACCGTGTGGGTCAACACCTACAACACTCTGCATCACCAGATGCCATTCGGTGGGTACAAGGAGAGCGGCCTTGGACGGGAGTTGGGTGAGGCGGCGCTCGAGAACTACACGCAGACTAAGTCGGTGTCGATCAGACTTGGGGATGCGCTCTTCGGTTAGGTGTAGTGTGTAGGAAGGAGGAACGACTTCATGTAACTACATTTGTAGCATGTCGGAATGAATACTGTACGATCAATATTCATCTCTTCATTTCGTTCGCCTCATTCTGCACGTGATCCGGCATCCACGGACCAATGAGCTTGGCCTTGGATTTAGTTCTACGACTCTTCAACTTCGTACTATCTATCGAGGATATCTAGACATTGCTTTCATCCACGTCTCACGTCAGGCCATGGCTCCATCTACGGAGCGCAGCAGAAACATCGTGTTCGTTCATCCGGACCTTGGGATCGGCGGAGCAGAACGCCTCGTTATAGATGCAGCCGTCGGCTTACAATCAAGAGGCCACAAAGTCACAATTGTGACTTCACATTGCGATCCCACGCATTGTTTCGAAGAGGCTCGAGATGGTAAGCACTATTGTCTAAAGCTTCACACGTATGAAGGTAAATAGCTAAGTGATTGAAGGCTGAGCAACCACACCAGGAACACTCGACGTACGCGTTCGCGGCAATGCATTTCTCCCAGCTTCAATCGCAGGACTTTTCAGTATTCTGCTCGCCATCCTGCGCCAAATAGCCTTGGTGTTCAGCACAGCTATCTTCAGCTCAGAGCTGAAGACTCTCGACCCCGATGTGTTTTTCGTGGATCAGCTGAGCGCCTGCGTGCCACTGCTCAGACTGCTATTTCCAAAGGCGAAAGTGCTGTTCTACGGTCACTTTCCGGACCGACTTCTGGCGCAGCAAGGAAGTGGTCTGATCAAACATGTCAAGGCGCTGTACAGAATACCATTTGATGCCTTCGAGAGTTGGAGCACCGGGTGTGCTGATGACATTGTCGTCAACAGCAAGTTCACGAGATCAGTCTTCAAACAGACGTTTGCTGGGATGAGGACGAGGGATCTAAAGGTCATCTATCCGTGCGTGGACACCAGTACCCAAATCTCATACGACGCAGCCACGCAATTATGGTCAGGCAAAGCTTTGTTGTTGAGCATCAACCGGTTCGAGCGAAAGAAGAACCTTGATCTCGCGATACGGGCATATGCTGGTCTGTCATCCGAGGAGAGAGCCAAGTCTAAGCTTGTGGTTGCTGGTGGCTTTGACCATCGTGTTTTGGAAAATGCGCAAACAATGGACCAGCTGGAGCGACTGGCTAGGGAGTTGAAGCTCAAGCATGACACATATCGAGGCAGCGACACGAAGCTAGAGAAGGATGAGAACGAGGTCATTTTTTTGCTCTCGATCCCGAACGATCTCAAACGACGTCTACTACACCAAGCCAGTATCTTGATCTACACTCCTCAGAACGAGCATTTTGGCATCGTCCCTCTCGAAGCCATGCTCGCGGGCGTACCAGTTGTGGCTACCAATAGTGGCGGACCTCTTGAGACCATATACGATGGTCGCACCGGCTGGCTACGAAGTCCGGACAAGGCCGAGCAATGGACGGATGTGATGCGCAAGCCTCTGATACCTTCAAGTGCCAACAGTCTCAAGTCTATGGGAGAGAAGGGTCGAGAGCGTGTGCTGGCCGAGTTCAGCCATACTAGGATGACTGATTCTCTGGATCATGAAATACAGAAGCTGTGCGGCAGTACTGCTGCGAGACCGAAGATCAGGCCGGACTGGATGTGGGCACTGGTGCTTTGTGCGGTTGTTGCTGTGGTTGGCGGTGTTGGCATGGTGTACTTCATCGTGTATGTTGCCAGGAGCGCGAACGAGTCGGCAGCAATGGTCGGGCACGATGAAGTTTGATGATCAAGACCGTGGCATCCTCGAGACCTCGACTTCCATGTCACGAACCGCCGCTACCAGGTCTACTCCGCAGTACGGTATCTACGGCAGCTTTGTTGGCACGGTGTTAAACGAGAATACCACGAAGCACTTGCAAAGCTTCAGACTTGCCGATCATCTACCCCATCTGTGCTCTTATTGTGTCGGAGATACAGCACTGAACGAGCGATTTTATGCTGCCCCGCATGCGCCGGCAGAAAACGCAACAAAGCGCTAGAAGCTGTTTTGCCAGGCTTCCACACACCTTGCGACATGGCAATGCAGGAGGTTCTCCCATTCGTTGCGAAGCCGCACAGGAATGCATGGTTACGCATGCACTACTTTATCTCTCGCACCTTCCCGTTCAAGGTAAGATGGCGCTGTACTTTCGTTTGAACGAATGCTAAATCGTGATGCGGTCATTCGGGTCTATTCATTTATTACTGCGAAGAAATAAGACATAAGAAAGCTCTTCGCCAAGTGAGCTTGTTTCGTGCTCTGTTTGCCTTGCTTCGTTCTGTTTGCGTTAGTATCCGGTGGCCACATACCTGCAACCGTACAGAAACAATTCTCGATAATCTACATTCAGACGACAACGAAGATTTCGCAGCTACATTGATCAAAGGAGCGTCTTGAAAGATGTTCTGGTCAACAACGACGAGCTTGTTCTCGGCGTTGGTGCTGCAGAGTGCCCAAGCCGCTCCAGCGCCACTGTCGACGAAGCAGTTGAAGACTTCTGACAAAGTTCTTACCTTGAAACGAACCGGAGTGAAGGCGGGCAGCTCGAAAGGTGGGCCTACGCGTTCGCACGTTCGCGGTCTATATGCTGATTCGTTGTACAGCACTGTTGAGCAACCACGCCGTAACAGCAACGACTCCCTTAGTTGCTGTTGAGAACGGCGGTGGATATGCTGTCGATGTCGACCTAGGAAGCGATACCTTTACCCTCATCTTCGACACGGGCTCAAGTGATCTGTGGGTTGCTTCGGAAGGTGTTCAATGTGTGAACCCGAAGGGCCGCCATGTTGCAACAGCGAAGTGTGGGTTTGGTCCTCTGTGGTCTGGCAATTTCGAGGAAGGAAAAGTTGCTGGCGAGAACTTCAACGTAAGCCTCTAGCATCTCCAACGGCAGGGCCACGCTAAGCCGAATGGATAGATCTCGTACGGTGATGGGGAGTTCTTGGTAGGCACGCTAGGCTATGAGGACGTCTCGGTTGCTGGCATCACGGTGAGTGCTTCCAATGTCGTTCCCAAAAGAACTGAGATTCGTGGGGTGGACGCTGACGGGTAGTGTTTCCGTGGCCGTAGGTCAAGCATCAGGAGATCGCCTCTGTGACAGAAGGCTACTGGGCGGGCGACGGGGTGGTCAGTGGTATTCTCGGATTCGCATACTCGTCCTTAACGGCTGCATACACCGGCAACAACCCGGCCAACGACAACCCAGAGACAAACAACATCCACTACGAGAACTGGATCGATAACGCCGTAGACGAAAACAAGATCGATCCACTGTTCAGCGTAGCGATCGAACGCGGGGCCAACGGCGGCGGTGGCCAGGTTGCTCTAGGCGGATTACCGACCATCAACTTCGACCACCACGACTTCGCTTCGACTCCATTGGAGATCCATAGCTTCACTCCTCGCCACCCACTCGAGGCGAGCAACTTCACGTGCGTATCACGCCCATGAGCATTGAGCTGGGCCATCTAAGACACCAGCTGACTAGGCCTTTTGATGTAAACAGCTACTACACGATCCAGCCAGACGGATGGGTGATTGGAGGAGAGTCGATTTCGACCAACTTCCGAGTACGCTTGAAGCAGATCCACTCCTAAGACCTCTGGGACGTTTGCTGACAAGTTCCGCCCACCTGTGAAAGGCCATAGTAGATACTGGTACTACCCTTGCCTATCTTCCGCCCAAATACGCAGTAGCAATCAACGCGGCGTTCGACCCACCCGCGGTATTCAATCAAGACGCAGGAATTTTCGAGGCAAAATGTGGTGCCACTCCGCCGGACGTTGCAATCACCATCGGCGGCAAAGCTTTCCAAATCAGCGCTGCCGAACTACTGCTTCCAAAAGCACAGGGGCTAGATCCTAGTACCCACCTCTGCGTTCGTGCCCTGATCTCAAGCTTCTTGTGCAACTCACCTGCTGATGTCATGTTCGAACAGGTCACTGGCATACAAGCTGCGGCTGGTCCGCCCGCGATCCTCGGCGATACCTTCCTGAAGAATGTGGTCGCTGTCTTCGACGTTGGAGCGTCAGAGATGCGTTTCGCTCCCCATGTGAACTATTGATGCTGCCAAGTGTAGAGTCTGCGGTCTGAATTGAGCTCTAGACTGTCACTTTAGAACCAAGCTGGTCCTGTTCCACTGTGACGAGAGTTTTCGTATCATTGGAGGCCAGAAGTTAAGTTCCCCCGTACCCCGATTACCTTGCAACGTTTCCGGGTGTTGCAGGTCGGTTGCAGCTCACTTCACTGAACGTAGTAGCGGTAGAGTCGACGTTTCGGCGGAGATGTTGCGGGACCGCTGAGTGGTCATCCAAGCTGGGACACCGCTTCTCTGGTCTGCAACCGGCGGCCCTCGTGGCTATACCGGACTCTCAAACCTTTCGTTGTGGTCTCGGAGAATGATGCTGCTTCGCATGCCAGGCCCCACTTGGAGGCATGATCGTAGTGTAGTCGGAGGCGGGTAGCACCCCAACAGACGATGTTTGTTCTCCGAGACCAACATATGGGAATATATGAGGCTTAGTGGGCTTGAAGCGAATGGTCGGCTTCTCGAGATCGACAATGGCAATTTTGATTGTGTCATCATTCTTTTCGTACAGTCAAATGTCCACCTGCTGCATTGTATCTTGCTCTCGGTGATCATACGGTAGATGGAAGGATCTTGAAGTCTGTTGTGAGTGCGTATACGCCTTCGAGCTTTGGGTCTGCTAATTGTTTTATGACCTTCTAGATGGCTCTTCCGATACGGCACCAACTGCCGCATTGCCCAGCTCATTTGTAATACTCATGGATATGGTTCTTTGACTTCCAGCGCATAAAGTAGCACGCAAACTGTGCGGTTGTCAGTATAGGACTCGAAGAACAGCATGCACAACGTGCAGCGATTTCAACAGCTGTGGCTGAGTATATTGACTTATCGGGAAAACCAGTGTATTAACGACACCCTGCAATCCAGTCAGCGATATATCTCGGACGAGAATGCGTTTTTCGTACCCATGCTGCGAGTATACCGAAGTCGATACCGATTCGCGAGTGCAAATCGAACAGTATCTGCCTGCTTCGCTCAACAACGGAGTGCAATGGCCAGGCGTAGCCCCACTGGTAGAAGCCCGGCTCGATTCCAATGTCGTAGAACGACGTTGACACGTTCGTGATTACCCTGTGGGGGGATCGAAATATTAGCAGTGTTTCTAGCAATATATGTCTGGGGGGGCACATACCAGAAGATCAACCACAGTGCGCTCCACGGCTGTCCCACGATCATGGCAACGTTCTCGCAGGCGAGACCAAGTGCGATCATCCCCTGAAGGACCGGAGAGTAAGATGTCAGCGTTGTCTTTGAGTTGGGAACAGGCTCACCTACGAAGAAGTTGACCATCCAGTAAACCGGGAATGTGCCGTATCCATAAGCGTTTGGATTGCCGTATGATACTATAGTTGGTAAAGTCTCGGACGTGATAGGATTCTTTGAATTGAAGTTGATGAACCACGCGAGGCTGACGAACGAGTAGGCCAAAGAAAGGAACAGGTACGCTACGATCGTGGAACACCATCGCCACAGGATGAGCTGCCAGAACTTGAGCGGTGGGTGCCCTTCGGGTTTGAGGTACTGTAGTGGTTTAGCATGCTTTCAAGGAGCAAGACGCACCGTGGCGTACCTTGAAGTGGATCGGCAGGTAGAAGGAGAACGAGAAGAAGCTGATAATAATCAAGTAGATTAGTCCGATGGAGACGGCCGGAATTGCTGTTTAGGGATAGAACGGGCGAAGATTGTACTCGCTGAATCCGATGGCAGGGCTAAGAGCCTGCGGGGCTTGAAGAGCACTCCTGGTCAGAGCAGGATTCGTACTGGCGTTTTGCAGAACCTGCTGGGCCCATTGGGTGCCGACCATAGCGGTGGCTTCGGTCATAAACGGCCGAATCAGAGGCGAGATGAAGTCGTACCAATTAGTGTCGTCCCTGCTGTCGATGTAGATGAGCTGGCAAGCGCCCATCGGATCGTAAGAGGCGTTCCCGTTGTGAACGGCAGATCGGAGGAGGGCAGTTGCATTCGCGTTGATGATGATTGCTGCCCAGGCATCCCAGTCGTACACCGCTTGTCGGACCTGGACCGGATCGAAGTTGAATTTCGTGGGGGGATGTACTTGGTAGCCCAGATGAACACGCTCTTGGAGGGCTGTCTCGGCCATTCTCGTAATTGTCGGTCCGAAAACGGGCTGGACGCGGTCGTACGGAGCGACCTGACCATCGAAGTCAACAACATAGATGGCCAGAGTCCCAACGTTCTGATCAACTTTGGTAAATACACCCCAGTACAATGAGAGCACAGCAATAATGAAGGCCATGAGGACCGCAGTGGTGATACACCACTTGGTGACTGCCTCATCGCGTACGTGACGAAGCCGTTTATCAAAAAATCCGACACTGCTGCTAGTCAGCGATCTGGAATTCGTGATTCGCTGTCACATCCTGGGACCTACGGTTGTGGTGTCTCCGTTTGTTGCTCCTGATCACCATTCTGCTCTTCACCTTTGACCTCGCCTTGACGGCTGTCTCTTTGATTCGCACCCGCCTGGGGATCCCTGTCTTTCATCTCCTCGCTCGTTTTGTGTTCGTCGCCATTGGAGTCCTCATCACTGGCGGCAGGGCGTGGATTTGGGGGAGGCATGGCTGTCTGGCATTGGAGAGGGAATAGAGGAAAGAAGGAGAGGAGGAGAAGAACAGAAAGGCAGGCGATACGGGTGGAAACTCGTAGACAAGCAGTGACAAGAGTATGCTAGTAATAGAGAACCGTGTGGTCCACCATGGGACGCGACCTCGCGACCATTGAGACCTCACCTTTGGCGATGACATCTACGTTCCCTAGTGTGGCTGGCCTTGCAGAACTCTACGTCGCCTCGGACATTTCCAATGACGATCTCAACGGGCGGGCCCGATCTTGATAGACCATCATATAAAAATGTGGCAACGGAAAGAAGACGGAAGCATGAAACGGTTATGTGGTCGAGTCGTGACGCAAAACAACCAGCGCACAGACCAACCGTCCGGTCTTTGGATCCACCCATTTCCACAGCGTATCTATTTGCATCAAAGCATATTCGCGGTATAGTAGCTTCTCAAACTCGTCAACTCCTTCAAGGGAAGGCATATTGCTGTCGCGGTCAATCCTGCACGACGGTTTGCAAGTCTATGTTTTATCTTCTATACTTTCTCAAGGGTCCCATCGACGTACTCAACTCTATTACCTTCACGGTCGAATCTTCTAGGTGTATGGAAGAACTTCCCAGGCTCTGCCCTTGCACCTTTCTTCCAGAACTCGTACTGCATCCAGCCGTCATCCGGCATCTGCTCCTCCGTAGCAGCAATGTACTCTCCAAGCGCTGGATTGAGAGGTACCACGCCTGTCTCGACGACATACTGATCCCACAGTTTCAGCAGCTCCTTCATGATATCCGGATGCTCCTCGGACAGGTCGTATATCTCACCGGGATCCTTGTCCAAATCGAAGAGCTCCCACTTGTCTCGTCCAGCTCTGGATGGACCATACTTGCGAGACGGTAGATACACGGCCTTCCAGCTGCCTTTCCGGACTGCGGCACGACCGCTCATCTCCCAGCCAGTAACTGCATCGGCCACATGGATGGCGTTGGCCTGTCCCTTGAGCCAAGGCACCATACTCTTCCCTCGCATCTCCACGATCTCCCTTCCCTTGTACGAAGGTGCCGGATGTGTGGCGCCAGCCATCTCCAAGCAGGTTGGCATGATGTCCATAATGGTAGAGAACTTGTGAGTGATACCGCCTTTGGGAACTGGACATTCGTATCCGACGGGAAATTTGGCTATGCATGGAACACGGATACCTCCCTCGGTCGTATAGGACTTGTACATTCTCGAAGGTGCCGTTGATGCTTGCGCCCAACGAGGACCGTACCAGCAAAAGCTGTCCTTGTTGCCTAAGTTGTCCAGAGAGTTGTTGTAATACCTCTGAAGATGAGCCATGGGACCGCCGTGGAAAGCCGGATTCGCCTCGTGAGCGCCCCCTTCCGCGCCGTTGTCCGACATGAACATAACGAACGTGTTGTCAAGCTCGCCGATCTCTTCGAGATAGTTCACAACTTTTCCTACGTTGTGATCGATACATTCGACCATACCGGCATACACTTCCATAGCCCGAGCCGACTTTGCTCGATGTTCAGCAGACAGCTCAGCCCACTCGGGCACTTCGTCCGCCACCACAGGATGAGGTTCCACGTCCCTGCCCACAAGGCCAAGCTCCTTCAGTCGTTCGAGCCTTCGAAGTCGCAACGCATCGGGTCCATCGTCGTAAAGTCCTCGGTAATGATCAGTATACTCCTGAGGTACTTGCAAAGGCCAATGTGGTGCCGTAAATGGCAGATATGCCAAGAAGGGGCGATCTGAGTCCTCCGAAGTTGAGTTACTTCGTTGCCAATCCTTAAGGTAATTCATCAGGATGTCGCCGTAGCTATCGGAAGAGTACCAATCGTCTGGTAGCTTGTGAACATATTCCCCGTCCTCCATGTGCAGTGGGTTGTTCATGCTGAACATCTTCGGAGCATCGGGTGCATTGTCTTCCAGTTGTGGCTCCCAGCCCATGTGGTTTGAAGCACCTAAACAGAGCGAAAAACTTAGCAAGGTCCGAACGAGAGGAATGGTAATTTGATTCGTGCTCACCGGTCAGCAAAGCGAAGGATCTTTCGAAGCCTCGAGCACATGGCGACTTGTCTTTTCGCAGACCAAGGTGCCATTTGCCGGACATGAGGGTGAGGTAGCCGGCATCTTGAAGAACTTCGGCCACAGTCACGACTCGCTCGTTGAGGTAGCCTTCGTATCCAAGCTTCCCTCTGGCAGGAGCTTGTGACTCCTTGACACCCTAGAAAGCCGAAAGATAGAAGGGTCAGCAACGGCACAGTCGAGTTGAACGAACGTTCTACATCCATCGGTACTTACCTTCGGGTTTGCACCGGTCGGCGTTGCGAGCCATTCCACCAAACAGCCAAGGCCCTAAACACAGGGCGTAAGAGGGACATCATTGCTTCAGCCAAGAGAACATTCCATACAGCTATGTGGTTATCAGTCCCAGTCATGATCTAGAGCTGTCAGCAACAAAATGATGGACCAGCTGAGAGTCTGGCTCATTTGTCACCATACCATTGATCTTGAGGGCGAGCAAAGGGCAGTGGCGTGGAAGTCCGTGAATCGGCATCCATCGCGAGACAATTTGTCAATGTTTGGAGTCCTGATCTCGCCTCCATAGCAGCCCACATCGGAAAAGCCCTGAGGGAACAGAAACAGATGATCAGCTTATGAATCGGGAGGAGAGGACGTAGTGATTAGGAGATGTATTGAGCTCTCCTACCAAGTCGTCCGCAAGGATGATGAGGAAGTTGGGTCGCTTTCCTGCCATGTCGATATTCTGAACGATGCCGAAGTCGAGATGACCACACCTCTGAACGTGCCAGTATGCGCACTTCGAGTCCAGCTATGTAGCTCGAGCTATACAGAATTGCGATCACTAGCAGTAGCACTACTGCTCGGCCGACTGAATACCGAGCGCGGCAAGCATCGCTAATGATGGTCCGGAAGTGGAAGGTCCGGTCGACTGTGCCTCTATTTGAATGATGTGATGAGGATCATGTAGACGAACATGGATCGTTGAGCGTGATCAAGTGCTGGCGCTTCTCCTAGCCTAGCGTGTGCCATGAACTATGGCGAAGTCCCATGGGTGTATCGCGTAGTGGAGAAGAAGGGTTAGTCCATTAGTAGGACAGGTCCGGATGGCTGTGCCGCACTACTCGGAGCCATACTTTCTGGTGGTTTATGTGGCGTGCGGAGTACAGATTGTTCGCTAGGTAGCAGATAAACTGTAGACTCCCTAGTGGTCTCTTCTACTAGCTTTCCAATCAACCACCCTCCCATACCCAGCAATGTGGTAAGAAGTAACACCATCGATCACGCCAACTCGAAGTCCTGGCTCGCCATCACGCAAGTGATCACAAGCTTTTGGCTATGTCTTGTCCCTTAAGCCAAGATGGTATTCGGACTTCATCCCGTCGAACGCAGTACTGCCTCTGTTTGTCGTCAAGATGCCGCTCATCGAGAAGGACACGTTCAATCCGAAATTCTTCACCAAGTACTTCACTAAACACCTGGCGTTAGCATGCGGCGTGGTTGCGATCTCGGTACATGATACTGGCAAAGACTTGAGACAATCGCTAATCTGTTTCGAAGACCTTCAATTATGCTTTCGACCAGCAAGCTTTCAACTCGACCCAGGCCATGACGCCGTTCGACAAGCAGTTCGGCGAATGGAACGAGAAACAAGAGGCTTATGTTCTGCCAACGTACTATCTCAGTCTTCTTAACAGCCTAGTCTACATCGGTTTTGCAGCAGGTATGTCGCCCAGTCTTAAAATCTGCTCCCCACTGATTAAAGTTGTCATACAAGGTGCCTGGATTGGCAGTATCATCAGTTCCCACTACGGACGCCGGATGACAATCTTCACCATGTCGCTGTGGGCGTTGGTGACGGCAACGATTCTGGTGACTAGCGGCGTCTCACTCAACAAATGGCAACTCCTCGTCGGCCGTGTCTTGAACTACATATATATTGGCATGGAGCTCTCGACGGTGCCTGTATACATGTCTGAAGTCGTCCCAGCACCGATCCGTGGCTTGATGGTCGGCTCGTATCAGCTGTCTCTCGGTATTGGTGGTCTTATCATCAATGGCATTTGTCGTCGCACTTCGACCATTCCGAACAACAACTCCTGGATGATTCCTTATGGACTCTTCTACATCATTCCGACGTTTGTGGCTTCTGCAGTATGGTTCATTCCGGAGGTACGTTGGTCGTCGTGGATAATTTAGGAGATCGTACTGACGTTACGCAAAGTCTCCGCGATGGTTGCTGATGCATGATCGCAATGAAGAGGCTCTCCGTAACCTCACTTTGCTCCGTGGGAAAGGCAATGAGATGGCTGCAGAGGCCGAGCTTGAACTGATCCGTGTCTCGCTTCAAGAGGAGACCGACCAAGGTTCATGGGCAGATCTGTTCAAGGGCCACAATCGTCGCCGGACTGGAGTCGTCATCGGGGTTGCATTCTTCTTCCAAGCAACAGGCCAGGTGTTCAGCGGGCACTACGGAGCAGTGTTTGTCAAATCACTCGGCACTGTGAATCCATGGGACATCACTGTCTCTCAGAGCGGGATCAACACATTCACCTCCTTCATTGGCATCATGCTGCTCGATCGAGTCGGGCGCAGACCCATGTGGATGATCGGTTCCGCCTTCTGCGGCATTGCCCTTATGATCATGGGTGGTCTAGGTGTTCCACAGCCTACATCGTACTCCGTCAGCCAAGGCATTGTCGCAATGATGCTTTGCTTCCAGTTTATGTACGTCGCCACGATTGGGCCACTGTACTACACCATTCAAGCCGAAACGCCAGCATCACGTCTTCGAGACAAGACCGTTCGTCTGGGAGCGACTGTCAACATCGTGACCATGTAAGTCGTTCCTCTTCGCTTAATATTGGTCGGTCAGCTAATCAGTGAGAATAGCTTTGTTGTCTCGTTCACGTTGCCGTACCTACTCGACGAGCCTGGCGCGAATCTCCAATCAAAAGTCGGCTTCATCTACGGCTCCATCTGCTTCCTTGCGCTCATCTGGGGCTTCTTCTTCTTGCCCGAGCTTAAAGGTCGTAGTTTGGAAGAAGTTGAAGAGATGTTCGTCGCCAGAGTGCCACCACGCAAATTCAGGCACTATCAGATCAGCGAGAATGGAATTGGTTCTGCTATCAGCAAGTTGGAGAGGCTGCAAGACGACCCTGCCATCACGAAACTTCATGTGCGCCCTGGAGATGTCAAGAACGCAAGGGAAGAAGAGGTTTGACGAGCTTGCACAACGGTCCAAAAGGAAAGGCCAGACCGGGTTTCAAGCGTTTGGCAGATGCCTTCTTGTCATTTCTGCGTCAATCGAAGACGAGTCGCGAGTTTAGTATGACGCTTGGCATCATCCAGCCGATCCAACAGTCCTCCAGCTGCCCGAGCGAAGACTTCCACGTTCCGGTGCAGTAATTGCTTCTCGCCGTAACTGCTTCTTGTACTCAATACCCATGACCCTGAGCACAGACGAGAGTCAGTCGCTCCGGAAGCATATCCACATGATTCAGCTTCAAATGATCCAGCATACGAAGTCGTGAACGGCGTTGCAAGTCTCCGCAGACACCATCAGTATATTTCTTTTCCAGAAATGCCCGCTTGACGAAATCAAGCTCTCCGTAACAAGTTACCACTTGGTAGACTAGCGAGCCGAGACTTTTGCACTGATGCTCTTCGGCCGACCATAGCCAATCAATCATGACCTCTTTGTCGTTGCAGTGAAACGTGGTCTTGCCGTAATAAGCTGTGGCGAACCTTTGCCTCGAAGCGCGATCGACCTGGAGTTGGACGGGTGGGGTGTAGTCTGAATTGGTGTCGCGCTTGTCGCCTGTGGCAACGTGGAAGGTCAAGTTGTAGATCGCCACGAAGATCTCGGGCGGCAGAGCATGAACGGGCTTGTTGAAATCGTGGTTGACTTCATCGAAGTCGGTTGTAGGGTGTGGAACTGGTGGTGTGGAAGAGTCGTCCGCGTTAAGTTCCTCAATCCGTGGCATGGCGAAGTGACTCTTGCCTGGTGCACCCAGCTGGGCCTTGTCGAATTCTGTGCTGTCGTGGTGAGGCTCGTGTCGAGCCGCAGAGTCGTGAGTCAAAGTCCGAGGGATTTGCAATCATGAGCAGAGACGATGTGGCACGGAAGAAGCAATGTCAAGCAGCTTTGCGGTGAGTCGACCTAATGCAGATAGCTATTGAACCTGCAGTGAGTTCGAACCTGCAGTGAATGGCACGAGGCCGGATTTCAACTGTGAGAGTGCTATTCTTGGCAAAAAGCTTGTTGATACGAGGTTCGGAGTGGAGTGGGAAGTGGTCAGCTAGAGACGATTTACCTGCTCTCTCCGACTGTTGCATTGCATCAGCCTCTGCATTGTCGTTCGACCCCGCGCCATAACTCACACATTTATCCCGTAATCAGTATACGGGAAGTCCTCCAACGACCTCAACTGCCTAGCCCATCCATCTCCTACCTCGCCAGGCGCTCCTTTCCTCCTCTCTGACCCATCTCCCGCAACCACACCAATCTCTTCATCCTTCTCCTTGTGCTCTCCAGTAAGACCCGCGAGCACTTCAGCCTCTCGACCTTTATACTCGCCTGCTAGGCCTTCATGCGGACACCAGATAACCTGCATACCAGCTCTCCTACCCGACTCCACACCAGGAACACTGTCCTCGAACACCAGGCACTCCTGCGGCTGCACTTCCTTCCCACCCTCCTTCCGCAGTCGTGCATTGACCGTCTCAAGCGCTAGCAGATATATATCCGGCGCCGGCTTGCCTCTGCCTGTAGGAATCCGAGGATCATCGCCTAGTACTCGGTGGTCGGGTGCAAAGACCGAGAACAGCTCGTCCTCGAGGTGTGATGTCTTGAGCTTGAAGTTGGCTGCCATACTGCTGGTTGCGAGTGCTAGTTCAATGTTCGAAGATTTCGCGAGGGTACGCAGAAGTTCCGGCACGCCAGCGAGCGGTTTAGTCGAAGGGAAGTGCTTTTCCTGTAAAGCACGGGTTTTGGCGTAGAACTCCTCCCTCGCTATCGGAAGGTCTGCCCAGTCTTGGAAGATCCGGCCCGCCTATACCACATCATCAATACCACGATCCATATCGTCTAAATGCCGTATAACCTACCTCAGGTCCAGGTCGTCCTTGTAATTGCGCTTTGATATGCCAAGGTAAATCGGGCTTGCCATACTCTCGAAGGACGGCATTGGTACAGATGGTATAAAGGTCCTCGCTGTCGATCAGAAGACCGTCCATATCGAAGAGGCAGGCCCGAATGGGAGGCAGCCCGGCTGCGATGCCGGTGGGAGGGCTTTTCTGGAAGATCAGCTGGTGTTAGAAACAAGAGACTCGGTATAGTCTGGCGGTAACTATGACTTACGATTGTGCCATTATCGGCGAATGAGCTCGGAGAATTAGGATAGGAAGCGTGCAGTCAAGACGAGGATGTCGGTCGTGACATTGGACCTGTGTCTTGGCCGAGTGGAGTGTACTCACATTAGGGTTGGGGTTAGAAGCTAATTGTAATAATCACCTCAAGTTTAGACGTGACTTGCCTTCGTTCACTCCGTACTCTCTCTCAACCATCGTTCGTCGTCGAAGGATGGGAGGAATTGGTCTCGACCACTCGAATATCATGTACCTGAAACATCCGTCAGTCCTTTCTTGGTCCCAGATCGGAGCCTGGGTTCGCAAAGGAACGCTGTCGCCTTCCTCTGCAGGCATCAAGGTTCCCTAAAACATCGCCGTGACCTTTACGTAGCGACTGCTTGCAGCATTTATGGATCGCATCACCATGTCCTGGCCCGACGTATACAGCGAGGCCGACAGATTCTGGGAAGAGATTCGGGATCCCGCGCCATGGATCCGAGGTCTTCTATGTCTGGCCATCTCCCTCCCCGTTGGCTATGTTGTCCATCTCATCACGAAGTGCATGCCCGAGACGCCGGATTTGCCTCGTGTCTACGAGATCATGGAAGCCTGGAAGGAGTACAAGCCCATCATCTTCGATCCCATCTTCGCGTCCTCGCCGGTCCGAGCAATGAGAGCTATGCGTATCCGATCTCGCAACATAGCCATCAGTAAGAACAGTGCACCCTTACTGCAACTCCCGAACGAGCTACTACTGGAGATCTGTGACTGGGTGGTGTTTACGTGCCCCTATTGCGAAGGCTCCCGATGCTCGAATCACTGGAAGGCGAGAGCAGCACGCGTCAACCTCATCAGCCTCTCAATGACTAGCCGGCGCATGCGCGAGGTCGCCGCGTCCCTGCTTTTCGATGCCGTTAGTATCAACCACGGGTCTTGGTGGAGAATCGAACGTGCATTCATAGCCATGGAGAGATCTGCTCATCCAGACCGTCTCGCAAAGACATTTACACTGTACTTACGTGATTTGCGACTCACAAACCGGACATGGTTGCCAAGATCCACACCCAAACGCTTAGCCATGAGGCTCACTGCGATTGAGAAGCTCGAGAAGCTCGAGCTTTCCTTTGTATCAACGAGCCGCCAGCGTGACACTTTCCGAGCTGTCTTCACAAACAGGAAAGTGGTTCTTCCGGCCGTCCGTACGCTCGTCATTGGCCATACTTCAGAGTGGCTGGTACCGTTCTGCCCCAACGTCAAGACAGTTGTCTTGGATCGGTTGTTCATGCGGGACCGACCGCATGACGACTTCGAGTCCGTGGTCCGCCTCATATACGCGGCCAGGTCAGCAAACCATCTGGTCCATTTCGAGATCAAAGACCGCCATCTCACGCTCCCTCTCCTTGTTGCTATCCACAAGCACATCCCACACCTCACGAGCCTGGGCACGGTGCATGGCGACTACGGGAGCGGTATTGATGACTGGCTTTCCTGTTTGGCCAGCTTCCCGACCCTTCGTACGGTGGTCATGGACGGTCTCGCGGACCTGAACATGGGGTACAATCCGCCGAGGTGCGGCACCTCCCTGGTTCGGATGGGCAAAGAAGCTCGAGCCGCTTGTTACAAAGATCTGGAAAAGCAGAAGCAGCAGGCTCTTGAGAGACTCGGGCGTATTATGTTTGTACGGGTCAGCGCTCTGCATGAACTTTGGGTAGGCGACTATGACCGGGCGATCGTTACGAGAGATCAAGCTGGCAGGGTAAGCGACATCACCTGGTCAAAGGAATGGCGGCATGGTAGCGTCCACGGACATCGATTTGGCTGAGGTCGTCCAGTGCCACAAAGGAAGCCAACTCGTGCTGAGTTTGACAAACACATGTGCTTCGCCAAGACTTCAATACGCTGAGGTTACCACATTCTGCTTTCGCCTTCTCTCGAAAGCGCATCTGTCACGACATCCGAAACCGCCTCCCAGCACCTGGTCAGCTCACACGCCATGGCTTCGCCGGGCTCGAACACAAGGGCTCAACAGCAGCCAAGGACCAGAATGAGCATAGAGAAGTATGCAGAGAACAACAAGATTGTACAAGACGGAGTTACGCTGGATTGTCAGCGCATGATGCTCGCCTTTGACCTCGCCGAAAACGCCGTGAGTACCCCCCTCCACCAAAGTCAGCATCAGCAGCCGCTGACCCTGTCACGCAGCCCTCCAGATTCCACCAGATGAACAAAGCGCAGCAGCAAGTAACAGCGGAGTGGGCCTCCGCCCTACTCGCACACGACGCAGCACTAAGGTATCGCGGTCTGATCAGGGCAGGGCTAGCCATCGCAGCGGCGCTCATTCAGGTGGCGGAGGCTGCGAGCTCACTTCCCGAGCTGAAGTACGTGGAGAAGTCGAAGGTGTCCATGGAGATGGGGAAGACCATCCAGACCAAGATGGGCCTCTGCAAAGAGCGCTTCGAAAGGGTCGAACCGATTATGGCTGGAGCCCGGACGAAGTTGCTTGCGATGGCTGTGGAAGCTGGGATACGTCTGGTCAACTACAGGTCGAGCATAGCTGGGATGTACTGAACGGCTTCAGTGTAGGCTCAGCCGATGGTCTACTCGATGCTCGGCCGGTGACGAAAGCATAGTGTTCATCGTTGGTCAGAACATATTGCAAGGCATTGCCGGATAGCTGTCATGATCGATGAGCGTTATCAATCCCAAGTGAGCCAAACTCCTTACTGCGCCGGACATGAGGATCTCACTTAGTAACCTCCGTTGCACCTAATGCTAGCTAAGTCCTTCATGCCGCATCAGCGACAGCGTCCGGCCATCTCGATGTCGCCCTCGATGTGATGGTCTTTGTACGGATCAGTCCATGTAGACTTGGAATTAGTATGAAGTCGCTGCTTACGCCCGTACTTCATTTGTTGAATAAGCATTGTCAACCCTAGTCTAACCCATTCAACACCAGCGCACGTATTCGTCGATCTAGTTATCGAAATATGCATCATACCACCTCGTGAAACAACAGAAGCATCTGACAACTCATCTCCGGTGGTGTTGGATCTCACTTACGTCTCTTGGCTTTGCCCTCATTCAGACGTCCTCGGCAAGATGGGCTGAGCAGTGAACCAAGCAAAGATCGACCTTGGGCGACTTATTAGTGACAAGGTACGAACAAGCAATAAGCTCGAGCTGTGAGCTGGCAAGAATCAGAGATGGGCGAGGGAAGCTTCATGCAATTTTGTCTCGCGCCCTCGTAATGACTGTCTCGTAATGAATGTCGTGCTATGTTCGGCTCAGTGCCCATCAGCGAATGTGTTTAACGAGTCGTGTACAACCTCCCACCATCTCTCCTCACCTCCTCCCTCCTCCCTCCTACCTGCATATCCTCATCAACATCGTCTGTTCCAACCCTACCTACAAACATTGCGAATAGTAGTCGCCATTAGCCTTGCAGCTGCTAGAAGTACAGCATGTTGGTCTGGAATGGGTCGGCAGATTAGCGTAAGTCCCAGACAGATACCACATTTCTTCCGCGCGTAGGCCGGGGCCGCGGAGGGTGGGAAAAGAGACAGGAGAAGGGAGAAGGGAGGGAAACGCACCCTGTCCAATCCCGACCACCACATTGCTGGTACTTCGCTTGGCATGATGGACTGGCGCCGCCCGTTGTAGTGGTTTTCGTTGAAGTAGTCTGCTTGGTGCTGGTAGTGGTTGGGCTAGTAGTCGTGCCCTTGGACGTTGTGGAGGTCACAGGTTTCGTGGTCGTGCCACTGCCGGGATTTCCACCATTGCCCGCGTTGCCTGCATTGAACGTGCTGCCGAGAGGTCCGGTCTTGATGTTGGAGAACACAACGGTTGATCCTGGAGAGTTCTTCTCGACATCGGCAGGTTTTCCAGAGGAGGCTAGATGGAATGAGTGATCAGCTTGTATCTCAGATACATTCCACATGGTGTCTCAGCGGTGGATATTCTTGGGGCTGGGTCTCGTACTGGAGCATGAACCCCGAGAGACTCCGGGCTTCGAGGCGTCGGCATCGGTAGGGTAATCGGAGTCGAGCCAAAGCTAGAAGGGCAATCTTGTCAACGCACGTCCTGAACGGATGGAGGGAATACTGAAGGGAGGGGAGGGGAGGGAGAGCTCACCATATTGACAGCATAATCATCCCAGATCGACATGACCAAAACCATGCCCGTCTTGAAAGACTCGCCCATTGCCTTCAATCCGCCATAGGAGGCAAAAGTGTTGCTGTCGCCAAAGACGCTCTTCTGTGCCTTGCAGAAGTTCTCGGTAATGCTGTTGCCCGAGATGCCGGCAACGTTGGACTGCGAGTTGGCGTAGGTCTCGCCGTTCTGGACGTAGAAGCGCTTGATCTCGGCGAGGTTGCCGCTGCTGGTGCCGTCGTCGGTGATGAATTGGGTGACCACGGTCATTGGCTTGGTGGTGTCGACGGTCATGCCCGGGCCGTAGAAGGACTCGTTGCCGAGGCGGTATGAGTTGAAGTCGCAGCCTAGGAGGGTCAGCAGGAAGACAGAAAGAAGAGGAAGGAGAAAGCTGGAGGCGTACCAGCCTGGTCGCAGGTCTGAACGGGCATATTAGCAAGTGTCTGAGACAGGTTATCATGGCGATCGGACTTACATAGGTACAAGCTGAGCCAGTGCAGGGGGTATATCCCTCCGGCTGGCAAGGGTGAGGAGTGTATGCCGAGGATATCGAATTTGCTTCTATAGCACAGGAGGGATCAAGTGTTAGCAGTGTCCTAAATCATGTGGAATTCGCAGCCATCTGTCCGCGGGTACCCTTTTGCCCATGGCTTCTTACCCCAGATATCCATCTGTGCGACCAAGGAGTTAGAAACGCTCTTCTCATCTGCCGGAAAGGGTGCAAAGGTCCTCAACTTACCTCGCTGCAGCAGCTTCCTGTCCCACCTGCTCCCGCTACAGTGAGTAGTGGGATTAGCATGTATTTCAGAAGGGAACCATGTGGTGTCTCGGCGGTGGGTATTCTCGGGTCTGGATCGCTTACTGTTGGCGCTATTCGAGGAGGGAGTCCAGCTCGCCGTGTTGGCCTTTCCACCTGCAGAGGGCAGAAGGTCAGCACACGTGTAAGACAAGCAAGGGACCAAGGGTTTTGTCCATTAATATCGTACCGATAAACTTGATGTCCTACAGAACAGATGGTCGGAAGCGTCAGCCACGTCTTGACCATGTAGAACATGAAGACATGTGTCTACGTTCACCCACCTTAGGGCATTGCGCGTCGCAGTAGCCTGTTCCATATTTGGCCCCGGCCTGCAAGAACCGTCAGCAGTGTTTCGAGTCGTGCAGAACATGCAGAAACTCACCTTGTTGTTTGGCTGCGTCGACACACCACCTGAAGCGATGAGTAGAAGGGTCAGCAAGTCTCAGACGTAGCAAGAAGGGTCAGAAGATCTCGGGCGTAGCACGAGGCTTGTCCTTGTCTCAGAGAACTCTTCTACCCTTTGATTTCACTCATTGTCTCCCGCCATTTCCACGAAGTATAGTGCTGACACAGAGTTAGAATCTCCCTCTTTCCCTCTCTCGATGGTTCCATGGACTTACCTCCATTCAGCCCGCAAGGCAGCTTGCTCACATCGACATCCTAGGCAAGTGGATCAATAGATCAGCATACATCTGAGTGGCGGAGATTCCGGGTCGATGGCTCACGAAGGTGAATTCCTGATTCAGAAGATTGAACTAGAGTGAAAGTTCGTCAGCTAGAGGAGGAGAGAGAAGGGGAGAAAAGAAGGGCAGAGCATTTCGATTTTGGAGTTTACCTCCTGATACTTCGAGTCTGACGAATCCATCAAGTAGACGCGCGAACCGCTGTTCGTCCCCGTGACCAGCTGCAGAGACAGACTGCTGCCGGAGGCCTTGATGCCATAGGTACCGGAGTAGTCCCCTCCATCAAGGGCGCAACTCTGGGCGCAAGTCGTCGGGTCGGGGCAGAGAGCAGTATTCCAGGTATTGCCTATTTGAAAACAAAGTTAGAACCATCCCTTGATTCTTACATTTCTAGGTTCATGGACTCACCATCGTAGCAGTTGGTCGCGCTCGAGGTCGAATGCAGCCTGAACAACATATGGATATAAGGGTTAGCAGTGTCTTAAATGATGTGGAACACGCAGAAATCTGTCCACGGGCAGCCTTTTGCCCATTGCTTCTTACCAGCGCCAGTTGGCGTCGAGGACGACAGAGTGTTGCTCAGCTGCGCAAGAAGAGCCACCCGTACCGATACATTTGGAGACAGAAAGCTTTGGATGAACCTCGGCGGTCAGTGTCCCAGCTTGCTGTGAGTAGACACCAGCGCCGAAATAGAGTGCGGCAATAGCAAGTGATTGCATCTTGTCAAAGGACTGTGCGTGTGTAGTGAAAGTTGATGGAGAACGAAGGATCCGAGAGGAGGGAAGAACCCTGTATACTTATGCCGCTCACTCACCTGCCAGAGCGACGATGCAGTTGCTGCACCGGTCCACGATCTCGCTTCGAAGGCCTCCTCGACCGTACTTCCGTCGAGATTGGTGTACGACGTCCTGCACGTGGTATGGCAGTGGACACGCAGGGCGAGATGGTATCGGATTGTCGGGTACGATCTCCTATTACCCTGTCCTTCGCGAAGCCTGTCAGAAGACCGAGATGCAGGCGTGGCTGCTGTAGTGTTCGAGGGCTAATCTGCTGATCAACGTTAGCTGGAGAGTATACTGCAAGAAACGATAAAAGTTTGATTGAGCTTGACCCACCAAGCATCATATCCCGGAACTGCATGGTTCCCCATGATTCGCACCACCACATACCCCTGCGGCTAAAGCCCTGAGCCCATATTGTGGTATGTTCCGAATCAAGCAAAGCTGCCGTGTTGCAACCCTCCTTCAAGACTTTACTGCAGCACAAGTTGCATAAGCAGTTTTCGAGGCGCGCAGTCCAATTAGGTCAGTGCCACCTGACTATCGCGCACGCCAGGGTGTTTATTATATATTGAGATGTGGGTGTCTCGAGGCAGTCCCGGCGGGCCTCGTGGAAGAGATCCCGGATATTGAAGGTAGACTCGTGCTGCCGAGCTCGGTCTGTACTCTGCGTGACGTGAGTGAGGTGTCGCTCTGTACTGAAAGAATCCGGATGATATAGCGGTAGCTGCGTCGTTGTCGATCCAGGGACATGGCCAGGTGTCTGAAGGTCACGCACAGTCGATGCGACCGGTCTCTTGCCAGTTGCGTCCACTTCACCTTGCCAGGGACTGCAGCATATAGCCGTAGTGTGCCACCGTCGGTAGAGTCCCATCGAGCGGCCAGCGGTTGGCATGCACTCTTGATGGGTGGTGGAGGTCTCATGATGTCTGCTCAACGCTGCGAGCAGCACCAAAGAGACCTTCCCATGCGTCTCACGTCGCGGGCTGTAGTGTGCATCAAGTTTTAGTCGCTTCTACTGGCGCTGACTTCGTCCCATCCATAATGGCAGCTGGCCAGGCGACGTGCGCAAGGATGCCAGAGAAGTGCGACTTCGGCGCGTGGTTGCGGTCGTCATGATACACCGTGGACCACAGCGTCTGTAGGCTCGAGTGGCGTCGAGTGGTGCTGTTCATGGCTCCAGCATACGGTGTTCAGCTCATCGTTGCTGACGAGATCTGGAGGGTGCTTCAGTCGTGCACACATGATGTATATGACCTTCGGCAGTAGCTCGCTGTCCGTAGGCAGAACATATGTCTGTCATTGCAGATCCTGATCTGCAGGCGGAGAGACCGATGAGATCTATTGTAGTTCTCAAGGACTTCGGCTTCGGCTTCGTGACGGCAGGACGGCGTGCTTGCGAGTCACTGAGACTTGTCACGTGTGCGATCAGCTCATAGGCTTGTTGACAGGTACTTGGCCATTTTCCTCCCGCCCGGAGAGGTCGTGTATTCGCATCGTAGCTCCCTTGATGTGATGGTGAGGAAACGAGATGAAGAGATAGTTCTACCACTTGCCTCTTCGAGCTTCTGCTCCAAATCTGCGACCGTGCTTCTTGCACTGAAACATGCGGCCTCATGGCCACGGTCATCTTACCAATGTTACCTTCAACAATAAATGCTTATAACTACACCTCCTTCGAATTGGCATCTGACCACCAACCCTTGGCATGGCCGACTTCAGAAGTCTCCGGCAACGTGGGCTGGCTGAGGGGCGGAGCGGCGATCGACACTGGAAGACTTTCGTACAGTTATGCGGTAGTACCATAAGTACAGTTTCTTGCCCTACCTTTCACTTTGGGCCGCTCAGCGTCGACTCCTTACCACGGCCTTGCTGAATCCATGATGAAGGTCCTCTCTCTCCTCGGCCTCTTGTCTGCCGCAGTCACAGTTCGTAGCCAGTACCACGGCACCAAAAATCCTCTGATCGTCAAGAGTGACAGCGGTACCTACCGCGGCCTCATCAACGACAGTGCACCACTTGTCAGGGAGTTTCTAGGTATCCCATTCGCCAAACCTCCAACGGATGAACGACGCTGGCTCCCACCGCAGAAACTCGGCAAACACCACTCCAGCCATGTCTACGATGCTACCCGCTACCCTCCTTCGTGCCCACAGTACGTCTCCAAGGTCCCGACGGTCTACAATACGGTAGTGCCTGAGTATATCATCTCGGGCCCGGTCTCGGAGGACTGCCTCGCGCTGAGCATATGGACACCGCTTAAGGTGGCGAAGAAGCTGCCGGTGATTATGTTTATGACTGGAGGAGCGTTCCAGACTGGTGGAGTAGAGATCAATTATCAGTTGCCGTATAACTGGGTGCAGAGGACGCAGAAGCATATTGTTGTTACTATTAAGTAAGTCTTCCTAGCTGTGTCAGTGCCGTGGCGTCTCCGACGCAGGGACGGCAGAAGAGAGCAAAGTAGAGCTGGTGCCGTGGCGGTGCCGTTTCTTGACAATAGCTAATGGTTCAAATAGCTATCGGGTCAACATCTTTGGTTTCCCAAACGCCGCCGGTCTAGAGGATCAGAATCTGGGCATCCTGGACCAGCGAATGGCACTAGAGTGGGTGCGTGACAATATAGAAGCATTCGGAGGCGATTGTGAGTGCTCCTATCACCATCATATTCGGACGAGAGCTAATCGTCACTATAGCATCTCGCATCACTCTCTGGGGCCAGTCTGCCGGCGCAGCGAGCACCGACATCAACAACTTCGCCTTCTACGAGGATCCCATCGTGACCGGCTTCTTCGCACAGTCTGGAACTGCTTCCCTGCTAAGCTCCACCGATGCTTCACATTCCAACTTTACTTTTGTAGCAAGCCAGCTTGGCTGTGACTACCCTGATGATGCTACCAAGGAGCTGAAGTGCATGCGTAAAGTTCCGGCGGAAGACATCACAGCCTTCGTCGGTGCGTTCAACGATAATGGTACTCTGCCTCTCTTTTACCCAGTACCAGACGACAAGATTGTGTTCTTGAACTACACGGATCGCTACATCCAAGGCAAGGTTTCGCCGCAGCCTGCCATCTTCTCCACCACGGAACAGGAGGGCACCGCGCTCGTTCCCTACCAGGAATCTGGCGTCAACGAGACATTCGCTCAGTTTGCGACGCTCGCCCTGCTGTGCCCCGTCGCTCAGACATCGTTATTGCGAGAGGCAGCCGGCTTGACGACGTATCGCTACCTGTACTCCGGAGACTTCCCGAATGTCTCACCGCTGCCATGGATGGATGCGTACCACGCTTCCGACCTCCCGATGCTGTTCGCCACTCACCAGGACTACACGAACGGCAAGGGCAAGTCTACGCCTCTCGAGTATAAGGTCAGCGAACGTATGGAGGATCTGCTGTACGCATTCATGATTGATCCGGAACACGGACCGGAGAAGCACAAGTGGGCTCCGTATACGAGTGGTCAGATGCTGCAATTTGGGGCGGATGGGAAGGTGATGCAGAACGTTAGTATTGCGAGTGTTGAGGCAGTCTGCGCTTCGTTCCCTGCGAGGTGAATATTGTCTATACAACTATAAATGGTGTCGAACATTTGGTACTATACTTTCGTCCTCGGGATCGCCACCTGTCAATTTTATACTTCCATCCCCACAACTTCCTCATGCGGGAACCCCTCAGATGTCACCACTTCCTGTAAGGTCCAGCTTAGCTCTGCGCCACGTGCGGCAACATCGATTTAGGCTCTTACCACTGCACGGCACAGGCTGTATTCGGTGCTTCCTCCCCCGACACCCACTCGTATTCCACCTCATATCTGTTCAGACGTACCTTATCAAGCACACCGCACCGCTTCCGGGATAGGATATACACGCGACCATCATATGCAGGCAGGACAACGATAACGAGTAGCCTTCATGGCTCGTAAGGCGAGGCAAAGGATAAGCTATGGTGAGCGCAATGCGCCAAGCTACACCTTTGAGCTTCTATCTGTAGGACATATCCAGCTAACTCGAGTCTCGCGGCATAGTCCTCCCCCTCGCGAACCAGATCAACGGACATCGGCTCGGCGTCGGCGGACTCGCAGTCGACTCGGATAACTCGATTCTCTACTCCGGCGGCCGCGATGGCATGATATGCGTCTGGGACCTGAACCTCGACCTCAAGAACCGGAGTATACCTGACTACGATGCGAAGCTCCCTCCCGCGACCGCCAGTGCCTTCCGGCAGCAAGTGCAAGCGCATACGCACTGGATCAACGATATAAAGCTCGCGCAGTCGAATCAGGCGCTTGTGTCTGCTTCGTCCGATATCACGGTCAAGGTATGGAGGCCGATGGCGCACGAAGCACTGCCTCCGCAGCCGGTAGGGCTGCATACGGATTATGTCAAGGTGGTTGCGGTGCCGTCGTTCACAAGCGATTGGGTGGCTAGTGGTGGGTTGGATCGCAAGATTAGTGTTTGGGATCTGAACGGCGCAGGGCAGAAACTGAGTATAAATGTGGGCGAGGATGAGGCGAGCGCGCTGTCTTCGAGGGAGAAGGGCAGCATATACTCGTTGGCTGCGACGAACAACATGCTTGCGAGTGGCGGACCGGAGAGCACGGTCCGAGTTTGGGATGCTAGAACTGGCAAGAGGATCACGAAGCTGGTTGGACATACGGACAATGTGCGGAGTGTGCTTATAAGTCAAGACGAGACGACGATCATGACGGCGAGCAGTGACCGGACGGTGAAGGTGTGGAGTACGATTGCGGGTCGATGCATGTACACGCTCACGATGCACGACGCGAGCGTCTGGTCGTTGTTCTCATCCGACCCAGATCTATCGATATTTTACTCCAGCGACAAAAACGGCCTGGTTGCGAAGACCGACACGCGAAACACAATCGAGCTCGACGAAGGTCTTTCAGTTGCAGTGGCGCAAGAACACGAAGCGGTGCATAGTGTGGTAGCCGCAGGCGACTGTATCTGGACCGCGACGAGTGGGTCGAGTATCAACCGGTGGCGCGACGTCAGCACTGATGACGCGGAGATTGAGGTTCCGGAGAACTACAGTATGCAACGAACAAGTATTTCTGTTCCACGGATTCGTTCTCCGAGCCAAGGACTCGATGGTCTGTCGTTACAGCCGACGAGGAGTCAGAGTGCAACGACGAAGAAGAAGATACCACTGAAACATATGCTTCGACTAAGCAATACGGCAGACTTTCCGGTACCGATTGTCCAGGAAACTGACAAGCGAGCATCTGTGATGATGGAGCGGAAGCCAAGCAAGCAAGAGAATCCCGAGTCCCCTATCGCCATGCAACCAGTTCGCAGCCAGCCGGACTTCTCCATCGAAGGCCAGAACGGGCTCATCAAGCACGTTATGCTCAACGATCGGAAGAGGGTACTCACCACGGACACCGCTGGCGAGGTGGTAATGTGGGATCTGCTGAAGTGTGTGCCCATCAAGTCCTTTGGCAAGCGGCATCTGGACGACGTTAAAGACGAGGTCACGACCACCGCGACGGTAGCGAACTGGTGTCAAGTTGATACGAGGACCGGGAACGTGGCTGTGATCTTGGAGGAGAACACCTGCTTCGATGCTGAAATGTATGCTGATGAACTTGATCTGGACGAAGACGTCGAGTACAAAGAGGACCAGCGCATCAATCTTGGCAAGTGGGTGCTGCGATATTTGTTCTCGGGTGTGATCACGGAAGAGGTCAGACGGGACCAGGCGTTTCGCAAACAGCTACTTGGCGCATCCGAAGAGAAGAGGTTGCAACGAGAGAACGCACCTGGGGGTATACAGCTTCCCGTACCTGGCCAA
Source organism: Extremus antarcticus (assembly GCA_033117895.1). Classification (NCBI taxonomy): domain Eukaryota; kingdom Fungi; phylum Ascomycota; class Dothideomycetes; order Mycosphaerellales; family Extremaceae; genus Extremus; species Extremus antarcticus. The sequence continues at coordinate 298,485 of JAWDJX010000023.1, forward strand.
ACCAACGGATGGCATCACAACGACGGATCTGCGGCAATCGACAACGATGTCACTCCACGGCCAACCGACGGCAACGTAAAACCGACAACACCCGGCCTTGCCATTGGCATGGCCCCCACTACTCCTCAGATGCTGAACTCGCCTACACGAAATAGTGCGATCGGTGCAACCTTGACACCTACACCAGAAGAGGGCGCACCTCTCGAGGAGCAGAAGTCTGTCACGTCCCAGCAGCGACAGTCTAGCGAACGGCCGACCAGCGACTACTTCTCAGCGCCAAGGATCCCTACCACCGGGCTCATCACCCCGGGCGGCGTGAACAAGACACCCATTACACCCGGCGAGTCCGCCATCGCAGACGACCACGCCGTGACCACACCTTCTGCCGACTCGCCCGTGCCTAAGGAGACGCCAGGGAAGGAAGCAGGTTTGTTCGGCAAGAAGTTCTCGATGAGAGGCATGAGTTTCTCGGGCATGAAGAAGATTGGCAGAACACAGACGAACGACAAGGAGACCAAGCCTGTCGTTACGGAGGAGAAGGAAGATGCATCCGAGTCTGATGCCCGGAGCAGCAAAACCAGCAACTCCCGCGTCGTTGACGACAACTTCCAAGGCACGATCCAGAAAGTACGCTTCGCATACGAAGACAGCATCCAGCAGCAACTAGCGAGCATGCAAGCCCACGAAAACGGCCTCCCAGTCCCGAAGATCAACAACCTCGACATCCCCTCCACCATCACGCCCTCCCTCGCCTCCGAAACTCCTGACCTTTACCCACCCCTCAACACCGTCATCCTCATCCAAGAAGACCGCCCCGAAGCCGGCGGCGTCGCCGACCTCTTCGAAGGCACCGTCGGCGCCTTAGCCAGCCAGACCGACACAATCGAGAAGACGGCGCCAATGTGGCTCGGAGAAGTGCTGCTGCGCAACCAGATCCCGCAGAAGGATGTTGTCAAGATCTCGTTCATCCTTGAGCCCCAGCAGGGCAGTGGATTGCCGGGTATTGCTTCGGATGGCAATAATAGGCTTAATGCTAATCGCATGTTGCGGGCGAAGAAGATTCTGGGGTATGTGGCTGAGCGCATTGAGCCGGCACAGGCGCCGGGGGAGAAAGAGGAGGAGGGGAAGTTGAGGCCGGAGGAGTATTTGGAGCTTTGGTGCCAGGGGCAGGTATGTTTGCTATCTTTTGCTCTGCTGAAGTCTGTGCCGGGACGTTGCTGATTGTTGTGTTTTAGGTTGTGCCGGCGACCATGACACTCGCTACGATCCGCTCACACCTCTGGCGCGGCGGTGGCGACGTCATATTATATTACAAGGCGAACGGGCGGAAGCAGATCCTACACGCGCCAGCTGCACCACAGGTCGCTAGCATTCCTACGGCACCGAAACCGGATGCCCTGAATAATGGTGCTGGCAGTGTGGCGCCGTGAGCTGGTTAGGGAAGATACTATGAACGATCGCTATGCTGGGGAATGAATGCGTGTGAGTGAAGTTCTTGTCGATATGATGTTGAATGAGAAGGAAGATGAACGCAAAGAAAGAAAGAAAGGGTAATGGTAATGTTCTGTGATCGTTCTTTAGCGACGAAGTGAGGCATTGGAGCATTCATTTGCGGCTAATGATACGGGCAGCCTTATTGAGAGGCATTCATTGCAGAACTGCATGGTTTTGCTGGCGTGAACTTTCATTTCGACATTTCTTGACGCCCGAGGTCTTGATATTCCACAAGCCCGAGCGCTTCTTCAGATAGGCCAGGTCTTGTTTGGCAGATTGGAGACGTCGTCCGTCTCGCATTCGCGCCATTCGTACTGTCGCCATCCGGTTGAGTAACTTTTAACCAATACTTCACGTCCAGCATATTGATTAACATCTCAGATATACCTAAACATATTATTCCTCACACTCCGCTTCATAGCCACCGGCTCCCCATTCTCATACTCCACCCCCGCCGCCCCGCCTCCATCATCATGTTCGCTCAACTTCTGCCGCAACTCCTCGTCCCGCTCCGCCACGGTCTTCGGTCTCGACGAGGGGATCTGTGGTTGCTATTGTCCACTCTTCTGCTGACTCTCAGGTTGCTGGCTTTGCTGCTGCTTCTGCTCTTGCGTTTCTTTTGACTCGGTCGCGTTGGGGTGTTTGTGGCCTTTGTTGGTGGGGTTGTGTTCGGTGGCGGGCTGGGAGTTGGCGAGGGGGCCGAGTTTCTTTGCGGCTTCGGCGTTGGCGCCTGTGGGGTGGAGGGAGGGGTCGTCTTGTTTGATGCCGGCGTATGTGCGACGGAGGGAGGGGGTTGCTGTGCGGACTGTTTGGCTGAGGGCGCGATGCATCGTAAGAACTTGAAGCAGTTGTAGTAATGGAAGAGGTGGAGAATTGATATGATGTCCTTCGATGTAGAGCTGTTGGGGGCGTGAAAACTTGGTATGAATTCAATGGATATGGGTTGGTGGTAGAGAGAAATAGGAATAGCTACAGATACTTGACCTTGTCTACTTGATTCATGTTGTTTGGATGATGATCATGATCATTCCTAGCATCACAATCACAACCTCAAAGGAGGTGAAGCCCGCTCTGTGCTCACGTGACTGTCCGCTGCACCTTCCCCATAGAGAGATCCGAACCGCGAACCTCATCTCCGATTTTGTTGCACATCTACCAAGCTGTGACCACCACCACCACCTCCACAGCTATACCACCATCAACATGCCGGTAGTGAAAGGCGGCGTCTGGACGAATATCGAGGATGAGATCCTCAAAGCTGCAGTCTCAAAGTACGGTCTCAATCAGTGGGCGCGAGTCTCCTCGCTTCTCGCGCGCAAAACCCCCAAGCAATGCAAAGCGAGATGGGCGGAATGGCTGGACCCGGGCATTCGAAAGATCGAATGGAGTCGCGAGGAGGACGAGAAGCTGCTCCATTTGGCGAAGTTGATGCCGACGCAATGGAGGACGATTGCGCCAATTGTAGGCCGGACGGCAACGCAGTGTCTGGAGCGGTATCAGAAGCTGCTTGACGAGGCCGAGGCGAGAGAGAGCGGAGAGCTGGGACTTGGTGGACCTGATGGAGGTGAGGCAGCGGCACCGAGTGCAGATGATGTGAGACGGTTGAGACCTGGCGAGGTGGACCCGGACCCGGAGAGCAAACCTGCCAGGCCGGACACGATCGATCTGGATGAGGACGAAAAGGAGATGCTGTCGGAGGCTCGAGCGCGTCTGGCCAACACACAGGGTAAGAAGGCGAAGAGGAAGGCGCGAGAAAGGCAGTTGGAGGAGAGCAGGAGGCTGGCGGTGTTGCAGAAGAGGAGAGAGTTGAAGACTGCAGGCATCAATGTCAAGGTCACGACGAGGAAGAAGGGTCAGATGGACTACAATGCCGATGTGCCGTTCGAGAAGGCGCCCGCGCCAGGTTTTTACGACACACAAGAGGAGCTGGTGCAGAATGAGCGCGAGAGAGATGCTTTTGACCCGCGGAAGCAGCAATTGGCCAATAAAAGGAAGCAGGGAGAGCAGGAGGGAGACATGCAAGACACCAAGAGGAGGAAGGGCGACAAGGATGGCAACGCATCGGCAGCAGCAGCGGCTGCGAGAGCAAATCAAATGCAGAAGATCAAGGAAGCAGAGCAGAGCAGCAAGCGAAGAGGTCTGGTTCTGCCAGCACCACAAGTCAGTGAGAGCGAGCTAGAGGACATCGTCAAGATGGGTATGTCCGGCGACAAAGCAAACATGCTGGCTGAGGCCAGCGAGAATGATGCCACCAGAGGTCTAATGGGCAACTACTCGAACGCGATTGGAGCGACGCCCATCCGCACACCACGCGCACCGCAGGAAGAAGACCGAATAGCCAATGAGCTCCGCAATGCTCGTGCCAGAACCGAGACACAATCCGTGCTCTTCGGCGGCGAGAACACTCCTCTGCACGAAGGAGGCGGGAACACGACCGGTTACGAAGGCGTCGCACCTTCCAAACAAGCTTCGTTCACTCCAAACCCTCTGGCCACTCCACTGCGTAACGGAGGCATGAACGGTGCAGGTGCTACACCAGCTCGTGGACCTGGCGCGACGCCCATGCGCACACCTCGGGACAACTTCGCGCTCAATCAAGACGGCGACCAGTCTTCATTGATCAGTCAGACACCACGTGAAATCCGCCTCCGAGAACAAGCTGCCAAGTCGTCACTCCGTGGTAGGCTCGCTGCATTGCCGAAACCAAAGGAGACTGAGTGGGAGCTAGAACTGCCTGAAGAGCAAGAAGAAGGCTCAGCAGGCGGCGCGCAACTATCGGCGGAGGATGCCGCAGTTCGCGACGCCAGAGCCGCTGCTCTTGCCGAAGCGGCAGCCATGACGGAGTTCAAGCGCCAAACGCAGGTTGTGCAGAAAGGGCTCCCTAGGCCCAAGGTAGTCGACGTGGACGCTATGCTGAAAAATGCTCGAGACATTTCCGATCCAATCGAACGCTCGATCGCCGAAGAGATGGCACTCCTGATGGCGAACGATGCAGTCAAGTTCGGTGGAGCCAAAGTCAACGGGCACGCGAAGCCTGTGCAAGTCTTCGAGGAGGAGTTGTTGCAGAACGCAAATATTGAAGTCATCCTCGAGATGGGCCAGGATGCCGATCGTGCGGCCTTCGGCGCTGCTTTCGAGCGCGAGTGGATGCGAGCGCACGAGCGTCAGAATATGCTTCCCGGACTTGCTGGGTATGCTGAGGATGAACTGGACGAAGAGCAACTCCTGGTAGAGGCTTTCGATAACGTTCAGGAGTCCATAAGCACGTCTGCGGACAAGGGTCTGGCGTTGGAGAAGAAGCTTGCCAAGGTGCAAGGTGGGTACGTTGAGAGGTCGAAGAAACTCAAGCAGAAGATTGGCGAGGCGGCGGCTTTTCTGGAGAAGTGCAAGGTTGATGTTGAGGTGGGCAGGGTTGCTGCTACTGCTGAGGGAGCAGGCATCGCGGAGCGGTTGGAGGGGTTGAGAGAGGAGGTTGCATTGGTTAGGAGGAGGGAGAGGGAGGCGCAGGAGGATTACCGCGCGTTGAAAGGGGAGCTGGAGGCGATGGAGGTCTAGTCTTAGTCGACTTCAAGTTGACATTTGGCGGTGGCTGTGCCTCACTGCCTAGTAGAAGGAGCTGTAGTATTATCCTTCCACAAGCCTACATCAGACAAGCATTCTTTCGACTTGTCCCCATCTCCGACATCCCCAGCTTCCTCTTCTTTCCGCCGACAGTGTGCCACACCTCCACCACCCACTCGTACCACACACTCCTATCGTCCGTCTGCCGCCACATACTCACAACCAACTCTCCTCCTTCCGGAACATAAACCGGCGTCTAACACACGCGTCAGCACTGCTCTTTTCTCCCACCGGACGTAACATAATAACTCACCTTCAACGGAAAGCAAATCGGAAACCAAGAAATCATATCCTTACTCTTCCCCTCCATCGTCACTGGATTCGTCGACAACTCCACTTTCTCTCCCTCCGCCTTTGCACCCGCGTACAGCACCGTCTCGAAGTACCCCGCCAGCCCGTGACAAACTCCCCGTTTCTGGCACGTGAAGCGCAGCGTACAAGAGCGGGCGTTATGCTCGTTACTTCCGTCTCCGCCGACCCAGCCTGGTGCTCCTGCGCCGCCGCCGGCGCGGAGGTGGGCGTGGGAGAGGTGGTGATGGGGGATGGGGTGGGCGAAGGACCAGGCTTGTTGGACGTTTGGGGTGCGGGTCTCGGAGGAGGAGGGGGTTGGGGGGAGGAGGCTGAGGTAGTCGAGTTGGTGGAGCAGGACTACGTAGGGGATATCCCATTTCTCCTGCCCGCCGCCGCGGCTGAGGAGGTCGCTGTGCAGGCGTGGCGAGGCGATTGGTGTGAGGTGGGCGGTATAGCTTTGCGGGATACTGACGCCGTGGTCGGAGAGATGGTTTTGGACGCCATCGAGGCATTCGGGGGAGAGTTCGTTGTCTGCGAAGGAGCCTAGGAGTTCGGAGACGAGGATGTCGACTTTACCTAGGCCGTGTTTGAGGACTGGGCCGGGCCAGTGGCGCATATCGGATTTCTCGACGTGGACGCTGTTGTTCCAGAGCGGGTCGGTGGCGTTGCGGCGTTGGAGGAGGACGTAGGCGTTTGGGTTCTTCTCGACGGCCCAGCAATCGATTGTTATGCCGGTGGATTGACTCGCTTGAAGCGCTCGTGTGACTAGAGGACCCCGGCCTGCGCCTACAACTGCCACGACGATTGGTATGGTGTCTTGGACCGTGTCCTTCAGATCGCGGAGAGCAGCGGCTATAGCTCGCTCGTACCATTCGTACTTCACTGGATCCTTCTCGAAGACCTCATATGTCACGGACTCGAGATTGTCTGTCAGTGGCTGCAGTGGGGATTGCAGATAGTCTTGGTACCCTTGTCCAAATCGTTCTATGGGCGGCCGCGATGGCTGAGTCTGCTGGAGGTGTCGTAAGTATCGGAGATGCGATACTGGGTCTTTTGGTTTTTCCTTGGGCTTGTCAGATGCTTCTGCTGGTGTTGGTTCTGGCGAGGATCGTGCTGATTCCGAGGTTGTGGTCGTGAGAGTGCCAACGTCGCTGAGCAGCATCCAAGGTGCGAAGCGCAGGCGTGCGAATTGGGACAAGAGCTGCTGGTGGGGCTTGGACAGGACGGGGTATCCTTTGGCATTACGAAGGAAGGTCGTCCTTGGGAAGACGAGTAGTCGGACTGGTTCGGAGTACCACCGAGTTTGCAGATCAAGCGAAGGTAATTGCCGTTGGACTTCAAGAGCTGGTGGATTTCGTCAGTCTGTAGCCAACAGAGCATGCCGGTAGGGAAGAGTACCTCTGAGCGGCTTGTGTCTTGGAAAAGTGACATAACGAGACGCGGAATCAGGTGGCTTGGGTTGCAGAAAATTTGTTCGTACCTATAGACAGTTTCTGACTGTAGCTACACAATGTCCTGATCGTGTTCCAAGTTTCCCACACATCATACTCGCCTTGGTCCTCGCTCTCATCTTCGAGCGTCTCTTCGGGTACCGCATCTGCGAACTCAGATAGATGCCTTCCGTCAGGGTACTCGGTCTCCAGTTCACCATGCATAGGCATCAGGACGTGCAGTTGCAGATACGGTCCTAGTCCGAGGGCCTCTTGGATCGCCCGAGCGTACTGCACCACGTCCCCGCCTTCGGCAGGGCCATGGACGATGACATTACTGACACCACAGAAGGCAGCATATGCGACTTCGAGGTTGAAGACCTGCCGGCTGACGTAGGCAACGACAGGGTCAGTCGATCCGAGATCGATCCACTCGCTGGCGATGGCTATTCTGGAAGTGTCGCTGTCTTCTGGTGTCAAGGTTGAATCCTGTGGCGTAAGAGGCGGTACCAATGGGCCTGGAGAAGGCACCTGCGTCGAACATGCTCGCTGTAGTAGATCCTGGTAGTCCTGGATCAGCGACACCACTGCAGTATGAAAGGTCGGAGTTGTAATCGACGTGGTCACGAAGTCGTAGCCTAGATCTTCTGCTTGGGAGAGCACTTCGTTGGACACATGTCTCTGGTCTGTTTCGTGGTGACCAATGTAGAATATGGTTGCTGGCTCTTCGGGTGGAAGAGAGGCGCCGATGTTCATCTTGAGCCGAGTCTAGGTGTTAGCACTTCTAATCGACACTGGTCGCTCTGAATGCTCGTGTGGTCGGTTGAAAGAAGTTATAGTCATTCTAGTGAAACAAAATCCAGACAGGTTGTGGCGTAGCTCTAGTACCGGACTGATATGTCCCATCGTCGAACCTTCCTTCCTCGCATAAGTTTTCTTGCGCCTACCCAGCTCCAACCCACCACAAGTCTTCACATCATGGCTGACACCGAGAACAAATCGCGCTTCAAGCGTCAGAAGCTATCCGACGAGACTGACCGATCCAATCCCTACCTCGCCCACATGTACGAAAACGGCGATGCGAACGGCGTCGGACTCCACAACTCCGACGGCTATGGCAACGGTCATGCCTCCAAGGCAAATGGCAATGCCAGCAGCCTGTCCGCCTTCAAGCGCCATACGTCGACCGCGAAGATGGCTGCAGTTGCAGAAGATGGACCGGAGAATCCTTTCACTCGCCAGCAGCTATCGCAGAAGTACTTCAGCATCTTGAAGACGAGGCGAGGTCTTCCGGTGCATGCCCAGCGGCAGGAGTTCCTGGACATGTACCAGAAGTCACAGATCTTGGTCTTCGTGGGTGAGACGGGTTCTGGAAAGACCACGCAGATCCCGCAGTTCGTGCTTTATGACGACCAACCACAAAACCAAGGTAAGATGGTTGCTTGCACCCAACCCCGGCGAGTGGCGGCAATGTCAGTGGCACAGCGTGTTGCGCAGGAGATGGACGTCAAGTTGGGAGAAGAAGTGGGTTACAGCATTCGTTTTGAGGACATGACCAGCCAGAGCACGATACTGAAATACATGACGGATGGTATGCTCTTGCGGGAGGCCATGAACGATCACGACCTGAAGCGCTATAGCACCATCATTCTGGACGAGGCCCACGAGAGAACACTGGCTACCGACATCTTGATGGGACTGCTGAAGGAGGTGGTGCAGCGCAGACCCGATCTGAAGATCATTATTATGTCTGCTACTCTGGACGCCCAGAAGTTTCAGAAGTACTTCATGGGTGCGCCACTGCTGGCTGTGCCAGGTCGCACGCATCCCGTCGAAGTCTTTTACACCGCTGAACCGGAGCGCGACTACGTGGAGGCTGCGATGCGGACAGTGCTGCAGATCCATAACACTGAGCCGGAAGGCGACATTCTGCTCTTCCTTACCGGTGAAGAAGAGATTGAGGATGCGTGCCGGAAGATCAATCTTGAGGCAGATGAACTCACCCGAGAAGGCGGCGCGGGACCTTTGAAGGTGTATCCGCTCTATGGCTCGCTTCCGCCCGCGCAACAGCAACGCATATTCGATCCGGCCCCGCCACCATTCAGAGAGGGTGGAAAGCCTGGTCGCAAATGCATCATCTCGACTAATATCGCTGAAACCTCGCTCACGATTGACGGCATCGTGTATGTGGTCGATCCTGGATTTTCGAAGCAAAAGGTCTACAACCCACGGATACGAGTCGAGTCGCTTCTCGTATCACCAATCAGCAAAGCATCCGCCCAACAGCGAGCCGGTCGTGCAGGTCGTACGCGTCCCGGCAAATGTTTCCGCCTCTACACGGAGGAAGCATTCAAGAATGAGCTCATCGAGCAGTCGTACCCAGAGATTCTCCGCTCCAATCTCGCTAGCACCGTACTAGAGCTGAAGAAACTCGGCGTGGACGACCTGGTGCATTTCGATCTTATGGATCCACCGGCACCAGAGACACTTATGCGCGCACTCGAAGAGCTCAACTACCTGGCCTGTCTTGACGATGAAGGAGAACTCACTCATATGGGCACACTGGCTTCATCGTTTCCTCTCGATCCGGCATTGGCGGTCATGCTCATCTCGTCACCCGAGTTCTACTGCAGCAACGAGATTCTGTCTCTCACCGCTCTGCTCTCGGTTCCACAAGTCTTCGTTCGGCCGGCTTCAGCACGGAAACGAGCGGACGAGATGAAGGACCTTTTTGCACACCAAGACGGCGATCATCTGACCATGCTGAACGTCTACCACGCCTTCAAGTCGCCTGCCGCGCAGGACAACCCAAAGCAATGGTGCCACGACCACTTCCTTTCCTTCCGTGCTCTGCAGCAGGCCGACAACGTGCGTATGCAGCTGAAGCGTATAATGGAGCGCGAAGAACTGGAACTCCTATCTACCCCGTTCGAAGACAAGAAGTACTACGAGAACATCCGTCGCGCACTCGTGGCAGGCTTCTTCATGCAGGTCGCCAAAAAGGATAACAAGACTTACACGACCGTTAAGGACAACCAGTCCGTCCTTCTGCACCCAAGCACAGTGCTGGGCCAGGACAGCGAGTGGGTGCTCTACAACGAGTTCGTGCTCACGAACAAGAACTACATCCGGACGGTGACGGCGGTGAAGCCGGAGTGGTTGCTTGATATTGGGGAGGCGTATTACGATGTGGATAGTTTTCCGAAAGGTGAGGTGAAGAACGGGCTGGTGGCGGCGCAGAGGACGATCCAGCGCGCGAAAGAGAGAGAAAACAGGCAGAAGGTTATGGCTGGGAAGGGGAGGTGAGAGTCTTGATGAAGGGATGTGCATGTGCATATGGGCGTGGTTCAATACATGGGGCACTCACCAGGACTTCTCAGATGAGTGAATACGATGGTGATTAGGCAAACCTCGTGGCCCGAATAGATGTGAGCGACACCAACGACTCAGCAGTTGTACATGTATCTTCATTCATCTTCGCTTCACTGCTCAGCACACTGTGTTCTTCACTGACACTGTGCTCTGTTGCGCAAGTGAATATCATGGTATGGTATGGTGAAGATCCCGATCAGTCACTTGCACTTGTACCTCGGCACGACATGTGTCACGTAACCTCACATGCGCGCATCACTGTTTCGATGAGTTTCCGCCACATACGATAACACCACACACCATCTCTCCTCCTCATCCCTCTCCTGTCTTCCAACCTACCACTCCACGGAGGTAGACTCATCCAACGATGGCGATCAAAGCACCCAAATCCCGCACCCTCCCCCTCGTGCCCCTCCCTCACAACGTCGTCCTCCTCCCCGGCATCACCGCTCGCATCCCCCTCCAGAACCGCGCCGACGTCGCCGCCATCCTCGCAAACATCTACTCCAAAGCCTCCACTCCGCGACCGGATCCGAGCGCGGTGACGCTCGGCTGCGTCCCGCTCAACTCGCCTTTCCTGAGTCCCGACGGCCAACGCATGATCGAAGGTGCTGAGGCGAAGGACGAGAAGAGCAGTCAAGCTGTGCAGACTGATCCAGCGCAAGCGAGGAAGCCGGATTTGTTCCGGTATGGAACGATGGCGAGGGTTACCGGGGTGCAGGGACGGACGCCTGGGGAGCTTACGTTGGTTGTTGAGGGTGTGTCGCGGTTTCGTGTTGAGAAGATATCCAAGGAGCGGCCGTACTTTGAGGCGAGGGTGGCGTTGCATGAGGACGCGGTGATCACGCCGGAAGAGGCCGAGGGCAGGGTCAACGAGCAGTTCGCGGAGCTCAAGCAGTTGAGTCGGGAGTTGATCGCTTTGATCCGGCTTTCTGCACTCCTACCGCGAGGACCGACGATGTCGCTGTCGCCTATCCTGGCGAGGCGGTTGGAGCTGTTCATCGTGAGGAAGGATGTTCAGGAGGCTGGCGTGCTGGCGGACTTTATGACGAACATCATTGACTGCTCGCATGAGGACAAGCTAAGGATACTTGCGGCGTTGGCGGTGCCGGAGAGGCTGGAGAGGATTATCGAGATATTGAGGAAGGCGATTGGAAATCTACAGGGGACTTCGAGGACGGTGGTTATCACGACGAATGCGCCGCAGAACGGACCTGTGGATCCGGATCTATTGAACCGACTACGTCAGGACCCGAGGCTGCGACGGATGGCCAACGGACAGGTGCCTCCTGGCAGCATGAACGGTATGGGTGGACTTCCAGGTGGTGGGGAGCCAGAAGAAGCGAACGAGGTGGAGGAGCTGAAGAAACGGCTGGACGAGGCGAAGCTCACACCGGAGGCTCAGAAGGTTGCTGATCGCGAGTTGAAGCGCCTGACGGGCATGAACCCAGCACAAGCGGAACACCAGGTGATTAGGAATTACCTGGAGAACTTGGCTGAGATTCCGTGGTCAAAGGTCACGGAGGATAATCTGGATGCTGCTACGTTGGCGAAAGCGAGGAAGCAGTTGGATGATGATCACTATGGTTTGGAGAAGATCAAGAAGAGGCTGCTGGAGTATCTGGCTGTTCTGAAGTTGAAGCAGGCGGTGAACATGGACCTGGAGAAGCAGATCAAGGCTATCACGCAGGCTGGCGAGGAGGAAGAGGAGAAAGAGGCGGTGGTGAAGGCGGGTGCTGTATCGGAGGTCGATCTGGATGAGGATGTTGCGCCTACGACACGGCCGGAGGCGAAGCAGGAAGAAAAGCCGAGGGAGAAGACACCGGAAGAGGTCAGGCTGCTTCAGCACAAGAAGCTGGTCGACAAATCGCCTATTCTGCTGCTTGTTGGGCCCCCCGGGACCGGCAAGACATCGCTCGCGAAGTCGGTTGCTACCTCACTGGGCAGGCAGTTCCACCGCATCTCACTTGGCGGTGTCCGGGACGAAGCAGAGATCAGAGGGCATCGTCGGACATATGTCGCCGCCATGCCTGGTCTCATTGTGAACGGCCTGAAGAAGGTCGGCGTGGCGAACCCTGTCTTCCTGCTCGACGAGATCGACAAGGTTGGCACATCCTCCAACCACGGTGATCCGTCAGCAGCTATGCTCGAAGTTCTCGATCCGGAGCAGAACCACGCGTTTGTCGACCACTATGTCAACATTCCGATCGATCTGAGCAAGGTCCTCTTCATCGCTACTGCCAACACACTCGACACTATTCCTGCACCACTCCTAGATCGAATGGAGACGATTCAGCTTTCTGGCTATACCTCGCTGGAGAAGCGCCATATCGCTACCAAGCATTTGATTCCGAAGCAGATCACCACCAACGGCCTCGGGAAGAAGGACGTCGATATTGCAGAAGATGCACTGGACAAGGTCATCACAAGCTACACCCGCGAATCCGGCGTCCGCAATCTCGAGCGCGAGATCGGCAGCGTCTGCCGCTCCAAAGCCGTCCAATTCGCCGAAGCGCGAGACACGGACAAACTTCCCACATACAGCTCGCACGTCTCGGTAGATGACCTCGAAGAGATCCTAGGCATCGAGCGTTTCGAAGAAGAAATCGCCGCCCGTAACTCCCAGCCGGGTGTTGTCACCGGTCTCGTCGCCTATAGCTCTGGCATGCAAGGCAGCATCCTCTTCATCGAGATCGCGGATATGCCTGGTTCCGGCCGCGTGCAGCTGACCGGCAAGCTGGGCGACGTGTTGAAAGAGAGCGTGGAAGTCGCGCTTTCGTGGGTCAAGAGTCACGCCTACGACCTGGCCCTCACCGCCGATCCAAGCGAGGACATCATGAAAGCCCGTACGATCCACGTGCACTGCCCATCTGGCGCGATCCCTAAGGATGGGCCAAGTGCAGGGCTCGCGCATACTATCGCGCTCATCTCGCTGTTCAGTCATAAGTCCGTCCCACCCACATTAGCCATGACCGGTGAAGTCGCGCTGCGAGGGAAGGTGATGCCGGTCGGTGGGATCAAAGAGAAATTAATCGGTGCGATGCGTGCTGGCGTCAAGAAAGTCTTGCTACCGATTGGGAATCGGAAGGACGTCAAGGATCTGCCGCAGGAGGTGAAGGATGGGCTGGAGATCGTGACGGTAGCGCATATCTGGGAGGCGCTGGCGCAGGTGTGGCCAGATGGGCAGTGGGATAAGGTGTCCGGGTGGGGGATGGAGAGTCGATTGTAAGATGTTGCGACTTGGGACGAGATGGTTTGAGATGTGGTGAATGATATATTTTAGCGTAAACGACTTCTCACGATCCTGTTTCCTCACCTTCACTCGATCTCATTGCCGGTCTCACAAGCATAAACTCCTCATACCCATTTCCCCCAGGCATCACCTCTCTCGCTACCACCCCGAACCCGCCAACCTTTTCGTAGAACGCTCTCGCACTCCCGTTGGCTTGAACAAACACCTCCAGGCCCTCCGCATCCGCTACCTCGCACGCCCGTCTCAACAACGCAGCTCCGATCCCCTTGCCTTTCCAGCTGTGATCCACGCCAAGGAGTTCGACCAAGTAGTGCACCCTCGCCCCTACCTCGTCTCCAACCCGCATAATCGCTTCGCGGTGCTTACTCATAGCCCCGACCATGGAGTCGTACTTCTCCGCATCATGCTCTCTGGTACGAGGGAAAGCCGTCCACAAACCTGAGCCAAGCTCGTGCGGCTGCATGAGTCGGAGGATTAGGACGCCGATCGCTTCTTCGTCTGTGCTTCCAGAGGGTGTAGCAGCGGGGCTGGCGACGAGGACGTGCCATCGCGTGTCAGCAAGGCAGTTTTGGAAGATCTCGCGCCACCATTCTCGAACGGCTGGGGTGTCTGGGAGGGTGGCTTTAATGTATGGGTTTGTTGGGTGGAAGGAACGGGCGAGTATAGTGGTGAGGGCGGGGATGTCGGAGTCGCGGATGGGGAGGATGTGGTGGGTGGACATGGCTGTGGCCTTCCCTGACCGCCAGGTTTGGAAGTAGTGAAGACGAGAGTCGGTGGGGTGTTATTGCGTTATTGCGCCGTACCGATACTGTGATTTAAGGCTGTTATGGTCTTTATACCTAGGATTCAATGTGTGCGGCGATGTTGTATAATGCCGAGAATCCATTTGCGGTCCTACATGAGGTGGAGAGCGGAGTTTCGCTTGCCCTTGTCAGCTTGGGGCCATGATTAGCGCCGATGACATTCTGTTTGCAATCCCGTGTCTTTCTAGAATGCCAGGTGCTTCATCTTCGCAGCTTTACTAGATGTTGACAGACTGATCCCAGGCTGACAGATTTCCGGTGGTCTTTATGGTGACGACCATAAGGAGCCGTGTGAGCGAAAAGCCATCTGCGTTCGTGCCGTGCCTACTGCATAGTCATATCAGTCATAGAATCCCACGATAGCCAGTCAAAGTTCGAATCAGCGAAGAAGCCATAGGCGTCATTGTTGGTTCTTCCACCAGCAAGTGTCCCGCCCATACCGTCTGACAGAGCATCGGACTGGAAGGCGGCATCGTTGTTGGGCAGCCAGAAGTCCATGTCCATCGAAAGGTCTTGCATGGCTGGATCGTTGAATAGGTCGAGCAATGGCTGAGAATGTTGTTGATGTGTATTGTGTGCTTGCAGTGGGTTCAGTGTCAGCAAAGCGTCCGGCGTCGTATCCGCCGTCATGACACCACTGCTCAATGAAGGTGTTGATTCTGTCCGGGCGGCATGGACCCTTTCTGGAGTAGTGGTGCTTGGCCTTGCGAAGATCTGTTGGGCATACTGCACAAATGTTACTGCAATCGTGCGCAGCTTTGCCGCTTGAGGGTGTCGAGACTCCATCTGCTGGAGGAAGGACGACATGCTCTCCATGGCTTTTAATGATTGTCGTGACGAAGAATTGCTGCCAGTCGATATGATCTGACCAAACAGTATGAAGAACGGCGTGAACGGGCAATACAGAAGAACCCATATCACGCCGTTGTATACTTCGGACGAGTCTGAGACCAAATCTTCGAGTGAGAACAGGGCCTGCTGTGCCGACGAGATGCAGGCTTCTTGTAGCGCAGGTCGTGACCGGATTAACAGCACTGTATAGTAGTAATACTGGAATTGTTGGTATTGAATACCAAGCCGCATAGATGTTTGCTCTTCTTCGTCGAGGAAAGGTTGCTCCGCGACCAAGCAGGCTTCGAGAGTCTAATTTCGTCAGCGTAAGTCGTCGACACTGAGATGGTTGCCTCACCGATATCATTTTCTGGTGCCACTCATCCAATTTCTCCCTAGCGCTGTCAAACTTGGAACTGTCTTCGAACAGACAGGACCAAATCTCAGTAAGCACTTCCGAGGAACGGTGCAGGAAGTATAGGAAATGGGCACCATACGTGCTCTGAAAAGAATTTGGCGTGCCGTCTTTGCCGACTTGATGGGGACGATATGCCATGAGTTTGTGAACCGGTAGGGTAGGGACATTGGCACCCGTTGAGTTGTGCAACGCTGGTGGCCTACCAAATATCACCGCAAGATTCTTGTCGATGGCGTTGAACGTCCAGAAAAGCATGATACGTCTCTCCCGAACTTCCGGCTCCAGGTTTCGTAGGTCGATGCCCAGGGCTTGCAACATTCTACAGATTGTGGAGAAGACCATCCAAGACAGCGAAGGAGTAGTGACCTCCTGCACGTGAAAAGCGAGGATCATGAGTGCCTGGATATTGAGATCACTTGGCTCCAGTAGTAGCCTTGCATCGTCGATCGCAAGGCGAAGGTTCCATCGCAGTTGAGTCCGCGTTGTTTGGCTGTATTTCGCGTCTAAGCAGGCCTCTGTCAATAAGGCACCATAGATGAGCACCAGGTAGGCCTTTTCGTGCACGTTGTCGGGGCTAGACAACGCATCCCGCAAAATAGCTGGAGGTGTGGGCGTAAGATATGGCCTGCCTCTACCCTGGATCAGATAAAACACTGAACAATCAGTATGGGTGTTGCCGAAACGAATGCGTCGCAATGCGAACCTTTGATCAGTGCAGCCGCTTGTTCTTTGTCGATCGCGACGAACCTTTTCTCTCTCAGCCCGAGTTCGGCCGCCATCTCGTTCAGACCTGGTCCCTGCCAAAAAGATGAATACTCTTCATCCAGCACCGCCAGCGTACCAGACGGACTCTTGTCCGAACTGTCGAACTGCTGAAGACTGTCCTTTGTCTGGGAGATATCGTTTTCCATTTGAGACCTCAGATCGCCGGGCGAAGCCGCATGTGTATCAGACTGGGGGGGTGTACTGAGGTTGGACGGCGTGGTCACAGCAGCTTGCCATGGCCGTTTGGTCTGCCTAGGGCGCCGACGTATTACACCGGAGCGAGAGTAGACACAGTGGCGAGCGTCTGCACTGCATTGTGTACAGCCTGATGCATCTCGTGAACAGCGGATCTAGCGTGAGTGTTAGGCGTACGAGTCCGTGGGCACTTCTAGCAATAAAGCATACTTTGCGAGTGCGGCACTCGTCGCACTAAGTAGGTCATAGTCAGCAAATCGTAGCCTTGTACTGTTTTCGATACTGCGAACGTACGGCATACCTGGCTTGCTCTGGCGCCATCGAAGGTCACTCAACTACTGTGCAAATGATCGAAGGAAGGCGCAGACCGTTGCCGATTGAACCTGAAGTTTGGCACGTTCTGACTGCTTGGTTCGAACTATGTAACATGGACCGCTGTTCTTCGAAGGCCAGGATTGTCGTGGTCATCAAGAAACGCGAAGGCGTGAAGACGTTTGAGACTTTGAGACTAGCCGCTGCTGCATCTGGAGTAGCGCCGCGTATGGGCGGACCGAGCGGAATCATTTTAGAGTGCACCGCAGGACATTGAGACAACGCAATTAACCCAGTGATGGCTCACGACAACAGACTTTGCGACATCTGCACCGAAACCAACTTCAGACAAGTACTCAGCGGTGCTGATGAGCGAAACGTGTATCTCGAGATCGGCTCATGGCAGAACATCCAAGCGAAAGCGGCAACGTGCGACCTCTGTAACACCATCGCCCTCGCGATACAATTCGGACCTAAGTTTTCACGTAGCAAGCTTGACGAGAGCCATAGAATCTCTGTCACTGACAAAGTCTCAGGGGGGCATCGCATTGACGAATCTGGCGATTGGAAATATGCCAGATACTTGCTACTCATATTGGAGGACAGCGAGGGCAACAATCACATCAGCGGAGCGCTGCTTGTGCACTTTGAAGACGCACAATTGATCGGCCAGTCTCCACTCTACCATGGGCGTCTGGTCGACTCCGGTGCCATTGACACAACGATGGTCAGTTCTTGACTCAGAGACTGCGAGACCATGCATGAGAAATGTACCGATTCGGCCTTGCTGCGCGCACTTGGGATATCTATGCCACAACGCTCGATGCTAATCGATACGTTTAGCTTGTGCCTTATTGATGCTCCAGCTGGCACATCGTATGCCGCACTCAGCTACAAATGGGGAGTAGCAGTACTTGACCATCTTGCTTGGAGTCGCAAATCTCAGAAAGCCTCGGGCACTGGCGCGTTTGAAACTCCCCTCCACGGTGCACGATGCCATCACTTTTACCAAGAACTTAGGCATTCAATACCTCTGGGTGGACGCATTGTGCGTCATTCAGGATAGTAACGAGCACAAAGCTACACAGATCTCACAAATGCATCACATCTATGGAGGAGCTATTATTACGATTGTCGCGGCGTCTAGTCCACACGCAAACTATGGACTGCATGGTATCAGCGGGCTTGGTCGCTCAATCAAACAACACAGCGTTATTGTGGACACCATCCGGCTTTTGCCCCAACAGACCAATCTCGATCAGACCGTGGCAACGTCGGCATATAACGATCGAGCTTGGACGTACCAAGAGTCTTATGTGTCCCAAAGGCTGCTATATATCACGCACACGGGCGTCTTCGTGTTGTGCTGCCAAGGTCTTCGAAGTGAGGAAGTTCTACAGCACGAGACCGCATGTAAGTCAGGTCAATGTCGATCTCACGAATCCTCGCTGAACTCCGGTCAACCGAACCTCTGGCGCGAGCTTCTCATGTTTGAAGAGCGCGAGCTCTCCGAGATCGAACCTTGCACATGTCAGTTCGAGAAACGCAAGCGTTACGACGAAGTACAGCCACCTTTTTCTCTTTTTCTCTCTCTATGGTGACGCTAGACGTCCAGATAGCCCGGGGGCGAAAAGGAGATATCGACTGCACAGTTTGCAAAGAATTCGATCGCGTGAACGAGGCCGAGTGGGAGGAGTACGAGGCACTTGTTGAGAGCTACGCCGCTCGCGACATTAGGTACGAATCTGATCGCATACCGGCGTTCTCTGGCACTAGCGGTCTACTAGAGCGCCAGTTCAGGACACTACTTCTGTTTGGTCTACCAGAGAATTTCCCGGACTTCGCTCTCTTGTGGCGACCGGTAGGCAACCGAGCAAAAGCTTGCCGTACATCGGGCTTCGTAAGCATTCCCTCATGGAGCTGGGGCTCGCATGAAATTTCTGTTGTGTACCACAGTGGCCTCTGGATGTCTTCGGAGGTTGACTGGTATTGTCTCGACGAGGAGAGCGGTCTACGCGCTGTGCGTAGCCTCAAGATTAAGGGCACGAGTGCTCCTATCAGATCAGACTTCAAGCAGCCCGTCGTCGCGGACCAACTCGCGGCGGTTGGCATCAACATCAGAGTAGAGCGACCTATGGCGGCTTTGAACGGGTGATGTCAGGTTACGACATCAACATATCTCAAGGGCACTCAACTGTACAACAAGGACCTGGACAGATTCAACCCACAGTGGCACACAGTCTTGTTCAGGGATACTGTTCCTGATACATCCTCGGACTTTATCCCGGTAGAACTGCTTCTTCTTTCCGCTTTCTATGACCAAGACGAGGATCCGACACCTGCAAACGTTGCTCGATTCCCACCAGCGGATGATTGGCAACAGAAGTTCAGCGTCCTATTGATAGAACGGTCTGGATGTATCACGAAGCGGCTCGCCATAGCAGCTCTTGCACATGACGCCTTATGGGATCAAGCTCATAAGGAATGGAGACTTATCAAGCTAGTATGAGAAGTCTTTCACGTCGTACTTCGCCGGCCACTGTCCGAGAGGGCAGATGTGTTGGATTGCCGTTTTTGCTTGCTTCGATTGATGTACAGAATCTGGATGCGTCAAAAGGGGCTCCCGCGGCAAACAACACTGTGCTCGGCTCAAGATGTCGGTATGTATAAGTAGACCAGCGTCTGCTGAGGCAGTAAGACAATGAAAAGCTCTTGCCGAATCTCCAAGGTGGCTTCTGCCAGCATCGTATCCTTAGTATCCTAACATCTATGGCTTTCGGCGCTAATCCGACGTCACTGGAAAATATAACCGGACCTCGTGATCTGAGATCCGATTCGCTGTTCCATCAATTTTCCACTTACTACTCATCAACCACCCGCATCATCTCCCCCGGCCACTCCAGCAGAACCCCATACGCACCCCCAACAACCTCCATCACCGTATTAATCCTCGCCGCCCCAAACCCCCTCAAATACCACATATCATGCAATAGCAACGTACAAACCAACCAATGCGCCGCAATCGCTAGCGCCAACTCATCCCTCCCCGCAAGTAACCGCGTGAACTCGGGTGAGATCTCCGTGGTCCAGGAGAAGATAGCGCGGAGGTTGTTCGTGATACCGCATTCGAAGACGTGGTCCATCATGTGCTCTAGTTCATCGATAGCGGTTAGGTAGACTTCAGCGTTGGTGCAGCCGATCGTCGGTTCGAAATCCGTTATTGTGGTTTTGAGCAGATCGATAGCGCTGTCTTTGGTCCGCTGGATCGTATAGAATAACTCGATGACTTTCTCGTTGGGCACGCTTTGCCCACTGTCTGAAACCCTTAGCTGGCGGTGCGGCAGCCCCCGTGGTGCGGGTATCAGCTCATGCCGCGCGGACGTCTCGCTCCTAAGCTCACTAGACGCATCGGCTAAGCTCCGGAACCCTCGCAGGTGGAGATGCCATTCGCTCACCGCACCGGCGGCGGTCGAAGCTAGCGCTAATCCGCACGGTATTAGCAGCATAGCGCACGCGAGTAAAGCGTCGGCGTTCTCAGGTCGTAGCGATGGGATCGAGCTCCGCAGACACTGCAAGGATTTGTAATAGTGCATCTGCGCCGTCGCGGCGCCGTCGAACGATCCGCCGTGAGCATCGTGGGAGCTCATGCACAGCGCGCTCAACGCCATAAGAGCGTGCGCGGTGCCGACGTCTGTGTGCGCGACGGCGGGGATGGAGCTCTGCCATATTTCACTATAGGTGCTATTGCTGTCTGTGGCGGCCATGTTTCCGCTGGCGTGGGCGAGGTAGTACTGCCAAAGAAGAGCGTCCGGGACCTGTTTCTCGCAGTGCAGAGCTGTCTCGACATGCCGGTCTTCCAGGCTCAGTGGTGCTGTCGGGGACTGCCATGGAAGCAACACGCTGCACTCGGGGCTCGAGTCGTGGGAGCGGACGTAGTTGCACGGAAGGCCTCGAAGCTGGCACTTCCCACAACTTGGGAGGGCTTCGTCGCACTATGATGGATGCTCCCGTTAGCACAGATTCGTAAGTTGGCGCGATGGTAGAGCGTAGGTAACTAACCTTTATTCTGCGGCGTCTGCACGCTTGGCACCCGTTACGCGATTTCTTATGTGTTCTCTTCTGGCGGCTTGGTAATTTGGTAAGGAGTCCCTGCCGTGGCTCTGAGGCCGAAACTTCGTTTGATGAGTCTTCGTCCATGGTGGAGAGTGAATGAAGACTTTCGAATAGTCGGGCTAGCCGACATACATCCGCGAGAGCGCGAGACCAGCACAAGAGTGTCGCCTGTAAGCCTCATGCGGCACGCATCGTTCGACATTACTATCGGCTATTGTGGCAGCTTGATGCCGGGCAGAGCACGACTGCGGCTTGCTATCGGAGTCAATGTGGTTAGCAGCACGGACAGAGGTGGCCTTCTGCCGCATTGCCGTGAACTTTCACCTGCAGAGCGAGCGCAGTCGTGATGCGAGATCGGGGACGGGAACTAGGGCTGAACGAGAGGTCGGTAAGGCTGAAGCACTGACCAAGCTTTTTCAAGCCTTTCCCCTAGCGAGAGGTTGCCTTTCAAAACAACCTTCGATGGACACCTTAAGGTAGGTACAACTCCAGTGGCATACTTGGGAGACATGCATCTCGGAGCGAGCATACTAAAACACACTGACCGCGCGATATTCGGTACAAAAATGATCATACCACGCAAGAAATAGTAAAAGGAAGCGCGAACGGATCATGGACACAATGACCACGAAGAGAGCGAACACAAAGATGCTCTATTAACAAGCAATGCCTGGCTGGCCATCAGCAACTCTCATACTCTCAGGTTCCGTCTATTCGCGGCCAGCGTTGAACCTTTGTACAGGTCGAAGTCTGTTCCGGAGCGACGCCATAAATTTGCTGCTAACCAGTTATCTCGCTTCCGTGTGGACGCCGACAACAACCCAGCACAACCCTCGTAGTCTCTCACGGCCGTGAAGGCGGGAGACGCAGTCATCAACTGCGACTACATTGGTTGTGGATTTCCGGAGGAGGCAGACGCATGCACCGTAGTCCAGCGTCCGCCGGCAACCTCAATCCTGCGAACCCTGACGTCGAAGGTCCGGGACTGACGCCTAGTGGCGGCGACGACCTTCCAGACGTACCTCCGGCCTGGGTCCGAGTATGTGGTTCCGTAGCATCTGAATCCCAGTGCTAGATTCGCAGTTTCGCTGAACCTCTTCGTACGGAACGGGAGGCGGAGACTTCGGGGTCCAGTACCATAACGGTTCTTACACTTAATCCATCCAAGCCCACCCCTAATTCAACACCACAATCAACAGCACCAAAACCACAATCAGTATCCCAATCGTCACCCAACTCCAATTATCTTTACTCTTCCTCGCCACCGTTCCTAACCTCTTCCGCGCCCGCTCGAGCGTTGTGGTATGCCGGTCAACTCCGCTCTCTACATCCTCGAGTAAGATATTCTGTTCTTCTAACTCGTTGCCCATTTGGATCCCGAGTACTCGTTGTCGTCCAATGCTCTGCCCTAGCGTATCCAGATGCTCATCTTGGTCCTTTAACACTTGTTTGTGGTAGCTGTGGATTTGTTGGTTGTCCAACTCCGACTGATCAGGCCCAGACGGCTCGTCACGATACCGTTCCTGATCCGAGAACAGCGCGGCGCGGTTTGCGGCATCTACGGGATCTTCTTGCGCTTCGGCAGACGGGTCATCCCGAAACCGTACATTTTTATTCCTTCGAGCCTGCGCCGGTATCCTCTGCGCCGCATCGAAATCTGCTCGTAAAGCCGGATCGTTCGGTCGTTGTGTCTCAGCCGAAGGCGGCGCGGCACCATGAAACTGAGCGTACAGGTCTTCGAACTGCCGCCGTAATCGTGAAAGGTCGGAGGTCGAGTCTTCTGCTTGTCCGAGGTCTGCTTCTTGCGATTCGAGGTGTTGGATGCCTTCTTGGAGATTTGAGAGAGAGCTGGAGATGTGGCTGTCTTGCTTGTGCGGTTCGAGGTTGAGGCTTATGGCTCGTTGGCGCTCGAGGAGGGAGAGTTTGAGGTGGTCGGCGAGGAGGAAGAGTTGGTGGGGGGTTGTGGTCGACATGGTCGTGGATGCGCCTAGGCAGCTGTACTGTCGATGAGGTCGTTCAGTCGGTGTCCAGAGTGCTCAAGTGAATGCTGATGGAGTTGTTCGTGTCAAGTCGAGCGTCAGGTGTATGTACGTGGCTCAGATGAGATTATGTCCTATCGTATAGTCGTTGCCTGCCATCTCAAGTGATGTCGGTCTCGGCGATCGTCAGGTCAGATCTCCGGCGGGGAAGCGGCAGCCGGGAATAGTCCGCCAGATCCTTCCTCCCGCACCCGCACGAGCACAACACGACAGCCGTTTCATGTCCACTCTCCCACACCACAGCACTCCTTGTCACACCTCAACTTATATTGCTCGTCCTACAACATTCATATACCGCGATATTCGAGAGCTGCAGCGAGCGCGATCCAGGCACCCGAAGACCCGCAGACGCGTGCTTTGGATCGATCATTGGTCTTGGAGGGATCGCAACAGCAAATCAGTCTTCCGGATAAGCGGAATTCAGCACGTCCATACCGGTCTGTGATGGAGCTTTGATCCCGCGGGAGGTGCATGACTTGCAGAAAGAGCCAACTGCATCTACGCACGCCTAGGGAGGTCTTGTTATATCTTGCCTTGGCCTTTTGCCTTTGGCCCTAAATCCCGAGCCTACTCTCGTTGTTGGTTAAGACCTAGAGCGTACAGCGACTCGACCTGGCATTGTATATATCAACCTACACTATCTAGCAGAGGTTATATTGCAGTGGTATCCCGGACGCACATCATCTTTCCGCGATCGCTCGGCCCGTAGATGATCAACCCTAGGATCAACTCGGTTTGTGCAACTTGATAACCTGGAACCCGCCTGCAACCTTCCACCTCTTCTCGGACCTTGCCTCCGCTCAAATGCTAGGCATGATGTCGCGCTCACACTTCTCCCGTTCACCTCGCGGCAACCAGGACCCAACCTTCACCCGCACGCATTCTCACTCTCACAGCTCCTCGAATCCCATCAACACTCTTGGTCTTCCCTCACCACCTCCGAACGGGCGTCGATCTAGTATGGGCGTGGAAGTACGCGGTATGAGGAGGCTGGAGCAGAGGAGGAACATGGAGGAGAGTCACTACCTGGCTTGTAATGCACGGGCACAGAACTATAACCCACCTGTGGATCTGAGATTACTGGACTATGTCTCGAGCTACGACAACAACCTTATGTGCGCTATATGCCGCTGCCCGTTCGTGGATCCGGTGATTCTGAACGAATGCGACCACTGTTTCTGTCGCGCCTGCATTCGACAGTGCTGGAACACCAACACCACCTACACCCCGCTCGGCCCTAGAGGCGACTGTCCGACTTGCCGAACCCCCGCCAAATTGGGCCCACGCTCCGCCACGAGCAAGATCTTGGTCAACCTCGTCGACGAACTAATAGTACAATGCCCAAGAAAGGACGACGGCTGCAAAGCCGAAGTCAGGCGCTGCGAAGTCCAAGACCACGTCAACATCTACTGCGGCTATACTCTGATAGAGTGCACGGGCAAAGACTGCACAGACCCTGTTCGTCGAAAAGACGCAGCGCAAAGCTGTCTGCACTACGGTGCTAGTTGCCTTTTGTGTCACAAGGAGCTACAGCAGTGGAAACTTGAAGCGCATTGGCGGAGCGAATGTCCTGATCGAAGAGTGCACTGCGAGATGTGCAAGAGCCCGGTCTTCCACCGCGAGCTTGAGATGCATAATAAAGAGACCTGCCCTGCAATCAGCACGCCATGTCCAGGTAAGGCTCTAGGGTGTTCGAGCAGGAATAAAAGAGGACATGCGGAGGCTCATGCTAAGAGCTGTACGTTTGCCAAGTTAGCGCCGGTGTTATTGAGGCAGCAAGAGAGGCTGGATGAGCAGGAGGCAGCGCAGAAGGAGATGAGCCGGAAGCTGGAAGTATTGGAGGGCGGCTTCACGAATATGCAAGGGATCTTATTTCCAAGTCAGGAGGTGGAGAACGCGGACAGGAGGAGTGGGGATAGCAACCACATACCTTACCTGCGGAGGAGCCTGGTGAGTCCTGAAAACGCGGATGCGGATGCGCCGACGAACGACTTCGCTGGCTTCGACTGGAACTTTTCCGCAGCCGATGTAAGACACGACGGAGCCTCGTCAGCCGAAACGTTCCAGAATGGTATGGCCTCACCTCCTACGCGCGCCGCCCCCGCTGTTCCGGGTCCGCGACCAGACGACCTACCGGAACCCTTCTCCTCTGACTTCGACCTTGCCTCCCCGCCAACCTTCCCACCCAGCGGGCCCTACGCCTCTCCCCTGCACCATCTCCTCTCCATGCACGAAAGCTTGCGCGACGAAATGACCCGCATCACCTCTGCTCTCTCCGAGCTCGACGGCCGCCACTCCATGCAGATCCT
The DNA here is from genome assembly GCA_033117895.1 of Extremus antarcticus. Taxonomy (NCBI): domain Eukaryota; kingdom Fungi; phylum Ascomycota; class Dothideomycetes; order Mycosphaerellales; family Extremaceae; genus Extremus; species Extremus antarcticus. The sequence continues at coordinate 323,731 of JAWDJX010000023.1, forward strand.
CAACGAGAACCTGCGCACCCGCGAGGAGATTTCGTACCTCGCGGCGCAGACGGCGGGACTCCAACGGCAAATGCACTGGTTTACTTCGGCGCAGCTGCAGCGGCAGCAGGGTCGTAGTCCCACGCCTGGCGCATCCGGTTCGGCTTTGGGAGGCGCGATGATGGATGCCGGAGCTGGAGCGGGCGTCGAAGCTGCGGTCGGGGCGGTGAGTACGGCGGCCACGGCCTTGCGAGGTGCGGCGAGGATGGTCAATGTGGGCGGGAGTGCGAGTGGGGTCGGGATGCGGAGGGGGACTAGTGAGGAGGGGAGGACCAAGTTGTGATGTGGGTGGACAGCGGATAGTGTGGGAGTGTTGTTCTTGTAGCGTTCTAGCGTGTTGTGGGTTGTCCATCGGACCTGAGAATCTGTTGCCGTCAGCCTCGTACACGCTCCCATGTGTAATTAGTTACTCTATGTGCCTTCTAGATGCCCTCGATGTCGGCAGCTCAGCAAGCCCGAACCGAACCGAAGATTCGCCGAGTGTTAACCTCAAAAGTTGGAGCCGCAGCCATTGACGAATTGTGACTCGACGAACTTCATTCTGCTCACCACCACCGTCGCCGATCACGATGGCCCCTCCCACGCCGTCACAACGCTACCTCAGCACCCGCGGTGGGAGCTACGACGTACGTCTCATCTCTCGACCCCACCCCCACCGTACATAGTACTTACGCTGAGACGATAGCACATTTACAGTTCTCCTTCGAGTCCGTAGTCCTCAAAGGCCTCGCATCTGATGGTGGCCTGTTCATACCCGAAGAGATCCCTACGCTCCCGCAAAATTGGCAGACAACATGGCGCGACCTGAGTTTCCAGGACCTGGCGCTGGAGGTATTCTCGCTGTATATTGCTGAAGACGAACTACCACGAGACGATCTGAAAGAGATGGTTGAGAGGAGCTATGGCACGTTCCGAGCAAAAGACATTACGCCGCTAAAACGACTGAATGGCGGAGACGGGAAAGAGTTGTGGCTGCTTGAGCTATTCCACGGCCCAACGTTCGCGTTCAAAGATGTCGCGCTGCAGTTCGTGGGCAACTTGTTCGAGTACTTCCTCGTCCGACGAAACAAGGGCAAGAAGGAGGGAGAAGAACGGGAGCATTTGACTGTGATTGGCGCCACCAGCGGAGATACAGGCAGTGCGGCGATATACGGGCTGAGGGGAAAGAAGGATGTCAGTGTGTTCATCATGCATCCGAAAGAGAAGGTCAGTCCGATACAGGAGGCACAGATGACGACGGTGTTGGATAAGAATGTGCATAATTTGGCTGTTAAGGGGACGTTTGATGATTGTCAGGTTAGTTTCAGTCCGATATGACTTGAGTGAGGCGACTGGTGCTGATGTTGGGAGCAGGACATCGTCAAAGCACTGTTCGCCGATCCTGATACCAACGCGCAGTTCAAGCTTGCAGCCGTCAACAGCATCAACTGGGCTCGAATCCTGGCGCAGATCACATATTACTTCCACTCGTATTTCGCGCTCCTACGGAAAACTGGCTCAGAACCGCAAGTACGATTCGTGGTTCCTACTGGCAATTTTGGGGATATCTTGGCCGGCTTCTTCGCGACACGAATGGGCCTGCCAACCGAGAAGCTGGTGGTGGCGACGAATGCGAACGACATCCTGCATCGATTCTGGAAGACTGGATACTACGAGAAACAGCCTGTGCACGGCCGAGAAGCTGAAGGCGGTTTGGAGAAAGATGGTGTGAAAGCGCATGAAGAAGGTGTCAAGGAGACGCTTAGTCCGGCGATGGATATCCTGGTCAGCTCGAACTTCGAACGTCTGCTCTGGTTCCTGGCTTTCGACACCAGCACGGCGCAGGATGCGAAGGACCGCAGAGAAGATGCTGGCGCGAAAGTCAAGGGCTGGCTGAATCAGCTAAAGAGTCAAGGTGGCTTCGGCGTTGGCAAGGAAGTGCTAGAGAAAGCCAAAGCGCTCTTCGAAAGCGAGCGAGTGAGCGACGAACAGACCATCGAAACCATCAAGAGCATCCACTCGCAGCAACTACCACAAGCGAACGGCACCACGAATGGCCATGCAGCTCCTGCGACCACTGGCACTGAGCATGATGGCCACTACATCCTCGATCCGCACTCTGCGATCGGTGTTGCGGCGACCCTGCGGTCGATCAAGTCAAATCCAGGCGTAGAGCATGTTGCGCTCGCGACCGCGCATCCGGCCAAGTTCTCGCATGCGGTGGAGCTGGCGCTCAAGGACGTGGAAGGTTTTAGTTTTGAGACTGTGTTGCCGGAGCAGTTCCAGGGGATGCTGGAGATGGAGAAGAGGGTTACTGGCGTGGATAATGATTGGAAGAGTGTTAGGGAGGTTATTGTGAAGGAGGTGGAAGAGGAGTTGAAGGAGAAGCGGTAGTACTGCCGGCAGGCAGTGTGATATGGAAGAGAGTTTACTGCGGTGCCTCCTGGTTGTGCGGATGGCGTCTGTTGGGATGGGATAGATGGCGCCAAAAGTCCACAGAGGTCTGCTGTTCCCTCAATGGAACCACGATGAATGAAGAATTAACGAGTCCCTGCATGGAATCAAAAGGCTGACCGCGTCTCCAGCGCTTAGCCGCCATCGCGGAGATCTCACAGGTAGGCGATTCCTGAAGTTTCCAGCCGCACATCAGGTAGTCTTGGCATCAACTTCCAGCCCTGCTCAGCACTGCACCGATGCATGATTGATCAGCTATGGTTGCTCGATTGCGCTTCAGCAATTGCTGTTAGCAGCGATTATTGCGACGATCCTGGTGGATGTGTGGCGGGCCACGGTAAGTGTCTAGCACGGTGTCGTATTTGGTCGTTTAATCCTTCATATGCTCCGCAAAGGGCTGGACTGCGGGGTTTCTCTCTTGCTTTTTCTCCTCGTCTATCTGTTCGGTTTCTCATTGCATTGATACTGGAAAGGCAATGGCGGGAACCATTCTCGCTTTCGCAGGCGGCGTAGCGGCGTGGAGTCTTTCTTGGTTCAACGGTTCTCCGCAGGTTCCGATGATGCAGCTCGATCATGTCGCAGAGCTTCGGCCATTATTGTCGCCGAACGCAAGCATCTACCTGCCTGGGTCCGAAGGCTTTGCGGCTGCGACGGACAGGTGGACGCGATGGAAAAATCCAGCGTTTGAGGTTGTGGTTGAAGTGACTACTGAGGAGGACGTCTCAAACACTGTACGCAGTTCGATGACCATCCTCTAGTGAAGGAGTGTATGTATACTGATAACAGCGCGCAATAGATCCGCTACGCGAACGAACATGGGAGGCCATTTCTGGCAGTTTCTGGTGGACACGGAGGGACTATGCACTTGGCGAACGTCGAGAATGGCGTCGGAATCTGGATGAAGAAGTTTAAGAGCGTTGAACTACCAGAGGATGGCCACAGTGCTACGATCGAAGGAGGTGTAATCTCCAAAGATTTGGTCGACGCTTTGTGGGAGCGTGGGAAGCAGACCGGTAGGTGCACTTCTATCGCCATCTTCGAGAGATGTCAGCTGACATGGTTGGATCGTCTCAGTGACTGGAGCTTGTGAGTGTACGGGAGCAATCCCGCCTGGTAAGCATTCGATCCCACCGATTGTTCTTGGATTTCGACCATAGGTAGTGGTGTTCGCTCTGCTGACTTATGACAAGCGCTCGGCGGTGGTCATGGCTGGCTACAGGGCCACCATGGTCTCCTCGCCGATCAGATCATCTTAGCTCGTCTCGTGCTAGCCAACGGCTCGGCTGTGACTGTTTCGACGACTTCGCATCCCGATTTGTTCTGGGCACTCCGAGGTGCTGGCCACAACTTTGGCATCGTCACCTCGATGGAATACCGAGTCTACGACCGTACGCCTGAGAACGAGAAATGGAGTCTCGAGTTCTTGATATTCCAAGAGACTGAATTGGAAAACGTATTGCAGAAGCTGAATGCGATGATGGAGAAGTTCAAAGATGTGGTGGAAACTTGCGCACTTGTTAGAGATACTTCGGCTCCCTGATCTTGATTCCAAGGTACGCCAGACCGACTCAGACGATATTCGGCATACTGACAACTACAACAGCCGATCATCATTTTGGTCTTCCTCTATCAAGGTCAAGTCGTGCCACCAGAATACACAACCCCGTTCGCCGACCTCTATCCAATATCCCACGACAAACTCAGCACAGATCTGCCCGGGCTCGTAGCACCACTCATGCTCCACAACGAGGGTCCAGGATGCCAGACCGGATCCTCCGTCCTCAGGTTTCCATTCGGCGGACAGAGATATAACATCGAAGGCCTGCGCAAAGCCTACGACATTTTGGCAGATCTTCCGCAGAAGTTGGCACAATCTTGGATGATCATCGAAGGCTACTCCATGAGCGGTGTCCAAAGCATCAATGCCGAGGACTCCGCGCTGCCAGACCGACATAATGACCTGCTAATGGCGGCGTTCATGGTCTTCACGCCTGAAGACGAAGCACTCGATCAGCAGGCGACGAAGTACGGGAAAAGCATGAGGGATGCTGTGGTCAACGCGAGCGGAGATGGGCTGACCGCCTACGTCAACTACGCCTACGGTGATGAGAGTCAGGAGGCCATCTACGTATCTGAGCCGTGGCGGCTTGAACGGCTGAGGAAGCTCAAGGCATTGTATGATCCCCAGGGAAGGTTTAATTTCTATAATCCGATTCTGCGGTAAACAGACAAAGAGTCCGAGGAGATGAGATTTGTTCTGCTTTAATGCAACACAAAGCGGTGGTAGATGAGTCGCTTTGTCCGTACATCTCATTGTTGACAATACCTAAATAGCTTCAACCTCCAATCTCTTCAAAATGCCAACGCACCCTCGCAGGCGTATACCTGCACACAATCAACCTGCTCCAGCTGGTCTTCAACGCTCATTACACCGCATTGACATGCACACGACACAACACGCCGACTTCTCGGACTTCGACTACGACTACCGCAGCGATATCCCACGCCATCAGCGAACTGCACTTCGTCTACCATCGTTCCTTATAGCGACTCAGAGAGTCCATATTGATTTCAACAACATCTCCCCACCGTCTTCTCCGAAACTCCGTCGACCGGAGTTCGGAACACTCGCGAAGCGGAGAGTATCCGCCGAAGACCGCCAACGAGACTTTGATATCGCACGTGCCTCTGCTTTCTGGCGAATGGAGCGTCCGCGCGTTTTAGTTATCTGGGGGGAGGTAAATTGGGACGAGCCGCAGGATGCTCATCCTGGTGATCGTGTGAGACTCGCGCTGAGGGACGGTGAGGTGAGTCCGAAGACTGTGCCTATGCCTGAACCAGTTCTGTTGGATCCTCAGATGGGACCGTGGAGACGGCTCACAAAGTTCTGCCAGCGAATGAAGAAGGGACGGAGGTTTAGGTAGGTGGTGCAACGCCTTGGTACGAGAATGCTTCTTACCTGCTCCGTATCACAATGTCTGTAAGTTCAAACTGATCTCCAAACTGCTCATCTGACCAGAATGAGCGAAGATCGACTGTGATGGCTTGTGATGGCCTGGGGTTGTTCACATCTCACGAGACTAACCCGTGGGCTGTGCTGACTGGAAAGTGACGATCTGTTGTTCTCCACATCACAGATCAGACTGAAGACCTCGAAGCTTGACTGTGGCAGCATTTTCTCGTTTCAATAGTGGGAGAAGTTCGTTAGGAATTTGTATTCAGTCAGCCACCGCCAATAACGTCTTCAACCTCGAAAAGCGCACGGGCTTCGCGAGAAAGATATCCACCCCTGATGCCATTGCGTCTTCCTGGGCCTGTGCGCTTGCTAGACCGGTCAGCGCTATCACAGATGTCCGTTTCAGTCCGTTCTCCTTCTTGCGCTCCCAAATACAGGTGGTCGACTCCATGCCGTCCATTACTGGCATACTGATGTCCATCAAGACGGCATCAAACCGTCTACCAGGTCCAACAGAGCATGGTCCAGGCAAGCAGGCATCTTTGAAGGCATCCACTGCTTCTTGACCGTTCGCGGCCTCGATGTACGAGAACTTCAGCTTTTTCATGAACACGACCAGGAGTTGTAAGTTGATTTTGTTGTCGTCAACGAGCAGGATGTGAGGCACGTTCTCCTATGCCGGTATCTCAAGGTTAGGACCCGGCGCCACCAGGGCTGGGGTTGCCGGGTCAAGCGGCGTTGGAGATGGGAAAGAGACAGCGGCGCTCAAGGACTTCGAAAGAGACTGGCGGCGTTGAGCCGTAGGCCTTCCAGCGCTGTCAATAGAAACTGCAGGTGTCTTCACCACGGCATGAGTGGACTGCTGTACCTCACCCTCGCATGGTTGTATATGCTCGTTCTCGCCCTTGGTCATGTCGTTGAAAGAAGCGGTGGACCCGTAGTGGTCAGCTGGTGATTCCTTCTTCTTCTGGAGACAGAATTCAAGCACTTTCGCCAGCTTTCTGGGCCCACAAGGCTGGCTGATGATCTCCACGTGGCAGCCGAGTTTACTAAGAGTAGGCCCTTGCTCTCGAGCTACACTCACGGCGTGCTCCGCGTTGAGGCAAACGATGATGACCGGTATGTCATGATGTGGCTTCGGGCCCTCCCCTCTATGCATGTGCTTCGAGATCAAGCGCTCAATGGGCGGCGGCTCTGCGAATAAATAGCAGTCTGCAGAATCACAATCCATGGCTGCCGACCTTGACACTTCCATTTCGAACCTATAGAATAGGAGGATGGAAAGTCAGCGATCTCTCGCAAGGTGGGGCCCTCGGAAACGAAGGCCCGTATCTATCGGTGCTTACCAGCTCGTACAAACAACACGGAGAGTCTCTTCAAACTCGTAATCCGACCAGACAGTGCGCCGTCGCTCGTAGGCGAGAAGGGGTCTAGAATAACCATATTCATTCCTTTCGTTTGACTAGCGATGTTCAACAGATCTTGGGGAGGCACCGTCAACGACTGCGCAAGAGACTCCGTTAAGCTGACTCGAATGTCGATCGCTGTACCAGTACCCTGCTGGGATTTGACGTCGATCGATCCTCCTACTGAGTCAACAATCTGTTTTACAATGCTCAGCCCAAGGCCAGTCTCAGCCTGATATGGGTCTTCTTGACTGAATGGGACGAACAGTTTCTCCCGCAAGAAGTCTTCCGACATGCCCTTGCCGGAGTCGACAACTCGGATGAGCGTGTCCATTCTTCCGTCTCGCAAACTTTCTTGTGCTCGTAAAGAGAGCGCTACGAAGCCGTTCGCTGTATACTTCAAGGAGTTGCCGAGAAGGTTCATGATGATTCGACGGAGTGCTCCGGGCTGAGTGCGCACAAGCCAGGATTGCCTTGGGCTGATGTCGAGGAGCACGGAGACTGCTAGGCTGGTATCAAGGGTAGAGATGATTTGTCCCTCCTGTTGAGGTTCCATGGCTTCAGGAGCAGGCTGGCTTGTCGCCGGGATCGACATGCTGGTCGATGGCACATCAATCACGCTTTTGTAGGAGTGGCCCGCACATATAGTCTCCGCCACTTCTTCAACCAGTACACCGAGGTCCACTTCAGCGGTTATGCTCATGCTCTCCAAGGCGGAGTCAGACGACGCTGAACTCGCAGTGTTGTTCTTGGCGAATCGCCGCATGTGGATTCGCCCGAGCTTGTTTATTTTGCTGTAGTCGAGGACATGATTCAGGGTGTCGAGTAAAGTCTTGCCACACGTAGATATGGACGTCAGCAGACCGGCCTGGAAGGAGTCCTGCGCCGAATCCTTCAAGAGCTCTGCGGCACCTAATTAAACGGCGAATAGAGTGTTAGCAGTATCTCGAACACAGTATAAATGATATCATGCGTGCCTACCCAAAATTCCATGCAGAGGGCTCCTTAATTCGCGGGACATTGACGCAGTGAAGGTGGTCTTGCTAGTCTCTTGCTTCTGAGTGTTGCTTTTCGCCACTTCACTCATGATACTGCTGGCGAACGCTCGTAAGTAGGTAAGGTCCTCGTTGAGGCCCATCGTACGTCCAGTCAATGCAGCTGTCCACAGGAAGCAGGCAGCCACCAGCTTCTCCTCGGCGTAGTCGTACAAGGGGAGGAATATCATATCCGTAGCGTTTCGCAATTTCTCGAGGAGCTCTCGATGATCAAGACCCCGTTTTTTCCGCACTCGTCGTGAGCTGTTATTCGTGTTGTTGACATCATCTCCAGATACGAAGTCTGACCCTTTTTCCTAATATATGAGATCAGATATACACTTTCGAGGTGATCAGCACCGATGTGACGACCCACCGAGAAATAGAACTTCTTCCCTCGCGGATGCAGCTGGAAGTAACGCTCTAGAGTGCCAAGTGTGATCGATGCGTCATATGACAGCTCAATTTCCTCGTTCGCCACAGAGACTGCTAAGACTTTACACGGTCTGGCCAGAGGGCTCGCCTCAGAGTCAGAAGTATCGTGCGAGAAGGAGTCAGAACCAGGCGATGGTGCCGAGGGGAGAGGAGGTGTATCCGGTGTTCCAGATTGCGTCCTGGTGTGTTCGGGAACGCGTATATCGCTTCCCGGCGCCGTTCCAATGATTACTGCGCCGTCAGCGAGAGTCGATTCGCGAATGGTGTCAGCAGCTCTCCCGTATAGCGCAGAGATGCTGTCCTTCTTGAGTTCTTAGGCTGCTTCAGGGTCTAGACTGCGCCGGTGAGCACTTATTGCTTGACGCCGGTACGAGTTGCGTGTGGCCACCTGTGGCCTTGCGGTGGGCGCTCCATTGTCTTTTGGTTGTGGAAACGCAGCTGGTGGGGTATCCGCGGCCTTTGGGTCGCTCCTCCCATCCATCGATGAGCAGCCCTCTATAAAGGACGCCATACCACGGACGACTCGTTCGCCTTTGAACCTGTCTACGCGATCCCGGGCCCACTCAAGATGTTCCATGATGGCAGCCGCAGTCTCCTCCAAGAATTTGAGCTCTTCGACGCTGAGACCGTTCCTCGGATGGTCGTCAGATATCGCATAGGCACCGATTGCGTGGCCGGAACGAGAAACAATGGCAACTCCGGCATAGAAACGCACGCCAGGCTCCTGCACAACATACGGGCGGTCTTTGAATCGGTCGTCGAAGCGGCAGTCATCAACGATAAGACCTCTGCAGGTGTATGCCTGCCCGTCATTGCTCCTCGCGGTTGCATCATTCGTAAAGCAATGTTCACACACAGCAGAGGGCCTCGTCAGAACTGTGCTGCCAAGCCACAGGTCGTTGCTGGTAGTCAATGATAAGTTGCGCGTTGCCTCTGCCAAGATCATCTGGCTGGTCGTATCGATGAGAGACACCATTGCTCGCTTGACATTCAGTCTTGACACCGCCAGTTGGGCAAATGTAAGTAAAGCTTTGTCTGGAGCGGCTTGAGGTTGATACCCCTGGGCAGAGAGCTCAAGTTGTCCGATGCTGTCCACCTGTGAGGCGACGTTGAGTGAGGAGCCTTGCGCACTGAGCCACGGCTGATAGTACCGATGGACCTCGCGCTCCTGGGCTCGAGAGACCATGCTGTGTACGTACAGCGAGTCTCGTTTCTTGCCGCAAGGCCCTCGAATGGCTAGAGACTGCTGTGCTCTAGACGACACTCATCGTGTTTAAGGATTCGAGATAAGCCCAAAACAAATGGTCCAGATCCAAAATCGACTGCGGGCAATCGCTGGAGGGCTTTGACGAGTTGTACAGAAATGACCACAAGGTGTGAAGAGAGGTGAGGTTTCGAGCAAGTGTGATGAATAGATACAGATCGCAGGGAGAAGAGGCCTAAGCCGCGAAAACAAGCAACAGAATTGAGGAATTCCAGACTCTTCGTCCTTACAGCGTCTAGAAGGATCGGAGTCGCGGAGTCGTGTCCAGCCTCGAGTAACCGCCACCATGATGCCAGCATAGTTTTGCGCAGGAAGCGGTGCGCGCGCCGTCTCCGCGAGAAAACTGCCCAGCATTGAAGGTTGGAGAGACAAACTCTATAATTCAAAATATCGAGAAGAAGAAAGAAGAGCATGAAGTTGGCAGTGGCACGTCTAATAGATATTTCTTTTTGCCTAGAACTAGTGGTGAGGAGGAGGTGAGTGACAGGGGTCAGCAGAACGCCACAAACCGACCTCATCTCCCCATTGCTACCAGCTACCTGCGACATACATACGCACACGTCTTGCTAAGAAGTCGGTGCAACTGTTGGGTATGAGTACCCGAAGCATGGGCTCCGAACATAATATGTCAGCTTCGCCGCCTCCGCATGGGGCCCCAGGTCTTGAGCAGCCATGGAGGCGGCGGATTCGTACGTCGACAGCGAGCGATAGATTGAAACATCGCGTCTTCGAGAAGGGGCGGAGGGAAGTCTTCAACAGTCGGTTGGTGGTAGGCAGCAGCTCCATTGACGTATGAGTTTCCGCTCATGGCAACAGGATCTCGCTCACTTATTACCTGCTCTACACGATACTCGAGACAGCCAGCTCTCCAAGTACGCAATCGTCGACGAAAGTGTGAAGCACCACGAAGTCCAGCGTGCGGAGATCGAGAGACTGGTAACGGGTGTTCACCGCCTCACGGCCGAACGAGACCGTCTTCAGAAGGAGCTGCATGCTTTCCGCTATGGTGTTCGTTTGCAGCCGCCCATGTCAGGTCACGATCCACCTTATGTACACATTACAATCCCAGAGACTCAATCTGTTGGACCGAAATACGACGTACCACCGGAGTGCATGATTCCAAGCGATTGGGTTGATACAGCTGACGGAACTACTACCTCACCACAATCGGACAATTCAGATATCTTCGACCAAAGTGTGGCTCTTCCTATTGATCAGGCGCGGTGTGCAGTGCCAGTTCCCATGCCGGAGTCACCAGCATCACACGACAGGAGCGATCTTGCGCCATACGTCTCCAAAGATTATCCAGACCGACGGCGGAACCGAAACTGCGCAGAAGGCGAACACGCATCATCAGATCCCGTCCCTCCAATGCATCGGCCTGGTATTCCCAGCGAAGACGCCTTCTCTATGTGGAGTTTGCCAGTGATCTGACTGTACTGCGAAATCTACTATCACGCCTAAACCCAAACTACAAAAGTCGGAGCAGAACGGGTCTTCAACAGCAGAGCGAATTTCAGATCATCGTAAGCCTCGACCGTCTTGAAAGTAAAGAGACCATACCTCGCTCAGTAATGGCTGTGGTAGGCTGGATGAGTGCTGTGCCAGGGGTTATCTCTGGTGCTCGTGAAGCGCTGAGGACGGGTCCAGGAAGCTCGGTGCCGTAACACCGGTATTCCTGGATGTTGCTGTGCCGGCAGGTACGGCAAATGAGACAGCATACTGCGTTGCAATGACAAACCTTTCTCATCACGGCACGTACGACGGGTTCGTCATCAGTATCAGATCCCCAAGCCGCGGGCCGATCTTGTCTGCTGGTCATTATACATGATGGAACGCTGGAATGGAGCATGATGCCGTCACTCGGGCATCAGCACGTGGCAATCGCTAACATCGCTCCATGGCTGAGTCTGACTATTGTCGCTCCGCAGACGTGTTTGGCCTCTGGGCACGCCGCCAGAGCCTTCCTACTCCAAGAGATCGCTGGCAGATGCGCCGGTCAGCCACATACACTGTCTGTCTACTAGCTCTTTCGACTCTCGACTGGCTCCACGCACTACGTTGCAGCCCTTCGAACTCACGTTGCCACGGAAGAGGCGGATGCTCCTACCCGGACGATGCTTCAGCGAAGCTCTTATAAACGATAGGTTTCTCATATTCCCTACTTCGCCAACATTCCAATGACTGTCCGTGACGTCGATGTTCGATTGCGCTTATGGTACCAGCACAGCGGATGAACGACACAACGTAAGCTACAAACAGCTATACCTGCTGTTTTAAACCGGTTGAAATATGGCTCGGTACCATCGACTTCGTCCCAGGTCGGCAACATTCAAGCAGATCATGTCCGCGAACGTCAATGTTACCTAGAACTTGTTCAACGACATCGCCTTTCCAATGCACCCTAGCGGACGAAAACACAGCGCCAGACATCGAAGAAGCCAAGGTCTGGGCCGCAGCTCAATGGAGAGGATCACACATACCATCCCTGAAGCTCAGAGAGTCATTACTCGTCGATGTTCGCAGGTGGAGCAGTGGGTACCATCGTCTCCTGGGGAGCGACGACGATGAGTCTTCCATAAGCTCGGCAAAAGAGCTCATCAAGTCGGAGGCCTATCATCAACCAGACACATGCCAAAGTTCAGTCAGATTTTCGTTGCCACGGAAAGTGGCAATATCTACAAACATCGTTTTGATGACGGCTATCAGGTACATCACCCCCATACGAGCCTCGCAGGCTTCTCATATTATGTAGACTGACCACAACCAGCTTGCTCGCATACACCATGATCGCTGGCATTGGAAGTTCCATCGCCAATGATTTTGGAAGTGCCAACGACTACCTTGAGATGTACTTGTTGGGTGTTGCTGTCGGATCGATGATCGTTGCACCACTTTCCGAACGTTACGGCAGACTTCCGATATATCATACTACCAACTTCCTATTCATCGGGACACTGCTGGCCTGTTCGAAAGCCTGCAGCCTGGAGATGTTATTGATACTAAGAGTGGTCTCTGGCGTGACCAATTGCAGCTCATTAGTGCTTGGTGGACCAACAATACGAGACATCGTCTACGCGGATCATCAATGCCGCAGCAGAATGCTGTGGTCGCTATGTCGGCTCAGCCCCTTGTTCGGCTTTGTGGCTTCACAGTATGGGACTGTGATCGGAAGGTCTTTGGTCGTCTCTATGGAGTGGAGAGATGTCTTTCGCATACTGGCTGCCAGTGTAAGAGACCATCTTCGGTTGAGAAGAAGACTACGCTAACCCGAACGCAGGCCATGGTTGTGTCCGTGATATGCGTTTTGCTTCTCCGGGAAACGTACGCACCCAAACTTCAGCCGTCCACGCCCATGGTTAAACCAGCTCGGCCGGGACGCACGAGATCACACCGGCAGGAATACTCCCGCGCAGAATCTATGGCGCAACAAATGCTGAGGCCATTCAAGCTGCTGGTCTCGTCCAACTCAATCCTACTTCTCTCAGCATATACAACAATCTCGAACTCATACATATACCTTCTGTACACAACACTTCCGGCCGCTTTCGAAACCGCCTACCGATCTTCGCACTCGGAGCTAAATACTGCTTATCTCGGACTTGGAACCGGGATGGCTGTTGGCCTGCTCTATCTTCTATGTGTATATCCATGTTACTCGCTTGCAGCTCGAACAACACGACACCTGGAGCTACTCCTGACGATGACTCTCCCTGGGACCGTTCTCATGCCTGTTGGGCTGTTCATGTACGGCTGGTCGCTTCACTTTCAGCTGCACTACTCCGTACCTATTGTTGCAACCGCGATACAAGGAGCAGCTTTCTTGACGACTTTTGTACGTAATCAGACTTGGGCACGATTGTCATGATACTGATGAGGCCAGGTTCCGATTCAAATATACCTCATCATTGGCTGGAGAAGCGACGTTTGGGCTGATCGAGATCCACCGAATAGCACAGCTTCCTCTCAACTGCAAGCCTTGATTCCAACTACACTACGCCTTCCGAAACGACATTGACACAGGAACCTGCTTTTACCGCCAAATTCGTATGCTGCCGCAGTGCCGACACTGGCGATGTGACATTCTCTCGAGCTACTCTCCTCGATGAGATTCGTGGCAGACAGCTGAGCGACTTGCAGCCGAGCAGGGTATATGCCCATTATGAATTGCTGTGCACAGGAGCAGACCTGACGACTATCAGACGGCTTTCCGAAGGTCAAGTACTATACCGCATCTCTTCTTACTCTGTTCCCCGATCCCCCTCCATTCCTCTGCCGTTGGAAAACATGTACACACCTTACGGCTCTCTCGTTGCTTTCCATCTTCTATCCGCTGTCTGCGCTAGGTTGGCAGCAAGCGACGCTATCACAACATGTCGAGAAATTAGCGAAAAGATATCCAATGCGAGCGAGCTCATTTACGCAGGTATGTCCGACCTGAAATTTCGAACGCCGTACGGGAAGAACACCGGATACCAACCTGATGCGCCGAGTACAGGCGACGACCACTTCGACGACGATACGCATCACTGGTTCCAATCATCGAGCCAAACACCAGCGTGCGTGCTTGAAGTGGGGTCGGACGATGATACTGCGATCGCTGTAAGTTGGAGTTCCGCGCTGCCGCTGACGTACCGCACCACGACTGACACTTTATGCAGATCAAGGTCATCGCCGCAAGCCAGACACCATTCGCTGTGCAGTCGGGCGGCCATGTCTCCAATCCGGGCTTCTCGAGCACCACGGGCGTTCATATTTCGCTCCGGAAGATGCAGCAGGTCAAGTTGTCGACAGATAAGACTACTGTGGAGCTAGGCATGGGTCTAGTAAGTTTTCTTGTCGTAGTAAACACAGCGACTACTGACGATGAGCCTGCAGACATGGGCAGACGTTTACGAAGAGCTTGAAGATACCGGCGTGAACGTTGTGGGTGGACGCGTCCCAGGTCCTGGTCTCGGGGGAGTCACTCTTGGGGGCGGGTTCTCGTGGTAAGTTGCAAAGCTCTCCCATACTTATGTCGGGCTATGTTACTATGCTGACAGATTGCTTATTAGGAAGACAAACCAACTGGGTAGATTTGACCGTCTTCTTGTCCAAATTTCCACCATTAACACGCTTTAGGTCTGACATCTGATACTGTCGAAAGCTTCAACCTTGTCCTGCCCAACGGAACGGTCACAACGGTCGATACTTCGCAACCAGACCTCTTCTTCGCTCTGAAAGGTGGTTTGAGCCGGTTCGGCATCGTCACCGCCGCCGTGTACCGTACACACCGGCAGTCTGACCAGATATTCGTACGCACAGTCTCGTCATGATGAGCGAGTCAATACTGATCCAGATACTAGGGCGGCTTCAACATATACACGCAAGACAAGACCGAAGCGATCATTGCCGCAACGCTGTCGTTTTACGAAGACAACACCGACCCCAAAGCTCAGATCATCACAACAACAGTTGGTTCTCCCCTCGGGACCAGCACACTGGTTCTCTTCTTCTACGACGGACCTACTACACCACCAAGCTTCGAACAATTCGAGAAGATCCTGCCTTTAACGCTGTTGCCGAACGTCAGGACTCAGAGCTTCTCGTCTTTCGTTAACGGAATACCGGATCAGCTTGTCTTCAACGCAAGAGGCACGTTCGATACACTATCAACTACTAGCTTGACTGCAGGATTTCTGAGGGCGGTTAAGCAGGAGACTGATGTCAGTACCTTGGAGCTCCACCGCACTCCTGGCTAACGCGGCAACAGAGAATGGGAGCTGCGATGCTTCTGCATAGTGGCACAACGGTCAATTACGATATCGAGCCCTTCCTTCCATCTTATGGGAACAAATCAACCGATAGCGCATATCTGCATACTGGCTCACCGTTACCAGTACGTCAAGCCTTGCCCATAGCCTTCGAAGCTACTGATGATAAATAGCTGAACATCTACGTCGCTTGGCTGCTGGAAGAAGAAGACCAGTTCTGGTACAGCGCCATACGATCGTCAATCCGACGATTGAAGAATGTCGCTGCTGAGGAAGGCATATTGTATAAGGTTGCTGCCAAATATCCGAACTATGCGATCGGAAGTACGTCGGCGACGGCATTGTACGGGACTGTGAATGCAAAGCGTTTGGCAAGGATACGCGATGAGGTTGATCCTGACGGCGTTATGAGACTTTTAGTATTGAAATGTACTTCGGCTCGTTACGATGTATCGAATCCCGTTTTAGCTCGTCAGTCTGGTGCTGCTGTCCGCCGGGCGTACGTGTACCGCGTATCGGGCAAGAGAAGTGATAATACTGCAACGGCGACTCGTTTTGCCTCGAAACAAAAGATTTAAAGGTCAGGCACTAAGGCATCAGAGGCTCGGACCGACAAAGCCCGGCTTGGCAAGCCCCCACCAAAAGCTTTCTTCGTGTGTTCGCGTCGCGTCCACCAAGCTTCGTGACCGATACGAACCACTCTTTGGACTCCAACCATGCCACTCGTGGATCCGGGTCTGTTGTTCACCACATCTAACGATGCTAACTGAAGGCATTCACGGGACTCCGGGCGACAGAGGAGACTGATGAAAATCGACCTGCCGCAACCGCTTCAAGGTGGAGTGGAAACTCGACTGAGTGGAAGCTACATCCTCGTGCTGGTACTGGTGGTGGGTGGCCACAAAGGAGGTGGGAAGTCAAGCTAGCACGACGAGTTGGCAACGACACCGTCAATGCATTCGGGTTGGAGGTGCGTTGGAAACCCTCACAATCCACTCCTGTCAGTTGACACCTGCTAACGTGTGTCACTCATGTGCTCCAGACGATAACTGTGGGTCCACGAAAGTGACAGCTCATTGCATTCGACTCATACCGACCTCCCGCGGATTCGTGCCTGTTGATTCCCACATCTAACAATGGGGACTGACGCAGTCACGGAACTTCGGGCGACAGAGGAGGCTGATGAAAATCGGTCTGCCGCAAGCGCTTGGAGGTGGTGTTTCTGAGTGACCGTCAACCAGGCGTGACACGAACGAGGCTTCACTGTCTGCGTGGGAATGCCGGGTCTCCTCTTCCTGAAAGGGATAAGATGGGACGCCGAAAAGGAAGCTGGGGCGAAACTTTCGCATTCGAGGTTGATGTGAGCACGATTCCTCTCCCACCACGATATGTGACATCTGCTGACTGATTTCGCTCGTGTTACAGGAGGCTGCTGTCACCGGGTACTCGCTGCGCGATGCTACTCCTGGCCATTCGAACCACCCGAACCAGCACAATCACCACGACCCACATTCAGTCTGCAAGACCACATGACGGGGAAAACCGACATGGCATCTGGCATAACGTCAGGCGGACCTGCACTGCAGGCGAGCTTGGAGCGCGAGGAAGTACAAACACAATCAGCTCTGCGGTTCACGTCGAGTTCCTACAAAAGTTCGAGCTTGACAGGACCGGTCTCAAGACTGGCAAACAATCAAGCCGCGTTCGTCAGCAACCTGACCCGATCAGCCCGACCAGAGAGATTTGAGCACTGCCTCGAAAAACTCGAGACCTGCTGTGATGTCATGGAAGCTTTCGTCTGCGCAAAATACAAAACTCCAAAGGCCTGATGTCGAGCTTCGGCGACAGAGGAGGTTGACAGCTGTGGACCTGCCGCAATTGTCAGAGGCTCCGGCATTGGGTACTGGGCAACGGGGCTACCCTGTCTACACATAGAACTTGTTCCGTGAACAGTAAGCACAACCGCTTTCCTCTGGGAATTTCGAGACATCGGCTGACATGCTTTCATCATAGCGGAAAATGTTTTGCGGATGCAAGATACATACAACCAAAGGCCTGGTGTCGAGCTTCAGCGACAGAGGAGGCTGACAGCTGTTGACCTGCCGCAATCGTTTGAAGTTGGTGATTCGTACAAATCACTGTCGGCATCGGGTACTGGACTTTCGGGGCTACCACGATCCTGAGAAGGCAAGAAGCTGGAGGATGATACAGTGAGCACACCCGCTCCCGCCTCGATACTTGAGACACACGCTGACAGGTTCGATCTAGTCAATGTGGGCGACGTGTCTGGCGAAACCCACGCTGCAAGCATACACCCACAGGCTGGATGTCGAGCTTCGATGACAGAGGAAGTCGACGATACTCGCCTCGACCTGCCGCAATCATTTGGAGTCGATGTACTTGTGGCCATCGTTAATACAACGCACGATCCGCCCGCTTGCACTGTCGACATCTCCGCCATAGGTCTTCGGGAATTCCCGTCGACACTCTGGTGTTGAAGATGGAGCGAGCAGGCTCACGAGAAGATCAAAAGCAACCTCCGCCGGTCCTCGCCGCGGACGGTCCGACGATCGCAGCAAAGGGAAAGCAACGAGAAGAGGATGTCGGGCTTCGGCGACAGAGGAGGCCGGTTGACTCTAAGCATCAGCCTGCCGCAATCGCTCCGGAGTGGTGTTTTTGTGGTGGTTGACGTTCAACATCGTCGACACCTTGATGGACTTTCGGGGTACTACCGCGGTGAACAGAAGTTGGAAAGCAGCAAGGCAGAGCAACGCGAACCGGGTGTTGAGCTTTCACCGACAGAGGAGGAAGTGCCCGGCACCTACGCTGGCAACCTACCGCAATCGTTCGAAGATCAACATCAGCCTCCGCCGGCTCCCCGCCGCGGACGGCGTCGGAGGGCAAGCAGCCAAGGCGGAATGCAGCGAAGACGGAAAGCAATGAAGGCGGAAGGCAGCACGATGCAGCACCGCACGGGATGTCGAGGTTCGGCGACAGAGGAGGCTGCTAGATGGGACCATCGGTCCTGCTTCAGTCTGCCGCAATCGCTCGAGGTTGATTGGATGGGGGTGAGCAGGCTTATGAGATGATCGAGAGCAGCCATCAGACATTGAAGGCGTGAAGCGAAGGCGGGAAGCGAAGGCGGGAAGCGAAGGGAGGAAGAAGAAGTCGGAGCAACGAGACTCAGATGTCGAGCCTCGAGCGACAGGGGAGGCTGCATAACTTGACAGGTTCCGCCTGGCATGTAGTTTGCCGCAATCGCTCGACGTCGTGCGGTCTGATACCGACCTAATGATCCGACGCATGGGTCGGACGACAACGCAGTCGACATCTTTGGTGGCTATCGAGCTCCGCTCGGTGCTAAAAAACACCTATCGTTGCGAAAACAAAAGCTCAATGTGGGTGTTGGGCTTCGGCGACAGAGTAGGCTGCAGGAGCTTCATCGCGGGTTCCATTACCATGCAGTCTGCCGCAATCGCTCGAGGCCGGGGTACTGTGGGTGACTCCAAGCTCTGACGCTTGTTGTCGGTACCGCGTACTCCTTCAACACTTGCTACTAGACAGCGGTACCACTACGGCTGGCTGCTGTCCGGGGAGCCCCTTTCCAAGGGGCTCCCATCAGTACTCAGCCACTCTCACGATTGCGCTGGTGCTGGAGGGAGTTTCACCACACTTGATACCGCTAACCAGATTATTGCAGGGCCATGAAGCATACCGGTCCTGCACCCGTACGTCTTCAGCCTCCGGTGGTGTTTCGGATGTAAGCACACTCGAAGCAGGTGACAACATCCACAGCAGTCAAACAGGCTATACTCGAACAGCATACCACGAAGACGGCAGCTACCTACAGTGAACGAGAGTGGTGACAGCGACCTGCAAAGCTGCTTCTGGCTACGTACAACAACTGTTCCAGCACCATCGACACCGTACATGACACTCATACAGTTCAGGGCCTCGAGCCATCTCACACAATCCTTGTTCGACGAGTAGGATTTTCGCAAGAATTCTCGCTGCAAGCACCCTGCCTTTCCTTCATCACACCCACTTCATCAGCACCCCACAGGCCACTCCGCTTGGCCCGAGAACTCACGCTCTGCGCCATGCCAGCGCCGTCCCTTTTGCCACTGGTGACCGGGTACGAATGCCCAGTGCACTGCCCACCAGAGTACAACGGCGTGGTACCAACATGCACCACATCCGGGTTTTCCTCGTTGATCCCATAGTACAGAAGTCATCGTTCATATCGACGATCTTCATATCCATTCCAAGCTAGCTCCTCGCCTCCTTCAGACGTTCAGACGAACTGCATTGGTTCCAACCTGAATCTCGCTGACAGACTCGTGCTCGCCGAAGCAAAGAGAGCATCAGCAACGATTCCAGTACTATCACATCATATCACGGCTCTCTTGAAGACGATGGGCTCGCTTCTATTAGTGAATAGTGATACGACAGACTCCGCAACGCACGATTCGTTTGGTGAAGGGCACGCTGCAGCAGCATCGCTCTTCGAGTCCTACCCGTCAAGAAAGTCGGCTGACTATGGACAGCGGTCCGAAACAGCACATCGTGTGGCTTACTGGTCGCAGCGGCGATGATGGACATTTTGTAGCCCGAGGCCAGCTCAGCCTGTGATGTATCAGAGGTGTTTTCGCTGCTTTTCGATGCTGGTGAAGAAATCTAAACGAATGTGCGGAAGCGTGTCGCTAGCGTTGTATGGATATCGTACAATATACCTCTTACATATCAACAATCGACACCTCCCTCATTGCTTCTCACTTACTTCCATCCCAATGGCCTTAAAGAAACTCCCCGGCGCTCCAGCACCGAACAGTACATCCGTCATGAACTCGCCCTTCTGGATCGCCTCCTTCGCTCGAGGAAGCATAGCTTTCTCGTACTCGACTACAGCCTGCTCAATATTGTCCACCCCATGCTCAACGATCTTCTCAGCCAATTCGAGACCATCGAAAATAGCGTTGTTCACGCCGTCACCAGTCGGAACCGTGAGTTTTGCGGCATATCCAAGCAATGTCGCTCCAGGGACATGGTTCCAGGAGAGAGCGGAGAGAGGCAGGTTGTACAGTGGCCATGCGCGGAAGTCGCCGCGGCTGTGCTTTATTAGGTTGGTGAGGTCGGGTGACCAGTCCTTGAATGGTTGTTCTAGATGAGTCCCAGAGTGATGAGGCGTCTTTGAGTACGCTTTTGTCCGCCGCCTCCGCCTCCGGGAGTGCGGTGCCGACAGAGAGGAAGTACGACTTATCGCCAAGATAGTACAGGAACAACTTCTGCGTCCCGCTCATAGCCAGATAGTTCCCCTGCCCCGCCAGATCGGCCGCGGAAGCGTAGATGGGATCCGAGGGCTGGATGTAAGTGGTAAAAATTGTCACGCCCGTGTACTTCGGATGCACGTCGGTGAAGAGACTGCGGACGCGAGACCGCGCTCCATCTGCGCCGACTACAAGGCGGAAGCCGGATTCGAGGTTCTCGTTGGGGAGGTGAATTGAGACACCGCCTTCAGGAGATTTGGTAACCTGCTGGATCTTGGATCCCCATGGAATATTCTCGTTTGGCACTGAGGCCTGGAGGATCCGTTGCAGATCCTTGCGATCGATCTCAGGACGTTCTTCTTTATCCTCGTTACCACCGAGCCGGAGCAGAACAGAGGCTTGGTCGTCGACGATAGTTGTGTTGACGCCGTGGCGGGCGGAAGCGTTGAATTGGTCGAGGAGGCCGGCTTTCTTGAGAGTGAGTTGGCCGGATGATGGGTGCACGTCTAGAGTGCCGCTGCCCTGACGTGTGACAGGGGAGGCGTCTCGTTCGAAGACGGTGTATGGGATGCGGTTCAGGCTGAGGATGCGTGCGAGCATGAGGCCTGCGGGGCCGGCGCCGATGATGGCGATGGGTGGATTTGCTGGGCTGGTTGTTGAGGCCCATCGTGGTATGCCATACGATCGTGAGACCAGGGAGGAGTGAGTTAGAGACGGGAGCATCTGGCCTTGAAGGCTTCTTTTCAGTAGTGCACTCATGATATGTAGGATATGAGGAATGAGTAATGAAAGAGCGGCTCAGAAATACTGGCGTTTGGAAACCTACTTATGCATTGCTGCGATACCATCCGAGATATATTCCTGTTAACGTGTTAAACCCCGGAGCGGAGGTTATACCATACCGTAAGGATCCCGGAGGCATCGAAGGATGTAGGTAGGTTTGTGGTTCCCCTGATGTATCTCGGTGTAAACTGTGTAAACTGCCCAAATCCTCCCGATTGGTCGCGCCACACTTACGCCACTAGTTCTATATCAGAATCATAGGATTCAGGAACGATTAGACACGCAACGTTGACAAAATCTTAACTCGACTGCAGTCCTTCCCCTACCGCCGCCCAATCTGGGCCTACCCCCCCCAACATGCCAGTCCCCGTGATCACCCAACTGCTGGCGGATGGGTTCGACTCGATCCCCTACCTCTGGCCGGTGCTCAAGACGCTGCCATGGTTGATCGGGCTGTATTTGGTCAAGGCGTACTTCGAGGGAGCGAGGAATGGAAGCGAGAGAAACATGCATGGGAAAGTAGTTATGGTCACGGTCAGCACACTTTAGAAGGATACGGATGGACAAACGCTAATTGAATATACAGGGCGGAACGAGTGGTATCGGCGAAGCAGTAGTCCGCGAGCTGGCAACCCGAGGAGCACAAATAGTCCTGCTGACCCAACACGCCCTGTCCGACTTCTTCATCGTCGAGTATATCGACGAGCTTCGGAAAGAGACGCAGAACCATCTCATCACTGCCGAGCAAGTCGACCTGGCCAGCTTACACAGCGTCCGGACATTCGCAACCAAGTGGATTGACAACGCACCTCCCAGGCGGCTAGACATGGTCATCCTATGCGCCAACACCCTCACGCCAGCAGGCAACGACATCGCCAGCACACCAGGCGAAGGAGTCGAGGCCAACTGGATGGTCAACTACCTCGCCAACTTCCACCTCCTCAGCATCCTCTCGCCGGCCCTACGGGCACAGCCCCCAGATCGAGATGTACGCATCGTCTTCGGCACGTGTGCAAGCTACATGGGCGGTGACCTCCTCCACATCACCGCATCCGCTCTTTCCTTCACAAAACAGCCGAAGAAGACAGTAAACGGCAAGCCCATATCTCAGTCTACCACACATGCACCCTCGAAGTTCTCACCTTCCAACGCCCACGCCACAAGCAAACTCGCGCTCACCACCTTCGCCCTCGCCTTCCAAAAACACCTCTCCGCCTACGAACGACCGGACAAAATGCCCATGAACACTAAAGTCCTCCTCGTAGATCCTGGCCTTTCCCGCACACCAGGAACGAGACGCTGGCTTACATTCGGCTCCCTCATCGGTCTCGCGCTGTACCTACTCCTCTACCCTTTCTGGTGGTTAGTCCTCAAATCACCACTCGGAGGCGCTCAATCTTTCCTCTACGCAGCGATGGAGGAGCGGTTCACCAGAAGCGGCGGTGGGCTGTTGATCAAAGAGTGTGGCGAGCGTTCGTTCGGGAGGAAAGAGGTTGTGGAGAATGAGGAGGCGCAGAAGCAGTTGTGGGAGTATAGTGAGAAGATGGTCCAGGAGGCGGAGAAGAGGGGGAAGGAGTATAGGATTGAGATGAAGAGGAAGGGCGAGGAGGCGAAGGAGGAACAAGAGGCAGAGGAGGAGGTGAAGGGGTATAAGGAGAAGAATGGGAAGAAGGAGGGCAGTCGGCGAAGTCGGAAGGCTGGGTGAGATGAGCGGCACGGAGGACGTACAAGACCGCTTCGATGACAATGCTCTTGCCTGGATCACTGAACAGTTGCAACTGACCGTACATCTTTCTGCCGAGCACGAGAATACTTGAACCAGTACCTTGACTCACCCATCACGCCATAGTCGCGAACGCATCCCCACATTCGGACACCGCAGAACAAATCCAACATAAATACTCAAACGCAGTCACATCTGCTTAACAACGTCTCACGGCATACTTACAACTTTAAAAGCACAATGGACTCCATTAAATCTTCCTACGACGCCATGGCCGCCGACTACACCGCCTGGGTCGAAGCGAAACCCTCTCGACGCCTACATTACCTCTCCAAGCTCCTCGACTCGATACCATCGGACTCATCGATACTTGAGCTGGGCTGCGGCGCCGGCATCCCGGTCACCCTAGCCCTCGCGCAGCATCTTAAGGTCAAGAAAATCATAGCAAACGACATCTCCTCCGCCCAGATCGCTCTCGCCAAAGAACGACTGCAAGGCTACGAGCATGTCAATCTGGTGGAAGGTGACATGTGCACCCTCTCCTTCCCACCATCCAGTCTCAACGGCGTGGTAGCCTTCTTCTCCCTCTTCCACCTCCCGCGCTCCGAACAACCAACCCAACTACTCAAGATCCACTCCTGGCTCCAGGCCGGTGGCGTGCTAGTCATCAATTTTGGCACTGAAAACGTGGAGGAACACGTTAACGACTTCTTCGGCGAGCAGATGGCGTGGAGTGGGTGGGGTGTGGAGGGGAGTAAGGCTATGGTGACGGGGGCGGGATTTGATGTGCTGGAGGCGGAGGTGCTGGAGGAGGGGGGAGGGGAGGGGGAGGTTGATAGTGGGGTGAGGTTTTTGTGGGTGGTGGCTAGGAAGGCGTGAGATCGTGTTACCAGTGGCGATCACACGGGTATGGAGTGAGCAGTTGAGCGGTATGATCATGGCATGAATGGCAAGGTCGTAAATCAAACAGAGGTAGGTCAACGTCTGTTATGCCTGCGGTAAGGATGAGCCGGTTCCATATTGTCTAGCCACTTTCGCTTGTCAACACAACTCCCTCTGGAGCCGCGCTACAAGTTATCCTGCTGGCCTCCATACTGACACTGGCACTCAGCCGGCGAACGCGACTCCATCAGCAGGATTCCACCTGGACGAAATGCAGTATATCTCGCGGAGCATCTGCTAGTAGTGGCCAGAGCTGGGCCAAACGCGAGCCGCAGTTCGAGCCCCTAGGGATCAGACTGCGAACATACCATATCAGGACCTCCTCCGGTGGCTTCACATCTAGTGCAAAGGAAGAGTGGTGGTGTACCTGGTATGGACGTCTGCACGCACGAACTCAAAATACTGAGCCTCGGCACAACCATCACAGCTCTGCAAAACATAAAAGGCTGTCCAATGCTTCGTTCGAAGTGCATCTTTTCCACCTCAACCACAACGAAGTTCTTGAGCAAACATGCGTCTCACACCCATCCTCGCCATCCTGCCACTGGCGCTTGCTGCCCCGGCCCTCACCAAGCGTGACGCCAACGCAGTCTACAACGACATCACAGGCATCGACACCGCCGTGCGCAAACTCACCGCAGCGATCAATGCATATAACGGCGGAATTACTCAGTCCACACCCGTTGTCGACGCCTCAATCGCAGTCCATGCCATCAACAGGCACGGTCTGAGCGACGCCCAATCGTCCTCAAGCTTCACATCCGCCGAGTCGAAGAAAATCGTCGACCACACCAACGATAGCGTTGGCGTAAGCATCCCCGCCAGCGTAAAAGCGCTCGAATCGAAGAAGCCGCTCTTCGACCAAGCTCAATTGAGCAGTCTGATTGAGGCGACGGTTTTGCTGTTGAAGAACGACCATGAGACGTTTAGTCTTGCAGTTGGGGCGAAGTTGAGCCTCGACCAGGCGCCTGCGGGATTGGTTGCAGCGGGAAAGATCGATGCAGTCTTGCAGGAGGCGTCGTTGTATTATGCTGTGTAGCACGTGGAGTCGGTCTCGACGTCGAAGCAGCTGCCTTGAGTCGCAGAGGATGCTGCAACGAGACTGGTGGCGCACGGGAGCGATCGACACGACGACTCCTTCTCTTTTACGAACCGACGAACATACCAGCTCTACTTCATGGCGACCAGCTGTATGTCTCCAAAAGAGTCTTCGACATCATGTTACGGCTAGGCTACTGAGATGTTGCCTCGTCATGTCACACGTACACCCTTGGCCTCCTGTCACTCGGACGAAAGCTGAACGATACGGTCAAGAATCACATATAAGGTAGATGTAGCTACGATGTGCAAGCCTTGTCCCTCAGCATCAAGATCACTTTCCCCCATCATACGTACCGTCGTTACGCATCTTACACAATGCAGCCCTCTCGTCTGTACATCGTTGTCGCCTTTTCCTTGTCTTTCCTTGCGGCCACCGCTCAGGTCTCCAAGTTCCAGCCATGCCCCCTACTCGGGCCTTACCAACCGCCGCCTATGATCGATGCCTCTTCTGAGGAGAGGAAGGCTCTAGCGAAGAGTTTCAACAAGACACTCGAAGACTACATCGCCAAAGCAGACGGCGTTTATGGGCCGATCTCTACGAACACCACAAGTTTCAGCCTCGCACTTTTTGCAGGCGACAACGACAAGCCCGATTCAGACGAGCCGACTTCCTACTTCTCTGAGTACCACCACACTGCATCCAGCTTGGGACAGGAGCAGAGTTCGAAAAGTGTCTTCGCGATCGGGGATCTGATGCAGATCTTCACCACTGTTGCTCTCTTGTCGAGCGAAGGTAATGCTGTATGGTCTCGCAGCATCACAGAGTACCTTGCGGAGCTGGAGACTGCTGGATCGGAGGATCTCATATCACAGGTGATGTGGAAGGATGTGACGCTTGGTTCGTTGGCTTCACATTTGGCTGGCATTGTGCGAAGTTGTAAGTTGTCTCAGCATAAGTAATCTGGACGAGAATGTACAGAATGGTCTAACAGCGAAAACAGCGAACGTCTGCAAAACCAACGAGCCCTGCGCTCGGGAATCTCTCGTCGAACATCTCACCTCACTGCCACCTATCCAGCTCCCAGACACGACACCCATCTACTCATTTGCAGCATTCGAACTTGTGGCTCAGGCTATGGAAGCGCAATACAACACATCTTTTGCAGACCTGTTAACTGAACGCATTTTCAACCCTCTCAAACCGGAGTATACAAGTCTACTGTCGCCTAACTCCAGCCTCTTCGGCGACGGCCTTGCCAATACTTCCTTGAACGGCGAACCGGCATCTCTAGGATTAGCATCAAACATCGAAGACCTTTCCGCCTTCGGTCACGTACTCCTGACAGACGAGCTCATGTCCGCTTCCGAGACACGTCGTTGGCTCAAGCCAGTAACCGACACTTCGAACCTCCGCAACGCCGTCGGCCGACCATGGGAGATATACCATTACGGCGAAGAGGCGACTGACCCTATCATCGACGTCTACACGAAGTCGGGTACAGTCGGAAGATACAGCTCATACTTCGGGCTCGTGCCTGACTACAAAGTGGGATTCACGAACCTTGCCGTCGAGACTGGCGATAGTGCACCTGACCTCAACGCTTACGCGGATATCGTCCTGGATGCGTTGCGCAGCCTCGTCGGACTAGGAGTTGCGCTGGCAAGCGAGAATATAGCCGGGACATAGCATGGTCACGCGCCCACATCTGTGTCCTCCAAGCTCCGCCTCGAGATCACAGGTTCGGGCTCGGATCCGGGCATCGCTGTCACAGCGCTTAGTGCAAATGGGACGGACTGGCTGGCGAAGATACAGAAGATGGCTGGTATTGCCAAGGAGGAATACCTTGACCTACGACTCTACCCCACGAACCTTCAGCAGACGAACGGTGATGGCGGCATGACACAAGTCTTCCAGGCTGTAATCCAGGACAAGTCTGCTTCGGCAGATGCCGGCACACCGACATGTATCTCGTGGCAGACGATTGGGGTGTTGGAAATTGATTCTCAGCCGCTTGATCGTCTCGTCCTCGAGTTCGGTGGAGACGGTCTCGTGGTTGGGATTGAGTGGCCGGCTGTCGGTGCAGTCTACAAGAGGGTTCAATGATTACCTGCACCGCTGGGATATCTTCAGCTTGAATATTATACAGAGAGTAGGGTAAATTGCCAATTACATAGGCTAGGCTCGTGCATGTACCTTGATACCTTACATTGATGGTTGTTTGCATTGCTCGCTGGCACCAGGATACATCGTGTCCTTGCGTTACTCGCCGGTCGCCACTCGGCCTCATGCCGACATTAGCTCATCGCATCAGATTGGATGGTAGATTTGCTTTCCATCTCTCTTGCTCCATCTCTCTTGCTCCATCTCTCTTGCTCCATCTCTCTTGCTCCATCTCTCTTGCTCCATCTCCGACTGTATGCGGGGCTAGCCCTTGAGTCGGCGAACGGCAGCAAGGGCAAGAGACCCATTTCGTCATTTTCGAACGCATGCCGCAAGAGCAATGCGCTGCCGTGAGTATAGATCGACACACCGAACCATATCCTTGAGGGGAGTCTATGCTGAGCTCGAAGAACTGAGAGGAGAGGAGACTTGACGCCGACACATTCCACCCATAGCACACCGTCGACAGTCCAAAGCTACAACCCACATTCGCTTTTCTCAATTAAAGCGTCCAGAGTCGGGTAGGCTGGGAGCTTGAATCCAGAATCGTGTGTCTCGGGGTCGATGCCTACAGAACGGAGAAGCAAGGGAGTCAGTGATGTCTTTCACATCAAGGCTGTGGTCATCGTTACTTACCTTCCGTGTCAAACCATCCAGCTATCCAGGGCGTCCTACAGAACAGAGCGGCAAACCACACAAATGTCTGTAGAAGCCATATCTTCCAAGCTGTCCGTGGATGAACGACGCCTGGGACGAACGACGGGATATTCTGTATCTTTTCCACGAACGGGCGAAACTTGCTGTCAAAACCATCGAATGCTTGCGAAGGATGTGCACCTTTCTCCATTTCACTGATCTCGCCCGCAAGTAGGTACCCGCCGATGATGGCAAGGGCTGTACCCATGCCGGTGAGGGGCGTCGGCGCGTATGCGGCATCACCCAGACACACCACTCTACCGTTCGACCACTGCTTCATCCTGATCTGCTGCACATTCTGCATGTAAAAGTCTTGCGTCGAGTCCAGCGCATCCAGCAGCCGCGGCGCTTGCCATCCCGCATCTGCGAATTCGCGCTTCACCAGTTCCTTTTGTGTCTTTTGGTCAGATCGTGATCCTTCCAGCCAGTCCTTTCGCTGCTGCTCGGAGCATGGCATCAACATAAGGGCGGCCCTGATTGTACAGTGTGGATCTGGCCGAGTACTTATGACTCGAGATTCGAGAGCGTGGTAGATGTTCCACCAGTCGTTGTCGGATGAAAGACGGGGAACAGTGTAGTAAGAAACGAACAAGCCCTTGTCGACTTCGGTGACATCTTCCGGTGCGAACGTGAGTTTTCGTAGTCGAGACCATTGGCCATCTGCGGCAATAGCAGAGTCAAACTCATGCACACTGCCGTCGCTGAGCTCCACCTTGACAGCCTCATCATCGTTCGAGAGGACCTTTGTGATGGTCGTGTTGAAAATGTAGTTGATGTTCAGGTCGTTCTTCGAAGCTTCGTACAGCACATTCGCCAGGTCGCCACGCAGGATTTCAAAGGGTGATGTTGGGCTTGCTCTCCCGCCTCCAACAGGCATTTTGGCAAACTCTCGTCCGTCCGGAGAGATAAATTGCGTTCCTATCTCGGTGGTATTGAAACGCTGCACCTCATCCATGAGGCCCATCTTCTTGAGTACTGTGATCGCCGCACCATGGACGTCAATGTTCTGGCCTTGGGCGAGAAAGTCCTTGGATCTCTCGACCACAGTGACATGGGCGCCTGTCTTTGCTAGAAACCAGGCCACAGTAGGCCCAGCAATTCCGGCTCCACGATCAGGACGTTCATGATGTGATTGGCGATAAATGTCTTGACAGCGAAAAGTATCAACACGAACTCACGACGTTGCAGCAGAAGTCTAAGTTTATATTCGAAGCAGTATATCAGTGACGTTGGTACGGAGCTTTTACGCCGTCCTGCCCGGCCTCGGGTGGTCGGTCGCACACTGTTCGCACGAGTTATGTTGCACCTTTGGCGTCAAGGATGGTTTGGCTTGTCCACGGATAAGTAGCATCGCTCGGCCGATGTGCTTGAAGGCATGACTTTTCAGTAGCATGAGTTGTTGATTCGGTATGGAATGCTCTGCGCTGGAGTATGGTTGGAGGAGAAGTCTGGAGGTAGTCCTTGGGTGAATGCAAATGCTGTTCAATGTGTCTCTGTATGTACAATGCGGAAGAGCGCAAACGCCAGATCAATGCATCCCAAACATGTCCCATAAGTGAACATTTCACCGTTCTCATCTCTATCTTTTGAAGTCAATCGGCCAGCAGATCGAGCACACCACCGTAAAACCTTGCTATCGTCACGAAGAGAGGCTCTGCCGTGCAAGCCATCTCCACATTCATCCCATAAGACTGACACCAAAAAATCTCAAGCATGAGTGGTAATGAGCGAAGCATCAAAGCCGTCTGCAAGGAATGTTAGCGAAAGTCTCGAGGGCGAAACTGGTCGTGAGAACCGACCTTCTACTCAAAGTCCGCAACCCAGCAAATTGGCCAGTCATCGCCATCGAGGAAGGTGTTGTCGTAGGCGCAGATCTCGGCATCTGAGCACTGGATGTTGTAGAAGCACTGGGGAAGCGCGCCTGGTAAGGTGGCATGTTAGCACATGTCTCGAGGTCCTGAAGCGGGAGTACTTGTATCTAGGGGCTCACTCACCATCAGCCGGGAGGTTGTCAACGTCGGTGGTGCCGGAGCCGTTCATCGAGCAGTCGCATGCGGCGGTGTCTAGAAAATTTAGCAGACATTCATGGTGTGTTGCATTAAGATTGTACTCACAGTAGTCGAAGACGTTGATTCCGTAGGAGTCTTGAATTTTGTTGATCTTGTCTTGCGCGGCTGGGACATACCACCCTTCACCTGGTGTCGTTGTCAGCATGTTTTCGGAAAGCAGGAAGCAAAAGACACTACTCACCTGTAGGTGCGGCAAGTACCTTGAGTGAAACGGTTAGCGAACGTCTTAGAGAAGGAAGGGTTCTGCCCCAAACGAACCATGCATCTACCACCTGCCAGGTCCATCCAAAAGTGGCCCGAATTCGCTCCGCATGAGTCGGCGTCGAGGAAGTTTTCGTTGTGGACAACGATGTACTTGTACTGCTGGAGGGCAATATCTAAACAAAAGGTCAAAAGGCCATTGTGATTGACAGGGATCATGGTGCGCAACTTACCGACAAGCTTCTTCTTCAAGTTGGCGTAGCCTTCGGAGAAAAATTGGCTGATAGATTCGCCTTGCACCAGGAATCGTCCATCGACAAAGTACTTGGCGGTGCTGGTTCCATAGTCGCCACCTTGATCCGGCAGAGAAGCGTAATCGCCCTACAGAACAGTTAGAGATGGCGGAGAGATGAGAGGCTCTCAACGATCACGTACTTGACCACCAGTTGCCGTCTTGAGTGTGCTATCGAGGATCGTAAGTTGTGCGTGGAAGATGTCCTTGAGGGTCGAGTCCATCTCGTTGGAGGGATCGATCACGACCTACACACAGAAGGGCAAAACTGTTAGCGAATGTCTTCAACGATGTAGGATTTTGCCCATGGGTTTGGTACCGGAGGAGCGCCAAGAGCAGAGCCAGCGAAGACACCACCGAACATGGTCGCTGTGGCTTTCAAAGCGTTGACCGCAGCACCAGTGCCGTAGCCAACTGCACCACCAGCCATACCTGCGCGCCGGTTAGCACGAGCAAGCAACTCGAGGAGAGATGGATATACCGAAGGCAGCAGCCACCTGGTGAAATAGTCAGCAGCGAATTTGAAAAGAGTGAGCCGAAGATATATGTCAACGGCACCCATCAAAACGCACCCAGCGAAGAATTTCCTGGTCGGTCTGCATCTTGACCTCGAAGTCGGCCGCAATTTGGCTCACGGACAGGCCGGCGTCGATGACGGAGTCCTGCAGGTTCTCGTGGGCGCGCTCAAAATTACCTACAAACACAAGGACAAAAAGATTAGCGGGCGTCTTAGACAAGAAAGGGGTGTCTTGTACCCTGCATCTTCTGGACGGCGTTGAAAATCCAGTACTCGCGGCCACGGCCCTCAGCTTGCAGCTCACCGCAATCCGAGAGTTGCTCCAAGCAGGACTGGTCACGTTGGCCGCAGCCATACGAGCCTGGATCTCCAGATCCAACGAAGACTTCGTTCGCCATCCTGTTAAGCCACCCGGACTCGCCTCCCGCGCTCAAGTACTCGTCAAAGAAGGACCCGACGCCGAGGTCATTCCAGACGCCAGCGGCACTGCGAGAGAGATTAGTGGTAGTGAAGGATGAAAGGCAGACATAAAGACTTACGCTGTGACGGAGTCCTGAGCAACATTGACGCAGTAGTCTGTGCTAGAAGCAGCTTGACGGCGGACTGGGGAGGCGGTCATCCTCGTAGGCGAAGTTTTCATCGGCGAGGCTGCAGAAAACGCAGCCAAGGCGGCCACGAGGGCGGCACCTGAAGCATCATATTAGCAAGTGTCT
The DNA here is from genome assembly GCA_033117895.1 of Extremus antarcticus. Classification (NCBI taxonomy): domain Eukaryota; kingdom Fungi; phylum Ascomycota; class Dothideomycetes; order Mycosphaerellales; family Extremaceae; genus Extremus; species Extremus antarcticus. The sequence continues at coordinate 355,456 of JAWDJX010000023.1, forward strand.
CAGACGTGTGGTCGAGAGGTGGAAGGTCTCAGAGTGCTGCACAGCGCCTCGAGCACTGGAAGCTGTCTGGGAGAGCCCTTCCACTATCAGTTTGACGTACGAGTGGAGAGAGACATTGCGAGAACGATGGTTTGAAACGATGGAACGAGGGAGGAAGCGTGAAGTGCTTGAAGCGATTGAAGTGTTTGAACTGTGAGTGATGATATATTCCATCTCCCGGATTGTCCCTGTTCTTTATACCATCGACGAGCTTCTTCCGGCCATGGTCGAAGTCACCTACCACGAGATGTTGCACTCTGTAGGATTGTAGGATTGTCCTGTCCTACTTGGCACAATCTCGAATAACGCCGTGATGCTAAGTTGGGAGTTGCGACGACGGATCGTCGAGCACTCTGAAACTCCTTCGTCAACAACGTGCCACCGCCACAAGCCCGCAGCACTCGTGGGGCCTAAGGATGCAAGGTTCACCAAAATTGCTGGACTCCTTCGTCGATGCTTACCGCAAAGGAGCATGTTGGTCTGTCCCCGAGAGGGAAAGCGAGTGCTTGCCTAGGGTGCGTAGATCTCAACTGTCTTTGTTTTAGAGTCTGGCACGTGCGTTACCAGGATTTAAGGCTACTGAGCCTTTGGATGATCTCCAACGGCAAGGCTCCCGAGGGCTTGAGCCTCCTCAGTCCTCTAGCGTGGGGACACGAGGTCTCGGGACCTGGATCTGGACCTGCACGCCATACTGCTGAGCATGTTATGTAATGCCTGACCGAACAGTAAGCACTCTTGTTGCAGTACATGCAGTCGCTCCAGTCACCAGAGCACGTCGTGTATGCGTGACAATAAGACTTAGTCGTTCTCCTGGACCACGACATGCGTGTGCATGAGCCGAAACTCTGATTTGCAACACCCTCGTAGGTGGACAGGCAGTACTAACGTTCGCCAAGTTGTAAGGGCTGTGCAGTAGATTGCCTGGAGTGCTAGTGGGTCCGGATGCCCGTGGTTTTCATGTCAAGCCAGCACTTCGGGATGACCAACGCCAAGGTAGTCGTGGGAGGAAAGCGAAACCGCGAGCACACCCTCGACGAAGCATTCCGGAGGCGAGGGAGGTAGTCAAGGAATTTCTATGGTGACGCCGCACAACGCAAGGTCCTGGGGAGTGTATTCTTCTTGTCATCATTCGAAGGTGCCAGTTCTAGAGGTCCACCATCCAGCAGAAGTTCCATCTGCTGGATGGTCCAGTGTGGGCGGCCAGGGCAGGTTGCATCATCGTCGCCGTCCCAAAATATCTTTTGCACGCCGTTGTGCTGCCGCGTGTCCAGCAACCCCCTTGCCGCAAAAAGACCGAAGTCGTGGAGAAAAGCCAACGGAGCCAAGAGAAAGATTTTGCTGCGAAAGGCGAGATGAAGTCGACAGCCCGAGTCCACGACAGCCAGAGACAAGACACACGTGGTCGATATCAGCGCGGAAACGGAGATCGAGGGATGGAATGAGGTGGGTTTAGCGGACTGGGCAGGCTCGGCGGAGCCTTGGCACAGATCTCAGACTTCAGCTCCGAGACCAAAGCGAACACCTGAACGAGGGTGCCTTCACGACGGCGTTATTCTAATAACACGTCCTGGATCCTACGACAGCTTCAATTTACGAGCTGCTCAACTACTGCGGGGAGATCTCGGGTGACGAGCTCGGTGCCTGCACTAACGTCATATGCAGGAGCATTATTATTGCAGGCTCCACAGTACGCCTTCTCTACACACTGGGAAGAAGTTCCTGCCTTGTCGCTGAACAAACATGACTTTTGGGCATGCTCAGTACCAGGTAGGCACGATAGTTGGGTACAGTTCTGCGAGATGGTTCTCCGTGATGCTGATGAGCTGTTTACTGCTGCGGTGACTAAGATGTGTCATCGATGGCGCACGCCATCATCTACACTTTTCCTTTCTCTACTCTATCGAGGACGTCACAGACGATGCTTTGAATCAAGCTGTGTGTTCCGTGCAGCTAGCCACCTCGACCTCGATTCGACGACGATATGGTTCGCACTACCATATCTTCGCTGGTTACCGTCGACTCCTGGCTGGACAGCGTTCACGGAGGAGCTCAAGGGCCGGGGGCTCAAGGTCGGTTGAGAGCTCAAGGTCGGTTGAGAGCTCAAGGTCGATTAGGAGCTCAGAGTGTGAAAGCATCATCGAGTCTACTTGAGCGATGAGCATCCGCCACCGAAATGCACATCCAGTACCATTTCCAGCAATTTGGCTGCAATGGCACAACCAGGTGGTCTGCCACCTGATATCACCAAATCGAAGACATACCCTTCGTCTGCCGAACCAGTCGTCCCTTGGGAAACATTAGCAGAGGCAGAGACATCCGATGCAATGCCACAGAGGCTCAAACCTCTCGCCCGTGTTTCCGAGACAGCCACCGACATTGGCCACGACGACATGTCGAGCCCAATATCAGCTGACGTGGAGAAGCAAAATGAACCTCTGTTTTGGCGTACACAGCGTCGTGTTTTGGCGTACACAGCGTCGTGTTCTCGCATACCTCGGCCTGCCCCTGCCTGTCCGCCGTCTTTCAGCCGAAGGTCGACCGTGGAGAAGGACAGCGATTCGCTTCGCTCCTCTTTCTGGAATCCTCGCACTGGTTCTCGCGCTTGTAGGTATGTCGCCGCGTCAGGTATTCTCATTGGCTCCAACGGAAGTGACACTCGATCGTGGACGGCTCCTCCCTCAACATATCTGGCTATCTTGACGGCGATCACGAACATGTCCATTCGTTACGCCTGCATACAGGGTATGGATTACTGATAGAGAGGCTTTCTGGCCGTACCACGTCGCTAACATTGCACTAGGTGTGGTGATCACATGGTGGTATCGAGCATCAAGAGGAACCTCGCTCGCAAAGCTACATTACGATTGGCGTGCGGGAACCACATTACGAGGCGCACTCACCGCTGTTAGGCACATAGGCTTGCTTGTTCTTGCATGCATTGCGTCAACAATCGTCGAGATCGGTCAGTATCAGTTGCTGTGTTGTTGAAGTCCGTGCAATAACTAATCAAGAAAAGATGGACCGCTTCTGCAACGAGCATCCGCCACCAAACGGGACCATATCGGGCTGTTTTGGAGTCGAGCATCGACCCAGGGGCCTCTATACAGACCACCGTCACTGGTCAGAGAGTCGGAGATCACAGCGTATACTCAACCGACTTTGCGTACCTTGCCGCCGCTCTGGTTGTTGTTGTCCTGTGTGTCGCTACCATCGCACCGACCTACTAGGGCTTTTGGACCATAGGGAGGCCCGTGTCGTTCTCGCCCTAGAGATCGCAAAGGTATGTCTGCAGCTCGCATTCGCGTCTGGAAAGATGCTAAGGACTGTCAGGCCTTTGAAGCCCCCCTGCTCGACTCGAACACATCGAATTCGTCGAGCCGTGAGCTCGTGCGTGGTGTGGAAGAACGACCGATTCGCTACGGTGCTCGAGATGATTTGTTCGTCGACGGCAGGACGAAGCTGTCTTTTGCTCATCCGCAATTCATAACGCAACCAGCATCTGGATCTCACTTTGCTTGAGAGATGTGTGGTACTGCCAGGAGTTGTAGTTAAGTTGCATTTCTGACCACGAGTGCGGACCGTGGATCTTTGAGTCATCTGAGTGATATCTGTACTCTACACGCTGAACGGTATCTCTCTTCTCACTGTCCTGCCCATCGTTTACACCCATCTTCGCTGTGTCTAAATCTTCGAGCGACAGATGCACTGCCACTTGATCCCCGAAGAGCTCTGAGATCTCCTCCAGAGCAAGGCCTTTGGTCTCTGGCGAATAGTACATGAACACTGGCGTGCATGCCGCCGTTATCAAGATGAACTGGTCGATGGTCAGCTCGTTCTGTTTCATTCAATTCCAAATGCAGCAAATATATCGACCCTTACCACGAGGTAGAACTTCCACTCGATATTGGCGAATGCGATTGGCGCACACTGCGTGTAGACAAGAGCCGCTCCCAGGAAGGTCGCTACCGAGATCGAAAAGCCTCGCGCACGAGCGTGTGTTGGGAAAATCTTGGCGCAGTATATCCTGTCAGACAGGGTGTTACAGTGTCAATTAATTGTATCAAGCAGGTAGGAGGCGTTGAGAGGATCGAGTATACCACTCACCACGACACTGCATCAATGCTCCCACCATAGAATCCAACGAAGGCAAACAAGAAGAAGACCGCAAAGCCTTGGCCGACTTTATTGGTAGAGTCCGCGAACTGCGCAACCATAGCCGTGAACAAGCTGAGCGTGATTGTGCAGCCGATATGTATTGTCAGTGTGTATCTCTCCACGACCTTCCAGAAGACTTACGAAGCCAATCGCCAGCATTCGCACTCGGCCAACTCGATCCACGATCATGGTGGCAACCCAGTTCATGAAGCTCGCCCAGGACAGGTACAAGCTGTACAGGATAGCGGCAACGAGCCATACAATCCGAGATTGTTGTAGAGCAGCACCTGATAGTTGGCGACTACAAGGGTCCCTGTGGTTTGTGCGATGAACCTGTGGACGCGATCAGCCCCTCTCGTGTTCTCTTGCACCAATTCCACGCCACCAACTTACTGCACCCCATATGCAACCAGCAGACGCCGCCTGTAAGACGGGATGCGAACAAAGTCAAGCAAGCCGAACGGCGTTGCTCTTTCGAGCTCCACTTGCTGCTGGATCTGGAAGAACTCTCTGTGCGCCAGCGTGTTATCACCGGCATCACTCGACGAGGAGTGGGGATTTTCCAGGATCGTCTTCGCTAAGGTCTCTTGCCCTCGAGTGATCGACCATCGTGGACTCTCAGGAAGCCACGGGCTGGCGATGAGAAGCATGACGGGCGTAACGACCTGCAAAGCAAGCAACAGTCGCCATTGGATTTGTGGGTCCGGCTCGAAGTAACACCCTTCTCCTGCCCAACCAGCCATGGCATATCCGGCCACCAGCAGCGTACCATGGCATCCTACCATAAGACCTCTAATCTTAGGAGGTGCGATCTCGGACTGGTACAACGGCACTACGCAGTTGACCATACCTGATGCAAGTCCAGTGACGAGACGCCCGATGAGCAGCATTGCAACATGCACACTCGCCGCCTGCAGCACTCCGCCAACGACACAGAGTATAGTGACGACCTGGAGACTTGGTACCCGGCCCATCTTGTCTGCGAGGATAGATGCGCTTAGGCAGCCTAGCATGGCTCCCGCGAAGAAGACGCCATTGGCCGCCCCGAGGATGGTGTTGGAGCTCGGGTCTGTGGATTGAGGTCAAAGTACTTATTGGAGCGAGAGTCGGTTAGGGTCATACTTCGCAGCAAACAACACTCACCGCAAAGAAGCCAGGCAAGCCAAACACAGACCCAACGATCGCATTGTTGAAACCGTATGTAAATGAACCAAGAGCAACGATGAAGATGATCAGGAAATTGAACCAGCTGCCACCACTCCCAGTTTTGCCAGCAGGTTTTGTCATGCTGCCGTTCGATAGCCACGTTGATTGATAAGACAGACGAACAGGGGGTAAGGTTGAAGAAGTGGAAGTATATACTCGCCATTAGAAGGTCCTCCTCGCTGGTCTCCACGTCCATGTCAGTACCTCGGAAGCATACCTCGCCACGTGGAGAAGAGCCACTTGAGGGTCAGAAGCGTATGTACTGAGCATTATGTTTCTCGATCAAGCCGGCTACCGGCAAGGGATGTGAGGAGGCCTTCTGGCAGCAAGCACGAAGCGGTTTCGTTGTCCTTCTCTACCCGTACGTTTTCGATAGACGTAGTGCAGTCTTCCTCCGACAATGATTGCACGCGACACGTGTGGTCGTGGAACTCGCTGCGGTCCTCGCGATGAGGACGTCACGAGGCAGATTCAAGATTCGAGTGAGGTTCATGCTCATCGGAGATCAATCGCTGCGTCGAGAGTCATCGGCATCTCCATTCTACCCAGCTCTAACCCTTCTACGCATCAGAACCGTCGCGCATCTTGATGGTCTCGATCCGCTGCGAGGATCTCCATGTTGGTCCGCAAGAGCGTAAGCATACGACTTCACGTTCGTGTAAGCCGCCTTCGCCGCTCAAAGCCCAAAGCCTGCCCATGCGACTATACTCGATAACTCGACATCTTCCATGACACTCTCGCCCAACACTTCAACACTTCCGAAGAACCTTGTCTTTGATCAAGCAACCAGACCGTGGGGGTCGCAGTACTCGTCGAGCATGGCCGGTACACCAGCAGCCTCACTCGAAGCTCATCACATCGAAGCGCAGTACGGGAAGTTCGCACACTCGGGATACATGCATCTAACTTACGCTCGCAGGCATGGACTGATACAAGACTGCTCGGTCCTGCAAAAGAAGTAACACGCTATTGAGCTCACTTGAATCTCCACACGAAGTACAGAGCAATGGCAACCGCAATGCCGTCCAACCCTATGCCGAAATACCAGGCTCCTCGATAGCCTTGCAGCACGGTCCCAGCCGACATATCGACGTTCCTCACGATAGTACCGGCGATACCCAGACCGAGTGAGATGCTATAATTCACGGCCGTGTTAACCAGCGATGCAGCAATCCCTTGATCATTCTTCGGCGTGTTGTTGCTCAAGATTATCGTCCCGCTCGGGAAACTCATGTCCATCCCCCACGGCATCACGACAGTCGGAACGAACGTCTGCGCCCAGTACGTCTGCTCGATCGGCGCGGTGGCGATGAGGGTTTGCCCGATTAGGAAGGCGAGTGTGGCGAGCAGTAGCACGTAGGAAACCTTGATGTGTGAGAGCAGGAATCCGGTGGCGAGTGCGGCGGTCAGGCCGGAGATGGCTACGGGAGCGTTCTGCGCGCATGCGGAGAGCGCGGAGTAGCCCCGGACATTTTCGATGAGGCGCTAGAGATAGAAGACCCAAATCCCGAAGCTGCCCCATCCAGCTGCGATGACACCGAGCGCGAGGGCTGCCTCACCTTTGAAACCGCGAAGTGGTACCACTGGGCTCTTAGCGATGCGCACTTCCACGAACGCAAATGCGACAAGCAGCAAGATGCCAACGATAAGCAGGACGTATGTATAGACGGTAGACCAGCCGACGACAGCGGCTTGGTTCCAGGCGAAGTTGAACAGGATTAGGCCGCCGACGCCGGTGGCGCAGCCGAGGATATCGAAGTCGCGGATACTGGTTGGTTGGAGTTCGTCAGCTGGGATGATGGCGAAGGCTGCGCCGATCATCACAACGCAGGTGATTGCCAGGGCCCAGAATGCCCAGGGCCACCATGCCAGCTGAGCCAGAATGGAAGAGAAAACGGCTCCAACTACCCAGCCGGTTGGAGCTGCGGCTCCGAAGAGGGCGAACTTTTGCTCGCGAGGACCCGTCAGCGGAAGTCTCTGATGTCTCAGACAGAGGGGTTCGCCTCAAGAGTGTACTCACGATCATGTTCTTTTTTGGGCTTGCGCCGTACGTCCTCCCGACGAGAGCCAGCGCGTTGGGCACCAGCAGCGCACACCAGATCCCCTGCAGCCCCCGGCAAGTGCTGAACAGGATGTCCCCACCGCCAAAGACCGCCACGCCCGCGACAACGGACCACACGGCGTACCACGCGAACCCCAGCATGTACATATTCCGGTGCCCGTACATATCGCCCAGCCGGCCGGCGGGCAGGATGAAGGTCCCGAGCGTTAGACTGAAGGCTGCGGGATACCAGCTCAGTTGTGCTTCGTCGGTGACGTTGAAGCCCTGGCCAATGATGTTGAGGGGTGCAATGGTTTGCGCGAGTCCGGCGAGGGAGAGGAACTGGGCCATGCAAATTACGAGGATGAAGAGGATTTGGTGGGTTGGGGAGAAGGGTGCTGGCTCGGCCGTCTGCTGCTGTTCTTCGTCGCTACCCGGAGTTGACCCAGTCGGCTTCTCGTCGTCGGCGCTCCCATCTTGTTGTTGTCCATGGCTCGATCATGACTTCTCGTCGTCGACGCCGTCATCTCGTTGCTGCTTCTCTAGGTCGACAGACCAGTAATGGCTTGTTCGGTCCATACGTGTTCGGTCTATATATAATATGGACTGTTTGATTAGTCCATAGTCCACAGTCTATATAGCTTAGTCTATATCCATATAGACTGTCTCTATATACTAGTGTTATTAGCTCTGTTCTCACTAGTCGTAGTATGTAAATTAGTGAAGGAGTAAGAAAAAGGACGTCGTCTAATTAGCTAGCTAAACTTCGGCTAAACGCGGATACACCCGTAATTCACTATACTTCCTCTTTCGACATCTTCTACGGGCTCTATCTCATCTTCTACACGCGACGACACTAGTACTAGACTATCTAGACGTATAACATAGTGTCTATATTATCTATTCGGCCTAATAACTTAATCTCCGTCGTATCTATCGTATCCGACGGGCTAGAAACTAATACGCTAGCCGCCTCGACTACTACCTCCTCCTACCGTATTATTAAGAATAAGAAAGCTCCCTATCTAGTTTAGAGGCACTACCGTAAGGCTAGTCGCGGCGAGCTACGAGTAAAGGTATTAGGAAAGACTATACGAGCTATATAGTACTATAAATACGCTAGTTATAAGGATTATAATACCTTAAGTATAATTACTACGTAGAACTACCTTACGTCCTTTTACGACGAATAGTATAGCTAGCTACTACTCTTACGGACTACGTACAAGATCTAGAGTAATATAGAGTCCTTTATAATACTAGTTAAAGTAGCTTAAAGAGCTAGAGATAATACGCTTATTAAAGACGCCTTAAAGACTATAGCTAATCTAGTTATAGTTAGATAGGCTATATTACGACTTATTATCTACTACGACCTTCCTCTTTCGTTTGTTAAGTAGCCTAAGACTTATACGCTTATTAATACTATTAACTATTAAGCTATAGGCTATATCTAGTCCTCTTATTAAACTACTACTTCTCGAGTATCTACGACGTTCTAGCTAAGATAGTAGTAGCTACGACGCTAGTTATAATAGGTACTTAGTCTCGTCTATATTATAAGCGATACGTAGTACTTACTAAATAATAAGGAGCTCTAATCTATTACTACTAACTTTATTAATGACGACGGTAAGCTATAGAAGGCTTTACTCGGTTTACTAGAGCTTACTACTAGCTATAGTAGTATTAAAGTTATACCTTACGTCCTTTAAGTACTTAAGTAGTATTAGATTAAAGAGCGTATTAGTTACGTTACTACCGACAACGCGACTACTAACGATACGCTATATATAGTACTTAGTAATTAGCTAAACGACTAGTAGCTAGTTAAGAGAAGACTACGGTATATTAGCTATATAATTAACCTCGTAGTATAGTCCTTCTAGTTTACTACCTTATAAGAGGCTATAGAGCTTATAAGTTAAGACCTTTTAATAGACGACGAGATAGACGCTCTAGATAGTAAACGTAGTTAGATATAATAACTAGCTCTATAGAAGATCCTTTACTTTATAACTACGCTCCGCTATAGTAATAGGCTCTTTAACGACTTTAAGAGGCTTACTAGTAAGGCTATCTAGAAGCTAGTTATTACTTAGTAGAATAGCTATTACTCTACCTTTAAAGACGCTATAGAGCTCCGTATTACTTATACTACCTTTATCTTAGACTACGAGTAACTTATCGATTACGAGCTCTCTATAGTCGACTAGTAGCTCGTTAAGTAGATAATTACCTTCTTATAGCCGTTTAAATAGGTAACTAAGTAGTATAAAGATAATTACGTTACGCTCGATAAGGTATAGGTTTATATAGACGTCCTCCGTAGTTACTTTACTAAGGAGCGAGCTAAGTAGACGGCTATACGTAATAAGGCCTTCCTTAAAGTAACTATTATAAGCTAGTATGCCTTTAATAAGTACTATAGCTAGATTAATTAGACTAGAGCCTATTTAGCTATAATATTACTTAATCTAACGCTTAAGAAGGGCTATCTTTTAGTAGCGTAGTAACGAGACTAGGTAAAGCCTAGTATTAAACGAGTACAAGCAATTTAGCTAGCTCGTTATAAGAAGGAAGTAACTATAACGTAGTCTATAAACGTTATAGATACTACTAAAGCCCTTACTCCTTACGACGAGTTTATAAGTACGGTTATAGCTAAGTAATCTAGTCGTCGTAGCGCTATAACTAATAAGTTTAACCGCTTTATTAATAGACTAGCTAAAGCTATCTAAGGTAGTCCTTTATTATAGTAGTATTAGCCGTAGTAGCGGTTATCTTATCTATAGCTGTCTTTAATAGCGATAGACGTACTCTCTATACTAGTAATAAGTACTAAAGATAAGCGTATATTTAGTAGAATACGGCGGACAATCTTATAGATACGAGCTTAGTTGTCTACGTCGTTAATTAAAAGTCTTAAGTGCTTAAAACACTAGTAAAAGAGTAGTCTAATAGACGAGTAATTCATTGAGCTAATTAATAGCTAACTAGACGAGTAAATAGACGAAACACTAGACGACGAGACTAACATTCACTTAGAGAGGCTATAACGTCAAAACCAGTCCATATAGATAGGTCCATATCTATATAGACTAATCAGAGCTCAGTCTATATTAGTCCATATCCATATGGACTAATTTAGTCCATACCAGTCCATACGACCGAACAAGCCATTACTGCGACAGACGACCGAACTTCAGGATCTGGAGCCATTACTGTCTTCCTGGAGCGAAAGTCAGACTCGCATACGAAGTTCAGATCCGCATAAGTGATCGATCAGTAAAATTGGTTTCGAACGCAGGCAGATTCTACTCCACGGGGAGTCAGTGTGTGAATCGTCCCCAGATTCTTTGTTATATCATTTGGATCCCGCATAACCGGAGCCGGAAATCTGGTATCCCATCGATTACATTGTTGGCCCACTTCACTGTGGGTCCCACTTCGTCTTGGGTTTAGGTTTCAACGATGCCTTTTCCTCTAAACCAAAATATCACCGGCCAATGAGGCGGTGACATGCAATTGCCTTTTTCAGCACCCTCACGATTTCGCTCACGATTTGAATTCGAATTTGCCATCTATAAACTCATTCGGTTTATAGCATAATCCAATCCGCGATCACGATCTGATCGGATATGGCTCGTTCCGCATACCGCTCCAATCCCTGCGCAGATCATAACTTCACCCGGCGCTATTTCCATCTGAATATGGGCATGCACATGGGGTGAAAGCTCGAAGATAGGTCGTCAGACTCGCATGAGTAGCCGTGCTATCTTATTAGCTCAACAGATTATTACTGACGTGGCCGTCCTATGGCCATCTGCATATGGGCATGCACTCGGAGTGGAGCTCAAAGACATTTTCCCAGACTCGAATGAGTAGCCGTGCTAACTTCAGTTGGACTATCTCCATCTCAATATGGGTTCACACTCGGGGTGGAGCTCGTGATAGTTCTCCAGACTTGCATGAGTAGCCGTGCTAATTTAGCTCAACGTCTTGTTGCTGGAGTGGAACCTGTGCGTGTTGGGAGAATGCGCCCCCGGCGTCCGACTGGAGTCTGTTTTCCACGCCAACGAACCGTCCCAGTATGCCGTGCTTCGACGTGGCAGAGTAGCGGCACGGTGGCTGACATGACGACGCTCAACAGGTCGGAGCTGGGAAAGTGTTCGATTGCTCGCCATCCTCGCTCAATTGATTACTTCCTCAGCCCAGGAGCCTCTTGTTCGTTCCAAGCACCAGATCTTTGCAATCAATGTCGCCTCCATGGAATGTCGCCATGTCTCACGGCCAGCGGACCCTCCCAGGCACGATCGATGCCCTCGCATACAGCTCCGGATCGCAAGTATGAGCACGCCACCCCGTATCTCCCGAAGCGTTTGAAGCGGGACAACTGCGTGCAGTCACCTTTGGCCTTCTCGCAAACGCCATCAACACACTCGCGTGGCATCTCGATGCGGTAGTGGGCGAACATCAGGACCAAGAAACAATCTGTTATCGGTCCGTCCGACATCCGGTACTTCATCCTAGCATGTGCCGCGTGCGAGTGTCGGCTGAAAGTATGTAGACGGTGTCAAAACGGGCACAATGGCACCGCAAGCTGACCACTTCGACATCGGGCAGGCACTCTTTATCTCTCCCAGAAATGGCCCGAATGCACATCTATCGCTGCTCGACGAAATGGAGTGCCGGATCCTATTCGGTCCTCAGCAAAGCTCGCGGGACAGCACGTCACGCTGGCTCGAGACCACGAAGGGGCTAAGGTATGAAGTGATGCCATCTCTGGAGGAGCTCTTGAACCCCGACCCCGTGGATCCATTTCCTTGGTCCAAAGGTTTCGAGGAGGTGGCACACGAAGTGTTCGTTGTCCTGCATACTACAGGGTCCACAGGGCTGCCAAAACCCGTCGGCGTGTCCCACGGCTTGATCGCAACCATGGACATGCAACAGGATCTCCCTGACGTCGACGGCAAGAGCGTAACCGCGCGGGCGTGGGCTAATCGTTCCGTCTACGCCGCGATGCCGCCCTTCCATTCTGCTGGGCTCAACATCTTCAGTTTCTCTGTGTTCCAGTCGACAGAGCTCGTTTTCGGCCCTTCTGACAAGCCGCCTTCGCTGAGCACGGTCGAGCAGATCCTTGATGCGCGCGCTACGGATGCCGCCATTCTACCCCCTTCATTGCTCGCCGAGGTGGCCATGGATCAGGACCTGCTACAAAAGGTATCGCAATGGTCCAGCGTGGCCTTCGGAGGTGGTCCACTGGCACAGGAAGCGGGCGACGCTCTGTGGGAACAGACCAAGGTGTTGCAGCCCTTAGGGTCTACCGAGACAAACAACATTCCGGAGCTGATGCCAAGATCGGTGGATGAGTGGGCGTACCACTGCTACCACCCTCATCTCGGTATCGAGTTTCGACCGCATTCCGGAAAGTTACATGAGCTGGTGTTTGTGCGCGACCGAAAAGCAGCGCAGCACCAGGGTGCGTTCTGGACCTTTCCGGACCTTGATGAGTACTCTATGAAAGACCTGTACGAGCAGCATCCGTCTAAACCCGGACGCTGGAAATACAGTGGTAGGTTGGACGACATTATCGTCTTGTCGAACGGCGAGAAGTTCAATCCCGTCGGAGCTGAGCGCCTCATCGCCCGAGATGGGAACATACGGTCGGCACTTATCGTTGGCTCATCTCGAGAACAGCCTGCGGTTTTGATCGAGCCGGCCAACGATCCCAGTGTTGAGCCGGCGGTCAGAAGAGCGTCAATTGTGTCAGCTGTCGAACAAGCCAATGAAACACTGCCAGCTCACGCACAGATCCACGCATCGCATATTTGGGTGCTGGATTCATCCGAAGCCTTCCTCCGCTCCGCAAAAGGGGAGATTCGGCGAGCGCCAACGACGGATGCATTCGGCAAGCTGATCGCGCAGGTCTATCAGTCAGCCGATGACCATAGCGGTGGCATTTCAGGATTGGACTTCAGCAACGAGCAGTCGTTGAGTGACTCCCTAGCACGCATCATCTCGACCGACTTCCTCGGGGGCCAACAGTTTGCAGAGAGCGACAATTTTTTCGAATGCGGATTCGATTCGCTACTAGCCCTGAAGCTGCTGAGGTATATCAAGGCCGGTGCTCGATATCAAGGCGTTGACGTAAACTCCAAGTTGACGCCTAGGACAATCTACCAGCATCCGACGGCGCTTTCACTGGCTACAACGCTCATGCAGTCGTTAGAAGGCGTGAGCTCGGGCAGGGATGAGAGCGAAGACTCGCTAGCTGAGATGCAGCAGATGCTTGATACTTTCAGCTGCCGCCTTGAAAGCCTGGAGAAACACCACCCGAGGCAGACGACCTTGCCAAAAAGAAAGGTAGTACTCTTGACCGGATCGACTGGCTCTTTAGGCTCCTACGTCCTCGATAGCTTGATTCGGAATCCCACAGTTGAAAAGATAATATGTCTGATGAACCGAGCGGGCAGTGATATGGACAAACAAGCCAGGATGAATGGGTCGCGAGGTCTTTGCCAGAACTTCTCCAATGTCGAGTTCCTCCAAGTTGACATCACAAAACCTGGTCTCGGGCTAGGAAATGCAAGATACAAGGCTTTGGTGCGAGAAGCAAGCCACATCATTCACAACGCCTGGCTAGTGGATTTCAATCTCTCGTTGGGCTCGTTCACGCCGCAGTTAGATGCTTGTTGCCACCTGATCGAGTTGGCACATGCGTCACTCAATATCGTCGAGACGACGTTCATGTCCAGCGTAGGCGCCGCGAACAACTGGGCTCACGTTTACGATGGTCCAGTGCCCGAGAAGAAGTTGAACGATTTCCGCGTTTCGGAAGCCATGGCCTACGCACAGTCGAAGCAGCTGGCCGAGTTGTTGTTCGCGCACGCTAGCCAGCTTTATGGTCTTCCGACCACTGTCTGTCGCATTGGCCAAATCGCTGGACCTGTGAAGTCTGACAAAGGCAGGTGGAACCCGAAGGAATGGTTCCCAAGTGTACTGATGAGCTGTAAGGCGCTCGGAAAAGTGCCCGAAACCTTGGGCGCTATGGATTGCATGGACTGGATCCCCGTTGATCTGCTCGGCGACATGCTAGTGGAGGCAGTGCTGCCTGCCAGAAACTGCTACAGTGTTGGCACCAATGGGCGAGGCCGGGTGCGAAAAGTCATTGCTCGGCTCTTTTCCAGATTTTGTTGTCGATGGACAGCAAATCTTCACACGCAGCCTCGGGGGCGGAGAGCTGCACGTTTCTCCACCTTGTCAATCCCCACAAGACACACTGGCGAGACATTGTGCAACCGCTTGTCGAGCGTGAAAAAAGTGCGATGCAGGTCGTGCCATACTCAGAGTGGTTGAGTGCACTGGTCGATGCAGCGGAACACGAGGATACGGCGGATCACGTCCCAGCCGTCAAATTGGTTCCATTTCTGAGCGACATTGGAGCGCCAGGCGCGAAGCGACCCGACTTTTCTACCTCTGCCAGTAGAGAGAAAAGCGAGTTATTGAGGGACTTGGGTCCAGTCTCGCTGCCTTGGGTTAGAGCATGGTTGCCCCAATGGCAAATAGACGATCTCTAGCCAGAGCTTATAGTCGTAGCTGAGAATACTTGCTGGTGCTTACGAGGGGACATGAGAGTTATGATGGAAGGTAGAATGGAGAATGAGGTTGATGATCCTTCAGCGGAAGTCATTCACCGCATGGATGGAGTAGAACTAGTCAGCAACCTCACCCTAACCCTAACCCTTTGCATATATATGATATTCTCTTTTAGAAGCATTTTCAGACAGTCTCGTCTTGTTGGCAATCTGGAGTTAAGAGAGAAGCTCCTTGCCGGTCTAAGATACAGCACGACTGGATGGCGAGTTCTTCAGGACGTCCGCCGACTAATCGAGCTGACAAAACAGCTCTCCCAGCTGGATGGATCATGTAAGAGAAGTAGGCATCTTCAGCCCAGTGACTACCTTCGGAAAACTGATCGACAAACTTACTTTCTGCCAAGCATACCATCCTCACTCCTAGGCGGAGGTGTGGTAGCCATGTGGGGTTGATACGAGGGGCGGTTCGAACACACATTACCAGCCCTCTGCTTAATATGGAGATGATGAACCACAACTCGAGCAACCAACAGCTCAAGGCCAAAACCCTCCCTCGGAGCTCTAGCTTCGACTTCGGTGTAGGTACTTGGCATGCCTTTTGAGATGCTACCCAACTCTACACGACTACTCTAGCTACGACACTGCGTAATACCCTCATCCTACACCTCGTAACCAAGTCTCCCCATCAACATCATTCACACACAACCTACCGTTCTATCGCATCTGTTGGCCGCAAAAAGGCCACAGCACCCCAATATCTCCCCGGCATTGCAGCAATCGCCATCACTTGCACAGTCGGCGCCTGGGACTGCGCAGGCTGCTACGCAGAACTCGGTGCCGATCTAGCAGTGCTGGGGTTAGTGGTGGGGGAGGTGGTGGGCGGCGAACATCGTGAGCCCGGTGAAGGGTGAGCTCGGCTCACGATTTTCGCCGGATCGTACTCACATCGTAAACACAGCCGAAGTTGCCGTCGCAGGAGTCTCGGTCGAGGAGTAAGGCGCAGCCGTCGGTGCCGCAGGCTTGAGCTGCGGCGAGGTAGGTGGAGAGGAGGAGTAGGATGGTGGGTTGGGAGAGCATGACGGTTATTTGAATGAGTGCTGCGGCTGGTGGAGTAGGTCAGGAGTAGTAGGGATTATGGATGGGTAGCAGCTTTTACGGTCGGTTGATGGAGTATGGATGTGAGGGCCGAATGGTCTTCCGCATGTTTTTATCTCGTTTCGTGGAAGGCGGTCAACGGCGCCTGTAACTAAATGTTGACTACTTGCCAAGTTACTGGACGTTTCGGCGCTCGTATATTCTACTGCTTCGGAGAATTCAGTGGCGATGGATGATCCTCCATCGAGTTGGTGCGATGGTGAAACAAAATGCTGGGAAGAACGGAGTATAATGGAGTCGTCGTGTCGGTGTCGGTGAGTCCGGAGGAAGAATCCTTGATAACGTCTGTTAATGATCTTTGAGGAGCCAAGAGCTTCCTCCCAGTGCCAGTGTCAAACCTGAGACTCAAAGTGGATTCATGAAATCGAGAACATGGAGGATTCTTCTTACCCCAAAGCAAATACCTACCTTTCTGTAGACAATCCTGGTGTCGAAAGTTGATTAAGTCGAACACGTATATGTACACAGCCGTGAGATGAGACTCCGTCTAGTAGGCCAGCCACTCTACCAGCACACGCTTGAACTCCTGCAAATGCATCGATGGCCCGTCCAGCTGGCGCTCGAATGCCGCCGTGCTTCACTTCCACCCCTAATAACGACACGCCCTTGAAGCCTTCCTGCGTACACTCACACTCCCACATCTCATATACCGTCTCCGCTGCGCCGTCTCTGCCGCCTACTCGACCTTATCCGAGCCTGCCTCCGAGCCAGCGCCAGATCCTGACACAGATATACTCGGGTCCACCGCGATCATCTCGGCCAGGATATCGAGGATAGGCTATCAACCACATTAGCAATGAACCATTCCCCCATCATTATTATCGAACTCACCTTGGGGACCGTCTTATCATAAATACTAATCAACTCCCTCGGCTGCGGATACACCTTCAACGCCCTGTAAAAGCACAACGCTGCCTCCACCGGATCACTCCCATCACTGCACATGCCCTCTCCCCGCGCCACCTCCTGCATGAAATAGCTCTCCATCTCCTCCGGGTCCTTCGGGAAGCCCTCTTCATTCGCCTCTTCTACCATGCGCCTGATTTTGTCCTTTTGGGAGCGCTCGGCGGCTTTGGAGGCTTCTTCGTTCAGACGGGATATTTTCTTTTGTTGTTTCTTGAGGTTCTTGCGGAAGTCGGGGTCGGAGCGGCGTTTGTGGTCGAAGTAGAGGGCGTAGGCGAGGGAGGCGGAGAGGATGACGCCGGTGGAGGCGAGGAGGATGGTGGTGATGGAGGTCGCTTGCGAGGGGGTTGTTGAGGCCATTGTGGCGGGTGGAGGATGTGGACTGTTGGGCGCAGACTGATTTGGGAGGATCGATGGGGTTCTCGCGATGTATCCAGTAGTCTTCGATGGTAGAGAGGGCGTGTTTGTTGTTAGCGACGATACGAATGAACTTGACGATGTGAGCTTCCCTTTTGGACAATTTAACTGGTCCAAGCTTGCATACCGCTGCGGCTAGCGACGACACCTCCGCGTGAGACTGCAGCTTCAGCACATACATGTAACTCCGGCATTGATACATGTGATCATGTCAGAGGGAAAGGGCATCTCGCTGCGGCGGAAGAAGACGACTCGTCCGACCATATCAGCGCCGCGACAGCTCAGTCAGCCTCGAGACCAGAGCGCCGACAGCAGATCCAACTCGCTATGGGAGACGCAGACCAATGCCTCGGGCAAGTCGAATCTCGCGGTGCCGGAAAGGAGAGGCCGGCCTGGGCCTGGACGAGAGAACACCAGCGACTTGGTCAAGAGACGTTATAGCACTCGATTTACTGGCGGGCAGGTTCCGCAGTTTGGAGATGGAGGAGCCGCTCCGCCCATGCCTGCCATGCCGGCACAGTATGCCGCGTCGGGCGGGGAAGCGAGTAGGAGTCCCTCACGAGACGGTCGTAGTCCGGAGCCAGGCGTCGGCAGGCTGAAGGTGGATGTGCGCGCTTTTAAGGACCCGAATCTACAGGCGGAGAAGTACGTGCAGAGCATACTCGCGGATGCCACAGAGAGCGATGTATATGCCTACCAGAACGATCTACAGAGCGTCAAACAGCATGCTAGTACCGATCTTCAACACAACGTCTACCAGAACCGCACGCAGTTCATCAAGATCTCGAAGGAAGCGGACAAGCTCAAGTCCGAGATGCGAACATTGCGAACTCTCATGGGTGAGCTTACTGGAGCGCTCGGCCAGGCTACGAGCGCCGGTGGTGCGGAACTTCAAAATGGCAGCACACTCAGTCTCGCCGAAAGGAAGCGCGCGAATAGGAGCAGTGTCGCTAACCTCGAGGCTATGTGGAGCACGCACTTGCAGGTGCTTTGGAAGAGAGTTGAAGGGTCGCAGAAGTACCTACCGGCATTACCAGGACGACACATCATCATGGAGAGCCAGCGATGGGTGGAGCTGAATGCTGCGACGTGGAAGCCAAGGAGAAGAGTGGCACTTGTGCTGCTCAACGACCATCTTCTAATCGCGAGTGAGAAGAAACGAACGGACCTTGTCAACGGCACTCAAGCAGACATCAAAAACAAACGACAAAGCATGTACCAACAACCGCAGTCGCAGACAACTCTTGTCGCAGAACGTTGCTGGGCCCTCCAAGACGTCAGCCTCGCCGACATCAGCTCCTCCGCGACCTCCCTACCCGCAGGCACAAAAGAGCACAAAAACATGGCCAACGCGATCAACATCCGCGTCGGCTCCGAATCCTTCACCTACGCCATCTCCGACTCCGGCGAAAAAGCCTCCCTCCTCGTCGCCTTCCGAAAAGCCCAGGAAGACCTCCGCAAACAGGTCGCCGCAGAACACGGCGAGCGCGAACGCCAACTTGACGATGTGGCCCTCCACACCGGCCGCGACGGACGCTCGTTACGCAAAGCGGCTGCAGAAGCCACGACAAACGAAATGCTAGCCGGCGGCCTCTCGCGAAGCAACAGCGTCCTCGTGGACGCCGAAGGCCGCCAACAAAGCGTCCGGCAGGTCGAAAGTCAGATCGATACCCTCGACATCGACATCGCTTTGCAACGCTTCGAAGACGCCGTCGCCAAAATCGAAAAACTCCGCAAGCTCGCCCGAAGCATCCGCTCTAACGTCACAGCCTCAGATATCATCCTCGCCAAAGTCAACACCCGCGCCTCCCGCCTCTCTGCCTCCATCTCCCGCCAGCTCGCCAACACCTCCGCCGGCACGGAGAAGACGAAACAAAACGTCTCCTGGCTCCTCCGCCTCGGTTTCGAAGAAACAGCCCGCTGCACGTACCTCTCCGCTCGCTCAGAAACGATCAGAGCACGAACGCGGCAATTGCCGTTCACGGGCCCGCTACCGCCGTATCTCCATGCGCTGGCTTATACGACTTTTGAGCTGCTGTTGCATACGTTCCGGACGTTTTCTTCTGCTTTTCCGGCTGCGAGTGGGTCGGCGGTGGTGAAGTGGGCGAAGGAGAGGGTGGATGAGTTCAATGGGTTGTTGGAGAGGCAGTTGAGTAGTGTGGAGCAGGGGAGTGCGTTGTGGAGTGAGTGCGTGGTGGTGGTTAAGCAGCAGGCGGGGGTTTTGGCGGAGGTGGGGGTGGATTTTAGGGGGGTGGTGGCGAGGAATGTGGAGGGGGACTTGGGAGTGAGGGATGGTGCTAGTTGGGGTGAGGAGGCGGGAGATGCTAGTGGGAGAAAGGGGGTTGGGTTGGGAGTTAGTACGGGTAAATAATGGAATGGTTGGAGCGATGTAGTATCATATCGAATCGAGCTTTCGAGCTAACTTTGCGGCCACCAAATCTCCCATGATTTTCCTACTCCCATAAACGCCAGTCCACTTGCCCACGCTCACGCTCAGCTCTACCCAACCAAATCCACAACCGCCTCCGGCCACCCACCCCACACCATAACCCTATCCCCCCACCGCTGCGGATGCGGTGACAAAAACCTCACCCTCTTCTTCGCCTCATCAACCTCACTAACATACGCATACCCCATCACCGCACTGTCTCTGATCGCGACCTCATCCGTCTCGGAACCAGAACAGAACTTGATCGCCACAAGCCGTCCAAGCATCTCCTGAGAGGGAGTGACGCGGTCGAAATCCTTCGTCGAAGGCGCGGAGGCGTAGGAGTCGGAATCGCTGTCGTCCATCCCACTTGATGTAGCGTTCATCGCGATGGTGAGAGAAGGGGAGTTAGCGCGCCAGAGGTTTATGTCTGTGAAAGCGATCGTGTGGCTGTGTGGGTTCAAGGGGTCCTTTGAGGTGCCGAAGAAGTACTGTCGGATCTGCTGGTTCGCGAGCTGTTTCATGAATTGCGCGTCTTTCTCCGCGGCACCGGCTGGTTTCGCGATGCGGAGGACGGGGATGTTGTCGCCGGTAAAGCGGCGGGAGAGGTCGTTGGACAGGCGCTCGGAGCCGAGTGTGAGGATGAGGGAGATGCTGAATTCGGAGACGATGTGTGCGATTGTGGCGTAGTTGGATCGAGGGTCGTTGAGGGCGCCCGGGGTGTCGATGATGAGGCCGGATTGCTTTGCCAGAAGGTTCTCTTCGAGCTTGTTGGTTACGGAGAGCGCGGTGCGGGTGAGGAGGGCTTTGTAGATTTCTGGCTTCTCTGTTGCAGAGGCGTAGGGGCAGTGGTATATCAAAGGTGCTTTGACTGGAGTGACTGTCGGTCCGGATATGGGGCTGATGCCGTAGCCGTCTTCCACACTCATCCAGCTGCCGACAGTGACGGCGCTGATGCTTCCGGGTGGCGCGAGAAGGCCTTCTCGAGGGTCGGCGTTGATGATAGTAGGAGTCCAGCCGGACTGCACTCCCCACGCAGCGAGACTACGGATGAGGCTGCTTTTGCCAACGAAGTCCGGGCCTACCACCAGAACTCTCGGGCCTCCTTCACTGCTGGGAGTAGACTGTGCATCACCTCTCGCCGTATCCAGCATCCCATGCACGTTCAGCCATTCCACCGCGTAGTCAGTCTCATGGCCCAGATACTCGCTCTCCGCCTCGCCAGAAAGCTCTAGTCGACATCCTTGCCACGTGAAAACCGCGCCTTTGACGCCGGAGAAGTTGTGCACCTGATTTGGCGCGAGTTCGACGCCGAAGAGTTCGGCGTGGCCAGTTAGGACTTTGATGGTGTATTGTTGTTGGAAGTTCACTTCGAAGCGCCATTCTGTGCGTGGTGGAAGGTCTTCTTGCCGGGCGGTTTGTGAAACGCCGGAAGCGCTTTGTATGTTTGATCCAGTTGAGACATGACTTTGTGCTAGTCCTAAGCCTGGGAGTGAGAGTCCTGGGAGCGCCATTATTTTTTAAGTGTTATGAAGGTTGAGGTTGGATGTCGAGAGCTTCGGTATCGGATTCGCGTCCGTAAAGAGAATGTCATTTATGTGACCGTAATTGACATTTCTACTCGTAAATGGGTGAACAAGATGATTTCTGTAGCAGCTATCTCTGTGTATCAACTCCTGCGACCGCTGCTAAATCCATGGGGCCTCTCGACCAAGGCAGCTGAACACAGGGCGGAAGACTCCCTCACTGCGAGGTAATGAGTATCTACTTTACGGTCTTTGAGGGCGCGCAGCACAGCAGAAGTGGAGATGCGATATGCGTCGTGGCAACGGTGATGGCAACGAAAGAACCTCTTTACAACGAAACGCAACGACGGACAGACCCAAAGCATACATGTATATGCACTGCCTCGAAATACTCACAGGCAACAGCTTTAAGCTCTCATGCCGCCCCAATGCAGTCTTTCTTTCAGCTACTTCCACATTGCACTCTTCTTGATGCAGTCTCCTCAAGCTCTCCATCACAAACAGCTCCAGATTGACGGCAGATTGCAACTAGAAAACGATGGCCGAAAATTCTCAAGCGCGTTCGGATGCGAATCAAGGCACAGCTAGCTCGCAAGAACCATCCGGAGATGCAAATGAAGCGCAAGGCTCTGCAAATCCCCAGGCGCCATTGCCTCCCCACTGGGAAGAACTCACGAGCAGGGACGGCAGGACGTATTACGCCAACCATGCTACCAGAACCACGGCCTGGCGGATGTCTGAAGGAGAAACGGGCGGAGATGATGCAGACACCCAGGCAGGCTTGCCCGCAGCTTGGCAAGCACTGGTGAACAGCGAGGGCAGGACGTACTATGTCAACCACGACTCGAGGACTACCACTTTCGACAGACCAGAAGGTCCGAGGGGCGAGCCACCGGCGGGATGGGAGATGCTACGCACCCCTCAAGGCGTTCCGTATTTTGCGGATCACAACACCCGTACTGTAACGTGGCAGGATCCTAGGAGTGCGTAGGCGGGTGGAGATGCTTCATGGGTTTCTTTCTTATCTCTCGAGTCGGAGAACATGCATACCTGGTAGATGTAATTTCTTAACACCGAATACTGCATCTGACTCCACTTTTCTTTTCTGGCAAGTGTACCTCGCCTGCAGCTGTATTGCTTCAGCGAGCACGTTGAATCAACTCGAACGTAGCAAGAACCTGTAGGCCATGCTGCCTTCACCATGGGGAATCTCCCAAGGTCGTCGAGATCATTGCTCTAATCGCAACAATTCCCGGAGCAGAGTCATTCGGCACCTTGCTCTGCATTCGACCCGCCGCCGGGACCTTCGTCCACAGGATTAGGGTCCGGTTTCGTGCAGCCTCCATGGTTCGCTTTCAGTCGGTGGCATCTTTCAGGGAGCGCTGGGTGTGGCGGTATGGGTTGCTTCAAGCGCATAGACCTGGCTGGTGTCGATCACGTCTTCATAAAATCCTTCATCTCAAGCCCAAAACCAGTCCTCGGGCTCGCACCAGCAGCTTTCTGGCTAGCAATCAACGACTGTAGACTAGACTTCTTGCCTCTCGCACGCTTCTTCACTGGCTTGCTCTCGTGATTCGGACCGTCCAAGGTTGCAGCTTGCACCTCCGAGGCCACGTCCTTCGAGTCCGCGCTGAGTTCTGTTCCTGTCGTCTTGGTTCGCTTAGGTCGTCCAGGCTTGTCAGACTCAAGCACAGTAACAGCGCCGCACGTCTTGCATTTTATACTGACGGCCTTCACGCCAGCAGATGTTTTCGCGAGCCGGTCCTTCCTGCTGCGCTTTTTGACGCGCTCACTGGTAGTCGCACACGACCAGCCCACCACCATCAGAGCTCCACAAGCTGCGCAAGTCGGACTCGATCCGCCCTCCTGGCCTTCGGATACGCTGTTGTGAACTGCGCCGAGATGAGTCGATGTAGCAGGTGACGATGTCAAGAGAGCCTCGGAAGCATTGCGGAGGTACTTCAGGCGGGCGTCTGTCGCTCTGCGGGCCAGAGCCATCACATCTTGTGTGGAGATGTAAGAAGAAGGAAATGTGGGACAATAAGAAGTCAGCTATAGCTATAGCGGAAGCTGATTGGTCGGCGCTAGTGGCCGGCTGCATATCGCCCTCTTTTCATTCTCGATCGAAGATATGGCGAAGCGGGAGGCTCGTGTTATTGCATCCTTCGAACGTCTTCTGGACTGTCATGAGTGATGTATCGAACGTCCATTTCTCAGTGATCACAGACTTACAGCAGTAATGGAGTCTTGTTCAACCAGGATTTCCTATATACACCAGATAAAGAACTATGAATGATCGTAACGTGTCGTAGCCCCCCATTCTTCAAAATGAACGCCGTGCCAGATAAACAACTCCTCCATGCGACTGTACAGGTACACACATCTCCCTCTTCCCAATGAACGCCCGTGATTTTCTCCCTCAACTAGTCGTCCCTCCCTCGACTACTCGCCTAGCCCCGAATCCCGCCTCACACCTCCCCTCCCACAACTCCTCGGCCACGTCCTCCGCTTCCGACACGGACACCACTCCTACCGATGCCCATTCATATGACGCTCCTGCGCATCCTCCTCCTCATGATGCAACGTCACACTATTGAACTCCTCAAACGGATCCGCAATCTCGCCCCCAGGCGTCTCGAGCCCACTATCCAACGGCACACCCTTCATCTTACTCGCTGGGATCGCGAACCCTTTGTTCTTCGTCGGCCCCGTGGCGGAGATGGGGCTGTCGCCCAGGTCGATGGACTGCGACTCCTTTACGTTCCGGAAGTTAACCGTGTCGGTGCCCTTGGTGCCCTGGTTGGGCACGATGGGCGGTTTCATGTGCCGGAGCAGCGCCCAGGATAAGGTGCGGAAGAAGGGGTGGGCTTTGACGTCGGAGGCGCCGGCGCGGGAGCCGAGGCGGCGGAGTTCGTCTTTGATTAGGAGTTTGCGGATGAGGGATTTGCAGAGGCTGGAGCGATGAGTTAGCATCAATCGCATAGTTTAATGTTGAAGGTGCGAAGACATACTTGCTAGTATTCGGGTGGCCAGAGCCCTCTGGGAAGGGCACCTCGTCTCGCAGGATGTTCGCGAATGTTGCGTTCCTGTTCTTGCCTTTGAACGGGGTGGTGCCGAACAACATTTCGTAAATCAGGATGCCGAGTGTCCACCAGTCGACTGCACTTGTATGTCCGCAGCCTTTAATCACTTCTGGAGCAATGTACTCCTCCGTGCCAACGAAGGAATTTGTCCTAAAGTTGGCGATGCAGCTCTTGGTGTCAATGGTGGGCATATTGTTCGGCGAAGGGTTTGATGTAATACCGCCAGTGTGCAGGCGTCCCGAGCTCGAATTGCTCGCTGCTAGTAGCATTGCTGGCGCACCACCTGGATCTGACTGCTTTGACAGATCGAAGTCTGACAACATGATGTGGCCGGACTGATGTAGCAAGATGTCTGTAGAAGGTTAGCGCTGATCGCCGTACTTCCACAAGGCCGAGCACTCACTCTCTGGCTTCAGGTCTCGGTAAATGAATCCCATCAGATGCAGATACTCCAGCGCAGCCGTAACCTCAGCAGCATAAAACCGAGCAGCCTCTTCGTCCACACACTTGTTCGGTCGTGTCTGTAGCGCTCTGAAAAACTCGCCTCCACTGCAGTACTCCATGCAGAGGTACAGATGGTCGTCCGACTGGAAGGAGTGGTATAGTGTAACGATGAACGGATGATTTGACGTAGCAAGAATCTCCTGCTCGGCGAGCGCACGCTTGATCTTGTTCCGCTTGATCATCTCCTTCTTCGAAAGGACTGTTCTCGTCAGCATCGTTCTTGCTCGTATTTCTAGACGTTGGTCCTCACCTTTCATGGCATATAACCTGTCGCTCTTCTTCTCCCTCACGAGATACACCTTGCCAACATCACCTTTCCCAATAAGCTTGATCTTATCAAAACTCGATGGCCCAACCTCCACGTTCCTGACTTTTATGCTGTTGCTGCTGTACGTCCTCCTGAACGCAACACTCTCTCTGATCTTTCCAGGCGTAAGTTTGCCATTGATATCAGGCAGCATAGGAACGGGAAGTAAGTCGTTGTTGCCGGACACATTCTCTACCATCGAGAGCGCAGACGCGTTGCCATGCTGTCCCAGCCCGCCATTGATCTTGACCGGAGAATCGAGATCGCTGGTCTGCGGTCTGCTGCCGCTGCTATCTGCACTGCCCTTGCTCTTGCTTTTGCCGAATAGTCCCTGCGCATTCGGTGCGCTCGCCACTCTCCTCAACTTTCGTGCGAGCTCTTCTTTGCCTGACGTTCCTGCTGCGTCTTTGGGTAGACCATCCACAATCTTCTTGGGCGTCCCAGGAGTGTCTGGCGGTGAAGGCGGTACGCTGCTATCGTTGTGATGTCGTAACCCCGGTGGTCCTTGGTGCTGAAAGTACGGGTTGACGTGTGCGGTAGGGCTCATGCCATCATCGAGCTGGTTACCTTCCGATGCAACAGTGTGGCTCCTATTTCTCCCGAGATGTGGTATGAATCTGCTATTTCGTAGACTTCTGTTGTTCTGCGATTGCGGTGTTCGCGTTCCATCATCTTTGATCACCTTCTGCACTGAATCTGTCTCTGAAGACGGCGTCTGGACTGGCTCGCCTGACTTTGAGGGTAAACGGAAGAAGTTCTTGATCTTCTGCCCTGTTGATCCGGCGACCTTCTGGTTGTTGCCCAGGTTCAGGCCGGAAAAGTTGCGTTTACCTCCATCGGAGGTGTTATGCGGCATGTTGGCGTTGTGCTTGGCCGCGACTGCTGTCATTGCCGGCTCAAGCTGCACTCAGGAATGTCGCTAAGTCCAGCTTGTCGTGCCGTCGTAGGACAGTGTGGGTGAGTGGTAGGTGGGTAGTGATGCAGTAATGAAGAGTCTCCTAACCAAGAGGGTCTAGAGTGAAGTGAAGTGGCCAGAACGACAGGCGGCAGATAGCCTTCGCGACGCCTCGCCTCAGGATCTCAAGTGGTGGTAGCGTTGATCTCGGCTCACGCTTGCCGACTCCCTTCAGCAGCCTTGACAGCTTTGGAGCGCTACATGGTCCATCATATATGGCGCCTCGGTGAATGCAGCTGCAATGGCGACTTCTAGTCAATTGATTCGTGTTGTTGAAAGGAGCATTACGAGGTGACGTCCAGGTTGATTTACAATCCTCGGCGCAGCAAACTGGAAAAGCCGAGCGGTGGGGAAGTTCCATGCGACAGGGACCACCCCTTCACCAACTGCCCGCGCCGCCGCCTCGTCGCCTCGACCGGAAGGCAATTGTTATTCGAAGAGACTCTCTAATTCATGATCACTCGACACCCGCACGCCTTCGACATCAGCGCTTGGGTGTCTGACCCCAACATACAAGAACAAAAAGATGTGCACAGTATGCAATGCAGTGAGACCTCGCTTGCGGAGAAATAGCCACGCTTCGCTATCAAAATCGGGCATAAGGCGCCCCGATCAACTGCATCGATGCCACAACCCCCACCCCCTCAAGTCATCCTGACATCGCTGCGTCAACAGATACTGCTGCACCACGAACCATCCACAGAGCACCCACAGACACGCACACACCACCCAGCACTTCGTTGACATCGACATTGGGCTGTGGTTCCAGCGTACAGTGCGGAGAACTGGTCTCTCGCTCTGGTTCCCGTGTACAGTGCGGAAGATTGGTCTTTCGCTCTTGTCGTGCTGGGGCGTTGCGCTGACTTCGAACTGAGATTTCTGCCTGCGCTGATGATCATCTGCTGGCGATGGATTAGATGTTGGGATCGGCTTCAGCTCTTCCAAACGAGTCTGGTACGCCGGCTCCAGCATTGCTCTTCAGATAGAAGACCCCTGCCTCAGCTGCCGGAGACTTGCCTTCGTGGTATGCATCCCTCACAGGAGCCTTGCTCGCACGTCGACTGCTCGGTCCGCTCGTATACGATTCTCGCCGTTCCTGAGCTGCACGCTGCCCAGCAGTCGATACCAAACAAGCACTCGGCCTCCTCCACCGATCCTCAGACCTCTCAGCCTCCCGAATAATATGTAGTCGATCCAGCAACGACACATTGCTCTTCCGGCGCGACCACAGACTGTCACTGTCCTCGACAGAAGCTCTTCGGCCAGCAGAGCAACTTTTTGCTTTCTTCGGACGCCTCATGTCGTCTTCGTGCCCGGAATCCGAACCACCGTACCCAGAGTCGCGGCGCTTTGATGAATCTTCAGCTGTATGAGTGGATGCTTGTCTTGGGTCGACGACCACGATGCCCTTGAGCGTATGCATCTCCCTCCGCACAGGGTCCTCTGGTGGAGATTCCGAGACTGGCAGTAGCGATGTTCTCTCGTCGATAGTCTCCATCTTTCCTTTGAGCTGGGTGATGACAAGTCGAGTGTAGACTTGGAGTAAAGCGGACGAGGTCTGCAGAAACCTCTTGAACGTTTGCTGCCATCGGGCCCTTCATTAGGCCCACGAGACATGTCGTCGTGTCCACGCGGTCAAGAAATCGCGCACGCAGATCATCGAATGCGTACGTCTGCAGCAAAAGCTGACTGCAATCGTGGTAGCGAATAACCGCCAGCCGCCAAAGGGACCGTCAAACCTTGCACTCGCTGCAATCAACCACATCTCCGGAGTCCGGGGTATAGATTGCGCAACTCGATGTCGCGACCGTGGAGGCAATTAATTCCTTCCCTCATATGATAAGGTAGAGAGCAGTTCTTCTCAAAGTAATAGTGTACAAGTCGTGCCCCCACGCGCCATGAAAATGCGCGATTTCGTTCCCTCCCCAAGGAAGCTCCAGAGAACACCCGCATCGCTGAATATCATATGTCGCGCAAACTCCGTCCCAAAAAGCAAAATGGGTATCCTTTAATTCTCTCATCCCTCCATCCTGAGTCGTGCTCCAAAAGCTCCGGCTGTTTCCCGAGTCGTTACCATTCCTCCAAGCTGGTCGACTTTTCCAAAGCGTCATTTCTTTCCTCCTTCGTTTGCACCCTTTCGGCGCTATATCTCGGTGCCGTGAGCTCGTCGGCCGACTGGCATGGCAAAATCGTCGCTGCCTGACGGAACGTATGTCCTTCCAAAACCCGCTCGGGGCAATCCTGAGCTCCTGCTCATATCTTGATCGTATGTGAATATCCTGCACTTCCAAGTAGTGCTCTCACTCAATCAACAACTTCCGATGCCCTCCCACCATCGTGTATCCCAGCGCCCGCATCCCAGCCGGGTCGTTGGCTCGAATGATCGTCATGGGCGGTAACATGGGGTTGTCCTGGGTGAGGTGCGCCGCGTCCTTGGCGGCTTGCTCGATCGCTTCCATTTCCTCCTTGCACTGCGCGTGGTCGAAGGGGCAGACGACTATGGGTTGGCGGAGGAGGATGTCGCGGGCTGAGGAGAGTTTTGCCTACGTACGAAGTTAGTGAGAACATGGTGAACTGGGAGGGCAGGGGAGGATGTTACTTTCACAGTGAGATAATACTCAATCTTGTAAAGCGTCCCCGTAGTCGTAAATCCCGTGAGCGCATACATCGGAAACTCCTTCTTGCCCCTCGGCAGCACACCCTCATTATCCCGCAGCTCTCGCGCTGGAAACACAAGCCCCAGGTTCGTGAAATATCCCGCTTCAGGCATCCTGACGCCCACGCTCTGCTGCTGCTTCGCGAGCACTTTGATGCTGTGTTTCGCGTCGTCGCCCACTTCGTGGTTGAAGATGATCTCCTCCTCGATCCCGACTGTGATGGACTGAATCGTGACTTTCTTCGCCTTGGACATCCAGTCTGGGTTCGGCGAGAGCTTGATATAGACTGAGACGGGGTCCAGGGGTCCGTAGCTCCAGCGTGGCAGACTTATGCCTAGTGTAACCAGGTGGTCTGCCACTTTTTCTGCGCTTTCAGGCCGGTTGTACATCCCGAACGTACTCAATGTGTCGTACCGTTGTATCGGCACTGCGAATGGGAACTTCCTCTGCTCTTGCGGTCCTTGTTGCAGCGTCACAACTATCTCGTAGTATGTCTCCGCGATCCGCTTGTCGAGCTGTAGACTTGCGGGGGGCACGCGCTTCGCCATTTCCTCCCCTCCTTTGCCGAACGGTATGAAAATCACGAACGGTAGGTCCATTGATAACACCGACTCCGCTATAGTGCCTGTCGCACACCTAAACAGCAGCATCTCCTTCCCCACAACATCTGTGATCTCCTTCTTCGGCGAGGATAACGAAGATCGGAGGAGCGAGTCGGCGGTCGGGTTGATGCATTCTCGTCGCTGCAGCGCGACGGTGACGAGGGAGACATTGACGGGTGCTGTGACTCCAGCGGAGGGTCGGATCTCGACTCGGCCTTCTATTCGGGGTGATGTGGCTGCAATGCCTGGGTAGCCGACCTGGGTAGACTATGTTAGTACGTCATATATGATTTGAGAGCATTGATGTGGCTTACCAAGAAATTGCTATTGGGTGGTCCAGAGACCCGTACAAAGGCGGCCATGCCTTATGCGTGAGTGGTACTCAGCCCACATGGGCGCTTCGCCATGAAGTGTCGCCAGTCCTAAGGGTGTTGTCGCGAGTGTGATGCAGGCTCATGTGCCTCTTCTCCAAACGCACAATGAGTCCGCCAAAGGTGTTGATTGCCGATCGAAGTGCTGCGAGGGTATGCGCGGCGTCGTAGCTCGCTCGAGGCACCTTGGCAAGCTGGACGTGGTCGTCGTAAGGCTGTCTCGGCCAGCCGCAGTATAGGCGAGATCCTGCTTTATCTTCAGCAAAGGTGGAGTGCTGAATGCTTTGCCGGTAGCGAATGCGGTTTGCTAAGGCTACTAGATCGTCTCAGTCAGCAAATTTGTGGGTGGTAGGACAGCGAGAGTCGGCAACGTCAGAGCTGGGTGGTTGCCCTGTCGCCAACGCCTGGCCCGTGTCGATCTTTACGTTTGGCGCTGGCCTGACTCGCCGACTCGCCTGAGCCCTACAGCTGAACGCCAAGGTGCACCTGCCTCTTTCACGATTCTTGGACACATCGCAAGCTTACGTCAACAACAGCACGTGAATATCGATGAGAGATGTCGGTCACACTAAAAACGACCCACGGCGACCTCAAAGTCGAGCTCTTCCAAGCATGCCCAAAGACCACGTACAACTTCCTCGCCCTATGTGCGAGTGGCGCATATGATGGCTCGCCTTTCCACAGGAGCATCCCAGGATTCATGATCCAAGGCGGCTCTCCGGCATTTGGCTCTGTCAAGGACTCACCATCCATCTATGGGGAAATGTTCGAAGATGAAATCAAGCCTTCACTACGACACCACTCACGAGGCATGTTATCGATGGCAAACAAGGGACCTGGAACGAACGGGTCGCAGTTCTTCGTGACGCTGGCAGCTGCGCCGCATCTGGACGGGAAGAACACGGTGTTCGGGCGGGTGTTGGAGGGGTGGGAGACGCTGGATAAGATGGAGGAGGTGCCGGTTGACAAGAAGAACCGGCCGCAGCAGGGGATGAAGATTGAGGGTGCGAGGATTCATGCGAACCCGGTGGCTGATGAGCGATGAGCTGCGATTACTATGAAGAATCTGCATGATTCTAAACGTCTTGAATCGACAGAGGACGGACTGCTGGATGCAGACTGGCGAAGACTCGACTGGTGGATGACAGATACCCTGGCGACTGCACCCATCATTGCTGAATTTGTCTTACTTGGCCTTCGACAAACCAGCAAGCAGATTGTGGCTACGACACATCATTCCGAACAATACAGTGGCCATCAGCTGTGCCAAATCTTTGGCATCTGGGAACGCTGTCCCGCAGGCTCGTCCATATCCCAGCTCACATGGGATCCTCGTCCTCGCTGTTTCCATCACCAGCACGCAGCGGACGCCTCCTCGTCCTCGCTTGGCCGATCTCTAGGAGCAGTCCCTGGCGGAAGCCTACTATTCCCAGCTACCGACATCAAGTACTCGGCTTCGGTCTGAAGGCCAGGTTCGCAAATGTCGTCGAAGCTGGCTTCTCTGGCGCAGCAGATGGTTGCGATTGCCGCCGCACACCGGTGAGATTAGTCAAAATGACACGCGCTTTCATCGACTCCAGATGCTCCTTGACTGTCGTTTGAATGGTCTCGTAGGGCGGTGTGCCTTGTCCGAATGTCGCTTCTGCATTGCGTAGATTGACGAGAAGCTTAGATATCTTAGTACTGGCTATCTTGTATAGGATTAAATTGATGCCTTACAATTGCTAGTAGTTCGTCGTCCGGCGTTGGTTCTGTCATTGCCTCATGCTTCCGTCTTCTGCCTGGAGTCGTACAAAATTTGTGACGTAGGATTGAATTGGACGGCTATGCAGAGGAAAGTGGATGTCTGAATATCGAAACGACCTTGGTCTGTGCGCAACTGCCCAATCGAGTCATTTTCGACTTCGTGATTTCGTCATGAAACATTCCAACGCGGTGGAGTCACTGAGATACATAAGATATCACCGGAGTCTCAAAAGCCTTCAGGTTAATTCAAAATCACCACTTCGCCAACATGGCAGACGCCGAAGAAGATACCTTTCCCCGAGGCGGACCATCAGGCGAAGAACCAGATCTCACAGACGAAACCCAGGATTTCCGCTTCCTCGCCGCCATATCGTAAGCTAAAGACATAAAGACTTCTCACCTGTTACTAACCTCCTCCCAGCCGCGAAGATGCCTCCATCCCCAAGCGCGGCGAAAAGGACTTCGAACCCCACGCCACCACCCTCCAATCCAACACCCTCGCCGCCTCCCGCCAAGCAATGCACAACGCGCTCTCCTTCCAGCGCGTGCACACGCCCAAAAACCACAGTCTAGCTACTTACCATCCGGAAACTAATATGGCGTACGCCTACACCCCCCGAGGTCCGCTTTTCGCGCGTATGGGCGCTGTGTTGTCTGCGACCGAGGATCCGTTGGGTAATGATGAGTTGAGGGGGAAGCGGTTGTGGTTGTTGCCGGAGGAGGTGCTGTATCTTATGGACCGGGGGACGATTGATGTGCGGTGGCCTCCCGCCGGGGAGGGGGGGGAGGGGGAGGGGGAGGGGTTGGTGATGAGTCTGCAGGGGGCGTATGCGATGTTTATGGGGGATGAGGGGAGGGTTGGGGGTGCGCTGACGTTTGAGCGGTATGCGGTGTACTCGAACCTTAAGCGGGCGGGGTACACTGTACATCGCGCGCCGAGCTGGGATTCGGATGATGGAGAACGAGGGAGTGAGTGCTATGCTACGATTCCTGGTATGACGAGGGCGTGGCATGTGGGGCTGTTCAATTACTACACTTCGTGGTGGAACATCTGGGGCACCGACGACAAAGTCACCGACACGGAGCGAGCTGAAGGCCCACTGGTTCGAAACAAGCTTTACCGCAGCTATCCAGAGATCTACCGACGGCTGGCCTTGATCCCATACCATGACCCTACTGCTCAGTTCGGCCCCAAGGATCCTGAGTCCGCCACAGATCCCGCTTTCCGGATCACATATCATGTCTGGAAACCCGGCTCAACGACCTACAAGAAATCTGCGCCTGGTCCTCCAGATTTCCGAGTCGCTGTCGTCAATGCGCGGGATAGTGCTGTGCCAACGTTAGAACAGATCGGCGCTTTGTTGGAGACGACACCGTACAAACCTCCGCCGGATAACATGCAGATTTATCAGAAGCTCAAGCATGGGTACAAGAATGTTATTCTTGCAATTGTCGACCAGGGTGTTGTGAGCTATCTGCGAATTGCAGACGCTGCATTTGGTCGTGAGAAGTCGTTTGAGCGGACAAGTCATGGGCGTGGTGGGAAGAGGGGTGGTCGAGGTGGGAGGGGTGGTCGTGGAAGGGGTCGATGAAAGTTGTCGCGTTGTCCGCCGAGTTTGTTGTTGGTGGTGCAGAGTCAAAGGTCTTAGCTTCATCCGTTGTTGAAGCCTCCGTAGCCTCCACGGTTGCCACCACCTCCGCGACCTCCGCGCTGCCCTCCTCTGCCACGATTGCCGCCGCCTCTTTGACCTCCCCGGCCTCCGCGATTGGCTTTGAACCCTCCTCTGGCTTGGTTGCCGCGATGCTTGCTGTCAAACTCGGTGCGGCGCTCGCGCAGTGGTGGCATCCAAGTCGGACCGCTGGCCATCCTCGCGGCGATCTCGGGTTCTGAGATCTCGAGTGGATTCGGGATATCGAGAAGCTTGCAGAAGGTTGCAGTCTGTGGGTTCGGATATTCCTTGACGTGCGAGTACCGCTCATCGTACATGTTGCCTTTGTCGTAGACTGGAGCAGTGAGCTCAAAATTCTCGGGAATCACGTAGTCGGCTTCGCTGAGTTCCTGGTCGAGCCACAACATGCACGTGTCAATCGCGGCCGCTCTCGGTTCCAGCGGCTTGACGCGTGGTACCTGAGCATTCGGGTCGCCAACAATGATGGGCTCACCGAGGCCGTAGGCGCGGGTGATGGCGAGCCACTCGCGATCGTACATGAGCTTGAATGGGCGCTCTGCAACGACTCCGTTATCTGCCCGCACTTCGCTAAGGCGCAGGAATCGACGCTTCTCTCCGAATTTGTCGAGCGCCAGGAAACGGGTGGTCTTGTTGGGGATGACCTTTTCTGCACCCTCTGCGGTAGCCTTGGGTGGATCAGGGACGCGGCGGAAAGCCTCTGGCAATGCTGCGCGGGTGTCTTCGGGGACCTTGGACGGTCCGGCATCGGTGTAGTCGTCGTCGAGGTCTAGGTCGATTTCGTCCTGTTTGAACATTCAGCACATGTTCACGTGTGTAGAGAAGCATCATCAGGCGCTACGCTGTCGTGTTCTGATCAAGCCAAGGACTGGCCTAAAGACCTCAGGGCTGAATTGCCAGGCAGTGGTTGATGGCAGCTCGAAGGGATAGCAACGCTATCAAAAGATGGCAAGGACATGGAAAAACGACAGAACATACCTTGTTCCATTCTGGCTTCCAGTCGGCCTGATTCATGGTGTTGATCTCGTCGTGGTGGATGTTTGCCAGATACTCGCAATGCAAATGTGCGCTGAACCAGTACCGTGGCCTTAGGTTGCCGAGAACCAACTGTGCCGGCAAACTGCCCAGACGTCCGTTCTTAGCATCTTCTTCCAAAAACGGCTTGAACGTGAAGAGCTGCCTGTAATTGCCTTCCCACTCGACACTCTTTGGCCAGTCATGGCTGAGACCGATGTCCACCTGAGTTCGAACTTGAAGCAGCTTCCTGACGTCCAGCTCGCGCACGTGGTAGATACTCTTCAGGTCACTCTCACTGTAGGGCAGGCGTTCATGATGAGGCTTCCGGTAGTCGTAGGACTTGTCGATGCCATTCATCCCCATGATTCTCAAAGGACCGAAGCGAAGGATGTTGGCAGCGCCTAGGTAGTAGATCTTGGGAGCGACCCAGCCACCGAAATAGAGCTCGAAGAGGTAGTTGCTTGCCTCATGATTGCCTCCCACAAAGATGGTCAAGACTGGAGCAACGCGTTGGCCGGAATAATACTCGTGAAAGTCGCCCATGTGACGGTACTTCATCGGCATGTTGACACAGTTGAGATCGAAAAGATTCCGGACGGATTGGAAGTCACCGCCGACAATGAGCATGTCAACGCTCTCCCACAGTTTCTTCTCACGAGCATATTCGACCGAGGCGTAGATGTCGTTCAGTGTTCCGTGACCGCAGCCCGCGACGGCGAGGCGGACGCCTTGTTGCTCGGACAGTTCGACTGCCATGGTTGACGGACTCTTTTGGGTGCGGTATCTGGTCTTCTCACGTTAGTCTCATTGTTCTGTCAGCGGCGTGGCTGACAGCGGTGGCATTGGCGATGGCGAAGGTTGGAAGAAGGCAAGTCAATGTTTTTGATCGAAACTGGAAGGAGGGCGATCTGCAGCCAACCGCTAGCGTCGACCAACCAACGTTCGACATGTCCGACGCCTCGACTTCGACTTCGCGCGTCTAGTTGTGTGTCGAGATTGTACAATCAAGGATAGACGACTTCAAGCTTTGAGGAGGGGTGCGAGCAATGCGCCGATAACGACTTCCACAACGCCAGCCGTCGCGTCATTGCCTCTACCCAACACAATCATGGACGCCTCAACCTCCTCCACCACACGCCCCCAAGCTCAACCCGACAACGAACCTTACCTCAGTCCTCTCGAGCAAGAAGTCCTCGAAGAATACTCGAAACTCGCTGGAAATCTCGACAGTGTAACTTTCACCCTTCTTCAATTCAACACGATCCTGTCAACACATACTAACGCGTATCTAGCTCTCGACTCTTCTAGCAGAGCTATCAGCAAACCCATCAGTCGAGATCCTAGATGCCCTGCGCGGCCTGGAAAGGAAAACGGCGACGGTGTTTACGCTGTTGAAGGCAAGTGTGTATAGTATTGTGCTGCAGCAGGAGATTTTTCACGATGAGGAGGGCAATGGGAGGGAGGGATGAGTGCTTCAATTCTGGACGGCAGGGGAAGTTGGAGGCGTTGTAGCCAGTGAGCATTTTTGTAAAGCGGATGGACGAGGGTGAGGGTGCTTTGATGGCCTCTCACGGCGTTCGAACGGGCGGGGAGATACCCAGGGTGCTAGAGTTATGGTGTTGAAGCACGGGAAATGACGAGGTCGTCTCGCTGTATCGATACTGCTACACTGTACAATGTATCGTCGAAAGCAGCGAAAGCCGAACGCTATGCGAAACAAGACCCAAGAGACTACTCAAAGCACCTGGCCACCATAGTACACGCTGCGCGCATCGACCATCTTTCGCCCTCTGCCCTTCGCAACGTCTTCCGGTAACCGTTGGCTGGTGAGGGCCTGGAAAGCAGCTTTCACCACATTCATCTTGTTCCGGGATCGAGGCGTACGAGCCGCAAGGTCACTGATGCCAGCTGCTCGTGCAAGCTCGAATATCAGGTGTTGGCAGCGGTTTCCGAAGCCTGACAATTTATTAGCATGAGACTTCCGCAGTCTTGCGGATGTGATCACTCACCCGGCCCCCTCGAACTCAACTGCACAACACTAGCCCCAACCTTCCCCTGCACCTCCCCAAAAATCGTCCGCTCCTCATACCGCGGAATCGGCTTCATATTCCTAATCGCGTTCATCATAGCCTGCCTCCGCCCATCCTCGTCCTCCGCCGCCTTTCCCTCCCCAATCCCCACCACCCCATCCTGATTACCCGCAATAGTCAAATAGTACAACGACTGAATCTTTCCCATCCTCGTCTGATTCACCACCCGATGCATGACCAGATTCTTGACACGAATCTTCCGGATCTCCTCCTTCGTCATACCCGTCTGCTGGCATAGGCGCAGCATGTGCGGATCCAGCTCCTCCTTCTGCTCTGCTTCCGCGTTTTGTGTCTGGGGTTGTCTCGCTCCGCCACGGGAGGAGCGGTTTTGGCCTTCGACTAGCTCATCGCCTTGCAAGTCTTGCTCCGTCACTGGTCGGTCGAGCATCGGTCGCATGGTGGAAAAGTCGTCTAGATACTGGATCCGCATGGGGTCATCACGCATCCTGCCTTGCGAGGCCATGTCCTCAGCGCTGATCGCTTGCTCACCGGCTTCGATGACTTGCATCTGCTCTGGCGTGTATTTGAGGGAGAGTAGCTTCTTCTCGCGGTCGGTGTACGGTCGGAATTGTGGCTGTTTGAGATCGGAGGCCTTGATGCTCGGGTAGGCGCGTTTGCGGCTTTTGGCAGGAGTGGAGGCTGAGAACTGGCGGCGGGCTGTTGTGGTGGTGTTGTGCCATATTGATGACTTGAGCCGGCAGGACAGGCATTGGTATGACTTGGAGGCCGACATGGCTATGGCTGTGGTTGTAAGAGGAATGGTTGCTGCGATGGAGTTGTCTCATCTCAATGCAAACCCCCGAGAACTCCGCAATGTCTTGGCTGATCGTGTGATGTCGATGTTTGAAAGGCGATCTTCAACTCCTCTATACATCATCCACGATGGCTTTACAACGACCTATATCGACCGCATTGGCATGTCGCAATTGCCAGAGACTGGTTCTACGATCTTTCATTGCTGGTGTGACTGGTCACGTGGACATTTCATCTCGACTCTTTCCAACACAACGACGAGCGATATCACAGACTCGAACAAGTCTAAGCGATGAGAGGCAGCGAGTATGGAAGACTCAGTTGAAAAAGGACCTTCCGCTGAATGAAATCAACGAGACCATCGGAAAGCTGTCTATAAAGGAGTCGGATCTCGAGCATCATCTAGAAGCATCAACTACCGAGCAACCTCAGGATGCATTCACCGCGCAAGAGCAACCAGAAGAACCCGAGACGAAACAATCCCATCTCCCCTGGTACCTCCAAGCCCAACAACCGACCACTCAACAAGCAGACCACCCCCTAGCCGCACGCCAACGCCTCCCAGACCTCCCCTCCAACCCCCCTACCATCCTGCAACCCCTACTCCACCACGTCTCCGTCGAGCTCGGCATAGACGATCTCACAATCCTCGACCTCCGATCGATAGATCCACCCCCAGCGCTCGGCGCAAACCTCTTCATGATAATAGGCACCGCGCGCTCAGAGAAACACCTCCACGTCTCCGCAGACCGTTTATGCCGCTGGCTGCGCACAACCTACAAGATCCATCCCTACGCCGACGGCCTACTTGGACGTAATGAGCTCAAACTGAAGCTGCGGAGGAAAGCGAAGCGATCCCGTCTCCTGAGCGCCGTGGGCACGAAGACGACTTCGGATACTGACGTAGATGACGGGATCCGGACTGGATGGGTGTGCGTGAACGTTGGTCGGGTGGAGGGCGGCGAGCCAGCGAAGATGGAGGAGCAGATCGCGAGGGAGGAAGCGATTGTTGGGTTTGGATCGCAGACGACGGGGTCGAATGTGGTAGTGCAGATGCTGACGGAGGAGAAGCGGGGGGAGATTGATTTGGAGAATTTATGGACTGAGGTATTGGGACGGGCGGAGAAGCAGAGGGTGAAGGCCATAGAGGGTGAAAGTGGTGATGAGCTGGTTGAGGGCGGCGAGCGGTCGACTGCTGCGGCAGGAAATGGCGAGGCATCGCCACCTCGCACTCCGGCCGCTGGCAGCTCGAATGCGTACCATCCCTCTACATATGCATCGAGCCCCGACGCTGCTGTACAGCTCAACGGGTAGCACGGCTATGTCTGTGTCCACAATCCGCTGTCATTGTTTGCCTCAATCTCAACTCGACTTGCTCGAAAATGAGGCGATCGGTGACCTCGGTCGGAGAGGTGGACTGGGTGCGGCGTTGCCGACTATCCCTTACCAGGAGGTGCTCAGGGATTGGTTTGCGACACTCGAAGCCGGTATAACAGGTCGAAGCATTCTGGGACGGATAGAAGACAACGGACCACTAGTACGCCACCCTGGGAGGCCTCACCATATCGATAGTCTCGGCGGTGGTCGATGGTAGGAAGAGAGGAACTAAGGCAGCACCCATCAGCCACTTTTCGCCTGCCAACTTGACGCCGCACCAGCGTGGCATCATATTCGTGGCATCATGCTTGCGCGTGGCTCGATATAGCCTACTCACCAATATGATTACGGAAGGCGTTTCTCAGAATCCCTGACCGCACACGACCTCACGTCTGCCGGTGGCGCTACTGATTGGCGACGATCTCTGTCAGCCCTACCAGGAACGATATGCAGGGCATGGACAGGGACGTAGACGTCCAGCTCTTGCTGCTTGTTTGCCTCTCCTCTTCTGCGGGAGGTGGCGTATATCTGAACGCGTGTATAGCTTTGGGGGTCCCGCACCTCCGACGGCACCATGTTAGCAGCTTGGGAGATGAGCTAGACCAGATGACAATGGATCAAGTCCATGTTGGCCGCTGGGATGGCAGTGAGACAGCTGAAGGGGCTGATTATGTACTTGACCACGGACCAATGTAGACGACTGATACTGCTGACATGGTGTATGTACGTAGTTCTATTATCTTGAGTCGTACTCACTTCCGAGCTACCTTACCTACGAGGTAATGTTGTCTTAGCACCGCCAACAGTACCCTGATGCAGATCATGGTCTAGCGCCGAAGAAGCCATCAAGGTCCATCAAGGTGTCGTACTCATTTAAACATCCAAACTGATCCAAATATCTAGGACCGGACGACTCGTGAGATGCGACTCGTTCTCTCTTGGTAATGAAGACTGACTTACCTCTGTTGCTATAAGCTGAAGCACTTGACTGACCCGGCGGACGAGGTCGACGGGCGGTGCGGCCGAACGAATACATTACGGCTGCTGAGCAACGCAGAGCGATGAACAAAAGGCCAACAAGTGCCAACGGAACGCTCATCGCTTTCAGATGGAGGACAGGCCGGAGAGCTGCTCCATTCCGCGGGCAAAGGCCTACACTGCGCAGCAAAGTCACTCAGCTGCATGAATCCATCAATGCTGCGAGCACCGGCCGGATGGCTGCACCAAGCGCCAGCCAGCGCACCTGAGTTGGCCCGGATCATCAGTTTACGCTTCTTGGATCGCCGAAGAATTGGCCGCAGTTGCATGTATCCAGGAGTCGGCAAGAAACCCGCCTGAGCGGATAGACTTCAGAACACCTGCACGGAATAGATCCAGAGCCCTCCGGCTGCTTGTCGTTACGAGAACTGTGAGCGCTGCCTCTTGTACGTGGAGTCCGCATGTTCGTTAAGGTGCCCTCCGCAGGACCGTTGAAGAACCCAGTTTACCATTCTCCAGGGACATAAAAACTAAGTGGAGCCTGGAATCTGGTGTTGCTGGCGCGTGGCACTGTATAAGTGGGTCCAGATCGGATGCACTTGTCCAGGTTGAGCCACATTTGCAAGCTCAGAAGCTGCT
Source organism: Extremus antarcticus (assembly GCA_033117895.1). Taxonomy (NCBI): domain Eukaryota; kingdom Fungi; phylum Ascomycota; class Dothideomycetes; order Mycosphaerellales; family Extremaceae; genus Extremus; species Extremus antarcticus. The sequence continues at coordinate 395,691 of JAWDJX010000023.1, forward strand.
CTTCGAGCTTGTCGTGAACGCCTGCGAGCAGCGCTCGACCGAGACCGCGACAGGGGAGTCGGGCATCCACTGTCATTTCGTGAGGGTGTTGTTTCGTACTCAAGCCACTCACAGCTCACAGCAGGTTTGTGTGGTGGATGTCGGCAGAGCTGTGCCCCGCTCCGCCCAAAATCCTCTCCACAAGTTCTGAAAACGATACTATGGGGTAGCTTTACCACTCCAGCATCTATCCGTGGACCCGGACACTGATCTCAGCCAATACCTTTCACGCATCTCCTGGCCCTGCATGCATGCGACAGCTACATCAAAGCTAGTCAGTGGTTTCCAGGGTCTGGATCAATATTTGGCTCTCAGTACAGGCGCACGTGAGCTTGCAACGCGTCAGGACGCCAGGCAAGTCGCGACAGCGCCACCACGAGTTGGCACCCAGCTATGACGCCCATCCACCCGTGGATCAATGGGCGGATCGATCTTGAGTAGCTGCATGAGATGGGCATAGACCTTCTGGCCGGATCATCAAAGCCCCTCCTTTGCAACGGATTACTATGTGGGGCATGGCGATGATCCGTAAGAGACGTGCAAGTTCATATAAGAAGGCCAGGGTCGTCTGCCAATCTGTCTCTTCTCCCAACAATACCCGCGTCCAGCACATTCCAAAAGTTTTATTCTTGCAACCCCAAACCACTCACAACCCTCCACATTTACAATGGCAGGACAAGTCCCCAAGAAGCAGATGGCCATGGTCATTGAGAAGTCCGGCGGCCCAGTTGAGTACAAGGAGATCGACGTCCAGCAGCCTGGTCCTGATGAGGTCCTCGTCAACATCAAGTACAGCGGCGTGTGCCACACTGACTTGCACGCCTTGAACGGTGACTGGCCACTGCCAACCAAGCTTCCGCTCGTCGGAGGCCACGAGGGTGCCGGTGTTGTTGTCGCCAAGGGCAACTTGGTAACGGATGTTGAGATTGGCGACCATGCCGGTGTCAAGTGGATCAACGGCTCCTGCCTTGCTTGCGACTTCTGCCAGCAGTCTGACGAGCCCCTCTGCTCCAAAGCTCTCCTCTCTGGATATACCGTTGACGGCACATTCCAGCAATACTGCATCGCCAAGGCCGCTCACGTTGCGCGCCTCCACAAGGACATCCCACTCGATGGTGTCGCCCCAGTACTCTGCGCCGGTATTACCGTCTACAAGGGCTTGAAGGAGTCTGGTGCCAAGCCAGGCCAGACTGTTGCCATTGTCGGTGCCGGTGGTGGGCTCGGATCTCTTGCTCAGCAATACGCAAAGGCCATGGGTCTCAGAGTGATTGCCATTGATGCTGGTGAGGAGAAGAGGAAGATGTCCTTGGAGCAACTTGGCGCGTACGCATACGTGGACTTCTCCACCAGCGAGAACGTTGCCAAGGATGTTCAGGCCGCAACTGAGGATGGCCTTGTACGTATATTCGATCCGCGTGCACCGTAGCATCCGCTGACATGAGTTTCACAGGGCCCACACGCTGTCATCTTGGTCGCCACCGCCGAGAAGCCATTCCAGCAGGCCGCGGAGTATGTGCGCCCAAGGTAAGTCACTCTCTGCACTCCAGCCTGTCGAATGGCCGCTAACGTCACCAGGGGAACTGTCGTCTTCATCGGTCTCCCAGCCGGTGCCTATGTCCGCGCTCCAGTCTTCGAGTCCGTCGTCAAGATGATCACCATCCGCGCTTCCTATGTCGGCAACCGCAAGGATACCTCAGAGGCGCTCGACTTCTACCGCCGTGGCCTGATCAAGTCTCCATACAAGATCATCGGAATGTCCGAGCTGCAGAAGGTGTACGATCTGATGCACAAGGGCCAGATCGCCGGCCGATACGTGCTCGATACCTCCAAGTAGATGATGGCTGAAGTTGGTGGACGATCAGACTTCCTGTTGATGAAAATACCAAGCAGTGGACGGTGGCGAAACTGGACCAGAATAGTCGGTGTGTGCATCACATCGGCGTTTCCAGTCGTAGCTTCATGTAGATAGCATTGTAAAGTTCGGCATCATGACACAACCATACGACTCTGTCCTCGTTCATGGTGTGTCTGCTGTGTTATTCAGATGGCATTGAAAGTCGGTGAAGCGGAATACTTTTCCTTCGCATGTTTCCCGTGGTCCTGCAGGTTGTCGTAGCAGCACTGCGCTGAAAATCTGGCCCCGTCATCGATGGGGTTTCAGATGGCATGCTGAGACAATGTGGGTGCTTTGGTATCGATGCGATGATACAGGAGAGAATATGAGATGTGAGGCAGAAATTGGGTGGAGCCAATCGGAGGAAAAACGGGCAGGCTTGGCACCCGGGTCGTGACTGCCAATGTTTAGCGGGTTTCACATGAATTTCGCGTTTGGACGATCACAGGTATAAAACGCAAACAACAATGTGTGTAAGGAAAGTAGACAGTCTTTGTCGAGGAGAATGTTATGATCGGGAGCAAACAGGGCGAGGTGTACACACGCGCTTGGCGTCATACCTCTCTACCTTCGGGAACCCAGTCGATGCAGCAGACATATCTGTGCTCCGCCCCTAGATGCGACATGGTGACGAGGCTGCCGGGGACTGGGACAAGCCGTGAGCGGGAGTTGCTTATGTCAAACGTGAGTTATGCTGATTCCCGCCGCGATATCTGAGATCTGTAGGCGAGAGTGACTCATGACGCCTTGACGGCCGTGATGAATGGTTTCCAGATGCACGCTCCTTCCCGATTCGTTGTGCATATCTTGGTAAGGCTTGGCTGGGTCGGGTGCAACGACACATCTGTGGGTGCTTTTGTTCCTCAATTGTTTGCCAAACCTCCTCCTTCACCATCCACTTCTCATCACGAGCTGGATCTCGTTTCCCTTGTGACCAACCTTACATTCATTTAACGACACTCATTCCAGGCAATTGAGCACGTCTTACAAAGAGCTCACCACTGTCGTTGACTTCCGACGCGTCACCACATCCGCAATCGTTGGCCACCTCCACCCAGCTTCATCACCAGAAACTTCCAGCAGTCGCCATACAACGACAACACCGCCACCATGCATCGGGGACTCGCACTCCTCGTCACCATAACGGCAGGCCTTATCAATGCGGCACCAACTCCCTCCAAGCCGCAACCGAAGCGTCACTTCAAAGTGCCCGTGAAGGGTCACAAGAAGCTCTCCCCAGCACACGCTATGAGCCACGCTTGCCGCAAGTATGGTGGAGATGTCACGTTCTTCGACCCTGAGAAGGCACTCGATACCCTTTTTCCGGACGCAGACTTTGGTTACCAAGCTTCCAGTGCAGACTGGTACGCATACCCATCTTCCAGCTCGGCCGCCCCCATGGTCTACTACACCGCCAGCGCAGCACCGTGGGACATCACTCCGCAGTCGAGTTCGGCTGCTTTGGTCCCCTTTGAGTCCTCCAGCCTGCCAGCAGCTCCTTCCGGTTATGGTGTGTCCGGATCGCCCTTTTCAGCCAGCGCTGCTCCGTCAAGCAAGTCGGCGATAGTCAGCAGCGTCAGCGCCAGCAGTTCAATGCCAGTCGCTTCAAGCTCATCGCCTGTTAGCAGTGGAGTGGAGAGCTCATCAGCACCTGTTCCATCAAACTCTCCATCCAGCAGTAGTGCGACGGCCAGTGCGCCTGCGCCATCTGCCTCTTCACCTTCTGGCGACGGCGCAGTTGAAGGAGAGGTCACCGCCACCCCCGAAGCCAACGAAGCAGCCTACTATTCTTCCGTCGACATTGGAGGGCAAAAGCTCAACCTGAACTTCGACACCGGGTCAGCAGACATGTGGGTTTACAACACTGGCATGTCCTCCGGCCTGACCAGTGGCCACGCTGTTTACAATCCCGTACAGAGCTCCACTTTCACAAAGTACAATGGGGGAACCTGGGAGATCCAGTACGGTGACGGCAGCACTGCAAAGGGTACCGTTGGCTTCGACACCGTCACCATCGGAGGCGTGGTCGCCCAGAAGCAGTGTATTGAGCTTGCAGAGCAAGTCACCGGCACTTTCCTTGAAGACAGCGACACTGATGGTCTGCTTGGTCTTGCATTCAGTGTTATCAACACTGTGCTGCCGCAGCCACAGAAGACGTTCTTCGAGAACGTGATGGACGAGCTGGAGCAGCCTCTGTTCACCGCTGACCTGGAGGAAGATGCGTCCGGCACATACGAGTTCGGCTCGATCGATGAGAGGAAGTACAGTGGCGAGATCCACTATGCTCCGGTCGACAACGGTCTCGGCTTCTGGCAAGTTGAGTCAAACACCTACACCATCGGTGGCGCTCGGAAGACTTGCACCGTCTGCAGCCCAACTATCATCGACACAGGCACTTCGCTCGTGCTGATGGACGACGACGTGGTGAAGGCATACTATCAACAGGTCAGCGGCGCGCGATACGACAGCCAGAACTATGGTTACATGTACCCGTGCATCGCGACCTTGCCCGACTTCGGCATTGCGATCGGCGACTACACCGCTGTGATCAACGGCTCGGACATCACGTATGCGGAAGCGTCAGCTAGCTACTGCTTTGGTGGTATCCAGGGGAATCAGGGAACTGGTGTTCAAATTCTCGGCGACGTCTTGTTGAAGCAGTTCTTTGCAGTGTTCGATGGTGGAAACATGCAATTCGGTATTGCCGACAAAGCATAAGGGTAGGAGTATCAGCTGTTGCTTACTGCAAGGCTTTGAAGAAAATTCCAAGAAGGATTCAGGTGGCTTCGGACTTGTGCATACGGTCGATAGCTACAAACGACAATGTCGAAAATGTGTCAGAAACAAAGCCATTAAGCTGATCTCAGAGGTAACGTACATTTTGCGCGTGAAACCCACCAGATGCACCTGGCACTTGCGAATTGTGGTATTGCAAACTGAACGGCCTGCTGCCTGTTCGTCAAGCGAAGCTAAAGCCTTCCTCTGTTCAAGAACTTCTGCGGAAGATCAACGTGTTTCGATCGCAAAAACTCAGCAACATTTTTCGCCAGAAAATCGTACGAGCTAGAGCAGCTGACGCCTCGATCAAGGTGGTCGTGAAGCAGAAAATGTACACCATATGCGTTCGGGAGCTCGAATCGATCCTGCAGTTTTCGTCAACTCTCAACGCACAACACGAGCAGAAGTACAGACGACTCACGATCTTGTTGCCTTTGTATTCCTCGGCAAGCAGTTGCTTGACGGTATCAACGGAAAGTATCCACCGCAGCCAATCCCACTCGGCGCGATGCCGTACCCAAAAGCCAACATTGGCATTCGAGCCCTTATCACCACTTCGTGCGTGCACGATCCAGCCCAGAGGTCCTCTCACCGTCTGACCCCAGTCTGTAGACTTGATATCGTCTGTCACTGGCTGACTTGGCTGTTGAGCAGGGTAGACACGAGAGTTTGGCGGAGGTGGTATATCGAACTCAGCGCCGTCCCAAAGATGTACTTTGTGCTGGACATCGGCCTGTGGTAAAAGCGTAACGTAGTACTCCTGCACCGCTTTAGGAAAGCCTTGTCGCCAGTCGAGATGCGGCGTGGCGCCTGGGTATCCTTCCATGATCGGGTCGACCACAGGCCGGAAGAATTTATCAGGAGAGATGTCGCTGGCATTTGGTGCCTGGACGAATATCCGGAAGTCCACAGTGGCAGCGTTCTGGTTCGAAGCGTCCTCCCCAGCAGATCCGTTGATCGTGAACTCGAGCTTTGTGAACTTGTCCGAATACGGTTTCAACATATGTCTGGCCTGCGCCTCCATCATGCGAGCTTTGTCCCGTATATCGAGGCCACAGAGGAACCAGTGGACTTCAGCTTGGTAGCCACCACGCGCTGTGAGTCCGATCTTCGTGGTCGGCGGTGGCAGCTCGCCTTTTACTCCTCGTAGCGCAACGCGATCCGTGCCTACCTGCTCGAAATACAGCCCATCGAGCACTGCTGTGACGTCCGAGTTAAAGTACCACGGTCCTTGGATCTCGTAAAGAAGCTGAGAAGTGCAGGTCTGCGTACTGACTTCACCGCCAGAGCCTTGGTTCTTGGTGATGATCGCTTGTCCACTCTTCGAGATCTCTGCAATGGGGTACCCAATATCGTGCCAACCCTTCCATTCAAGACTTTTGAATCCGGTGAAGTTCCCACCACAGACGTAGTTGCTGCACTCGATCAGATGACCGGTAACGAAGGCATTTGCGAGCTCATGTAACTGGTCTCTCGACCAGCCATGCCACCACGCTGCTGCTCCGATGCATGGGCTTGCATCGCTAACGCGCCCACATACTACAATGTCCGCGCCCTTCTCGAACGCCGCAGTTATTCCGAGACCACCGAGATACGCTTGCGCGTAGATTGGCTTGAACTTCCAATCGTCGAGAACCTCGCCCGTACATATATTCTCGAACTTGCTCTTGCCCTCCTGCTGCGCTCGCTGAACCGCTGGTAGCACTTCGTCGCCGCTGATCCACGCAATCTTGAGATCGAGACCTTTCTTCTTCGCCATCTCCGTAACGACTGTATGCAGTAGTTCGGTGTCTGATGCTCCGGCATTGACAGCAACCTTGATTCGGTAACGAGCAATATCCACGATCGCAGGCTCTAGCGCTTCGATGAAGGTAGGTTCGTAGGCATCGCCGCCCTCTTGTCCATCTTTAGCTTATGCGTCCTCTATGCCACAGTCCAGCTGTGCGTACCATCAGTCTTGAGGGTGGCCCTTGCCGTCATGTTGGCTTCTGACATCCAATCGCCGCATATTACGTCTATCGGATCGTTCGGGTGGTTGGCGGCCAACATGGCCATGGCATGGCGCCTGTCTGTTGCCGCGCCCGAGCATCCTGAATGGTGTTAGTCTACATCGTTCTCATGCTTCGGTCTAGGAGGTCGTGCCTGCAATGCGGATCGGACGGTTTCTGAATGTGGCCATCTCAGGTTGGAAGAATGCAATGATATGATATGAGAAAGATTGCGGACGATGCTGCTACTAACTTACATTTCGAATGAGTCGTTTGGCATGGCCTCGGTTTGTTTTCACCTACAAGTCGAAGTATACCCTCGGTCAACAGCCGGTTGTTGCTCGCAGGCAAGTCTGCGGAGAAGTGCAGATGATTTTGCCATTTCGTCACTTTTCGCCTTCCGTATCAGTATAAAGCCATACATAGAATGAATGTGCAGACACAAATCGTGCAGACGAGCCGTATGTCCACTTTGATGGCAAGTCCAGTACTTGCAGTTGTTGGCATTGAGCTTGATGTGGGCCATGCATTGGTCGAGAAAGCTGCTGAACTAGGTGGAATCGTGATAGATGCAGTCCAAGAGCTCTGTTTCTGTCCTTTCCTGTCGACAGTCTGGGAGCTCAGCGTGATCGAATCACCCAAAAGAAAGGTGTGGCCTTTGCTATCTGTCGTCAATGCAAATCGGGTGACGATCGATCCGGATCCAAAGGTCTGCGCAGAAGTAAAGGCGATCGTATGATTGTGGAACAACACATTTCCACTTTTCATCAATAGCCCTGACACACCGAACAAGTAGCTCGCTGCACTCCCAGAGTGGTCCAAGACGGTAGTCCATGTGCTGTCCCCCGGCTCAGAGATATCGTAAGTCGGCGTGGTCGAGATAGCGCTCGTTATACGCCGAAGCGTTGCAATGCTAGGGTACTCCGTGGTACTAGTAGACTGTGCTACTTTCGATCTTGTATTGAGTAGAGCAGATCCAAGGGAACTTCGTGGGCTTGCGTAGGACTTTCCCTGATCCGCATCTACCGACTTCCCGAGTGAGGCGGGAGAAGTTGGTGTGGCGGGTATCGTGACCAGATAACTGCCTACCATCGCCACGACGGAAGAACGTTGTTCTGGCCGATGGTGGACGACTTCGGGAGTGGGAGACGCTGTAGAAGCCGCACCCTTTGCGGATAACGACGGGCGGTCCAGTCTCGTAAGCTGCATCGCAAGAGGCGGTTTGCCAACGGGGTCATACACAGCCGTAGCCTGACAATTGCGGACTAGGGGCACCTCATGATATACAGACTGTAACCATTCGATCTCTGCTGGTCCAGCTGCGGTTTTCATGGGCCACAAAATCCAGTTCAGACCTTCAGGAACTTCGGTAGGAGCAGGTACGACACTTGTGTTGCTGGGAGTGTACGGCGTCGCAGTCTCCAGCATCAGTCTGGTGCCGGACCGACTGTGTCTACCCCTAGTTTGGTACGCATACCACTCGTTGCAGATGTCCGAATATCCCGTGGGAAAGGCTCTATTACCGTCAGTAGAAATTACAGCCGTACTTGGAAGGGTGTACGCACAACGTGCTGAGAGTGGTTAGAGCGGTCCATGTGCCGCTCCTCTTGTAAGCACCCGTCGTAATAGGTATGGAAGTGATATGTGTGCCAGCGGCATTCGTGGGTACCACGGTGCTCTCATGCGCATACGGGTCTACGCCGTACAGAGGTTGCCATGTCCACACACGAAGGATTGGAACCTCGACGACACAATCCCAGCCAGATGGGAGACCGTCGTTGGGGTTATGAATTGTATTCGATGTCCTTGATGTGGTTTGGGCGTAGGCTGTAACCCGTACTTGTGCGGTGCTCAATGTGCTGTTGACAGTGGATGCCTGACCGGTACGAAGGTGCGAAAAGACAGTGTTGAATGCTAGGAGCCGGAGATAGAATGTCGTCCGGCTTGCACCACTCCAGAATATATTGCAAGAAGCGTGCATTTGGGTCGCAAAGAAGCAGACTTATTGAGATTCTTGAAAGAGACCGACACGAGAATGGAACAAGAATGGGACAGGAGTTACGGACACTGAGTTGAGGATAGCGAACCTACCTCCCGACACTTACACAATAACACTTACCGCGCATGCGGCACAGTCTTCGCCATCTTGGAGCATGGAGGTCGAAGTTGACGAACATGAAGGTCGCTCAAAGCGCCGGTAGTCTCCTGAAACGAAGAAGCTTTAGGCGTATGGTGGGCTGTAGCGACATAAAAGGACAGAATTCGATCATTGGCTACATGTGACAGGGAATGTAAAGGAAGCATTCCCTAGTTGATTACTAGTCTAGAAGAGGAAATAAAGTACTAATTATACGTAATAATCCCGTTTTACCTATAGTTATAGTAGTAGCTAGTATATCGTAACCTTAGTCGTAATATAAGGAGTAAGTAAATTCGGCCTATACGTAACATTCTACTTCCTAGACCTTTTCCTTCGAGTACTATCTATAGGTCCTCTTATACCTACTTCTATATTAATACTACTACTTAACGATTATATAACGTTTTCTAAACCCCCTCCGAGTAATTTAGACTACGTTAATCCGCCTATCTTCGGAGATAATATAAGGGAGCGACTACGCTTATAAGACGCGTTTAAAACTAGTAGGGTTACTAACTAGCTAAACTATCTTATTAGTATAAGAGTAACGACGTATATAATAATATACTATTAGTAACTTAGGCTCTAACGGAGCGGTTCTTAGAGCTATAGCTAGTTACTTCTTAGGCTACTTCTCTAGCTTTACCTCCTACTTTACCTCCTCCTAC